>JARBWK010000002.1:8726679-9097845 GCA_030556195.1 Anolis apletophallus | reverse complement strand
GGGCCTCTCCAGAAGATCTTAGCATCCTTGATGGTTCGTAGGGAGAACACGTTCGGACAGGTAAACTGAGTAAGCTTGTGTTCTGCTGCTCCAGAGATGAGGACATGGAGCAATGGATTCAAGTTACAGGAAAAGAGAATCTACTTGAACATTTGGAAGAACTTCCTGAAGGTAAGAGTGGTTCAACAGTGGCATATGCTGCCTCAGAGCATGGGGGACTCTCCTTCTCTGGGTTTTTAAAATAGAGACTGAATAGCCATCTGCCAGAAGTGTTTTGATTGTGTATTCCTGCATGGCAGGGGGTTGGATTGGATGGCCACTGAGGTCTCTTCCAGTTTTAGGAGTCTATGACATCCTAAAGGTAATTTTTCATTTCTTTCTCCTGTAGTTGTCACCCAGACATGTCGTCCCTTCCACTTCCCAGGAACAAGCCACGCTTTAATATAAAATCCAACTTTCTTTTGTGTCACGATGCACAGACTTGACCTGCCCCTTAATCACACACACAGAGACGGACTGAAGGCTAACTACTTTATTGAATATAAAAACAGGTCAAAGATAATGTCCAATAGAATATAAAAGCAATCCAAAAAGCTTGAAGTAACAATGTCCAAGGTAACGTGGCAAATAGGCTAAAAGCAGCAAGGCTCCGCACAACTATGCGGATCAGGAACAGGGCAAGGCCCGCACAACCAGACGGATCAGGAACAAGGCAAGGCAAGGCAAGGCTTGATGACCACTGGCTAGCTTAGCTTCGTGGGTCCCACTCCGCTCACACCTATTCAGATGAGGCGTGGCGGAGCACTGAGGATTCGTTCCCACGGATCCTATACTTAATCTTTCGGCCGAGGTCCTCGACGCTCTAGGCTTCTTCGTCTCCAATCCCTGCTGACGGACCTCGGCCGGTCTAGGGCCTCGACCACCCCCCTCCTACTAGACTCGATGTTCTGTCTCCTATCAAAGGTTCGACCTTGTCTCTCAGCAGCTGTGGTGCTATCTCCCTGAGAGCTTTCCTCCCTGGAAACTTCCCAGCCGCTTTCTTCCATGTTTTCACTTTCGGGCTCCTGAGAATCTCTCCCACCCGGGTGCTCATAGCTGCCAGAATCACTGTCTTCCATCTGCACCTGCTTATCTATGTCTTCGCTGGGGCCAAACAACATTTCTTCCCATGCCAAGCTCTGTGGGCGAAGGAGGCCCATCAGGGAAAGCTGCCCTTCGCCCCAGTCATCTAGCTCATCCTCTGAATCTAGTTCTGGTACTGCTGGCCCTAATGCTAATGGGACCCCGGGTCCTGACCCTGCCCTCCAGGCACAAACGAGAACTGCTGTGCTACACTATCCCCCCTCAGGGCCCCTCAAGGCCGCCCTCGAGGTTTGGGTTTGTCAGGATACTTGTGGTGAAACCGGCCACAAGGTCCGGGCATGAACTCGAGCCCAAGTCCCAGGAACTCTTTCCGCCCAAAAACCTTTCCAGTCAAGCAAATACTCAGCTTCCGGTATCGGATCGTGCATCAGGATGTCCTGCACCTCCAACCTCCTCGCCGTCGCGCATCACAGGGAGGGGGCGGCTCGTCACATCTGTCGCACCCCTTCTCGCCGGGCGAAGCAACGAACGGTGAAACACAGGGTGGATCTTCATGTCCGCTGGGAGTTGTAGTTTAAAGGAAACAGGCCCCACCTTCCAGCACTTTGTAGGGCCCAAAAATCTGGCATCAACTTGCGGCTAGGCCGCTGCGTGGGCAAATTCTTGGTAGACAGCCAAACTTTATCCCCCACCAGGATCGCTGGGCCCTCCTGGCGCCGCCGATCAGCCATCCGCTTGTAGTCGGCCTTAGCCTGGTCCAATTGAGTGCGTAGCAAGTCTTGGAGCGCAGTGAGCTCTCGAGCCAATCCTTTGCCTCCGAGACGTCCCCAGACGGGGTCTACCGGAGGGTAGAAGCGAGGGTGGTGTCCATAGTTAGCAAAGAAAGGAGTCTCTTTGATGGATTCCTGCGTTGCATTGTTGTAGGCAAACTCCGCCAAAGACAACAAGGACGCCCAGTTGTTTTGCTGATAGTTGACATAACACCGCAGGTACTGCTCCAAAGTGGCATTCACCCTTTTGGTTTGCCCATCAGACTGGGGTGATGAGCCGTGGACATCCGCACATCAATCCCCAGCAGCTTCTGGGCAGCCTTCCAGAACTGGGACGTGAATTGGGTGCCCCCGTCCGTCACCAAACTCTGCGGGAGTCCATGCAGCCGAAACACATGTTGCACAAACATATCAGCGGTCTCCTTGGCAGTAGGCACCCCCACACAGGGGATGAAGTGTCCCATCTTGGTGAAACAGTCCACCACGACCAGTATCATGGTGAAACCTTTGGACTTGGGGAGGTCGGTGATGAAATCGGCCGAAATCATCTTCCAGGGAGCGGAAGGGGTCGGGAGCGGCTGAAGCAAACCGGCCGGCTTGCCCCCCTGGTTTTTTGCCCTCTGACACACAGGGCAGGAGCCCACATAGTCCTCCACATCCCTCCGCACTTTAAGCCACCAAAAGTCCCGTAGCACCAGTTGCAGAGTCTTGAAAAGCCCAAAATGGCCTGCGGCCCGGCTGTCATGGCAAAGTTTGAGAATGTCCTCCCGCTTGGGCCCAGGGGAAACATAGACAGAGTCCCGGTGATAGAGGACCCCGTTCTTTAGCTGGAAAGGGGCTTGGGGCGCCTTGGTCAGCTGCTCTTGCACCCTCGGGTCGGTCCGCTGGCGGGCCTGGACACGGTCACTCAGAGGTCTCTTGTCCCCAGGGGCCGGCGAGGCCACTGGAGGTTGTACAGGGACTGCCCGAGCAGCCGCAGTTCTCCGCTTTGAGCAACCGAGCCTCGGACGGCCCGTCGCCATCACAAACGTACTCCGGCTTCCGGGACAACGCATCAGCTTGCTTGGTCTGCTTGGGGGTCACATAGTGGATGCGGAAATTGAATCGCTCAAAGAACAGGGACCATCTCTGTTGCCTCTGGTTCAATTTGCGCTGGGTCTTCAAGTGTTCCAAATTCCGGTGGTCGGTGTGAACCTCCACCGGGAATTTGGCCCCTTCGAGCAGATGTCTCCAGACTTCAAAAGCCACCTTGATGGCCAAAGCTTCCTTCTCCCAAATGGTATAGTTCTTTTCCGGAGCCGTCAGCTGCCGGGAATAGTAGGCACAGGGCAACAAGTCCGTCCCCTGAGGCTGCAGCAGGATCGCTCCCACACCCACATCCGAGCATCGGCCTGCACGATGAAAGGAGTGCGGGGTGTTGCAGAAGCGGCTGAGTGGTGAACAGCTGCTTTAACTTGCGGTACCCCACGTCCGCCTCCGGTGTCCACCGGAACGGCACCTTTCCCCGCAAACACTGGGTGATGGGAACAGCCCACTTGGCAAAATCAGGAATGAACTTTCTGTAGTAGTTGGCAAAGCACAGGAATCGTTGAATGTCTTTTTTGCTGGCCGGGGCCGCCCAGTCCGCCACAGCTTGGACCTTGGTGTCATCCATGGCAATGCCCGTAGGAGAGATGCGGTAACCCAGAAAGTCCACCTCTCTCAGATCAAACGCACATTTCTCCAGCAGCATAGAGCCCGTGGGCTCTGAGTCTCTGGAGCACTTCCTTCACATGGCGGTCATGGGTCGCTTGATCCGGAGAAAAAATCAACAGGTCGTCCAAGTAGACCGCCAGATATCGATCCAGCAGGTCTCGGAAAATGTCATTCATGAAATGTTGGAAACAGGCGGGAGCATTGCACAAACCGAATCCCATCACCAAGTATTCAAAACTTCCCCACTTGGTCTGGAAGGCCGTCTTCCATTCGCCGCCCTGGCGAATCCGGACTAGGTTGTAAGCACCCCTCAAGTCCAGTTTAGTGAACACCTTGGCTCCCCGCATCCGCTCCAAGAGCTCGGGGATCAGGGGGAGGGGGTAGCGGTTCAATCGTGATCTTGTTGAGTTCCCTATAGTCATTGCAGAGCCGCAACTCCCCGATTTCTTCTTGACGAAAGGATCGGCGCCCGACTGGGGACTGAGAAGGCGAATGAAGCCCTTCCGCAGATTCTCATCCAGGAAATCTCGGAGAGCCTGTTGCTCTGGTTCCGAGAGAGGGTAGAGTCTCCCCCCGCGGAATGGGGGCCCCTGGTTGCAATTCAATGGCGCAGTCGTAGGGCCGGTGCGGAGGCACACGTTCCGCCTCCTTCTCACTGAAGACATCCCAAAATCCGGCGTATTTCTTGGGCAGTGTGGCAACGTTTTCCACCTCTTGAGCCTGGCAAGCCCGGGCCTTCATGCAGTGGCCCTGGCAATGGTCGGAAGAAAAATTAGCTGTCTCTTGGCCCAGGAGATCTGGGGATCATGGAGCGCTAGCCACACAATGCCCAGGACAATGGGGAAATCTGGGAGCTTGGTCAGAAGAAAAGAAATGTCCTCTTTATGGGAGCTGGTCCACATCTTAGTAGGGGCTGTATATTGAGTCACAGCCCCGTTTTCAGGGTTCTCCCATCAATAGTCTGAACACCCTTGGGCTCTTGGAGATCAAGAAATTGTAATCCAGCAGACTTGGCGTAGTCTGCATCGATGAAGTTGTTGGTGGCCCCTTCCGATCATGGCATGAACCATCATCAGTCCCTTCTCAGGCGACCACAGGGTGACCATTACAAGGAACAATTGTCCAGTCTTGGGTTCAGGGGGGAGGTTAGCGATGGCGGCTGAGTGAGCGAACCCTCTTACACTCGGCCGGCCCTTCCCCGTCGCCTGGATGGCTTCCTCGGCCTCCGGGGCCCTCCAAGGGCGGCAGAGGCCCGAGGAGTCTTTCCACGTGGCTTCTGGGGGCACTCTTTGGAAAAATGTCCAGCCCCCGCAGTACCAACACAAATTGAGACGCTGACGACGTGCCTTTTCTGCCAGATCCACTTTGGGCCGCACGGTGCCCAACTGCATGGGCTCCGGCTCATCCGAGGCTGCTGGTGTCGGGGCCAAGTGTCGGGGCAGGAACTGTCCAGTCCCCCCCTCCTTCCTCGCCGCCGGCTTTTCTACCACACCTTTGTCCCATCGCCTCCGGGTCTGCAGCCCTGTTTCCACCCGTAGGCTCAGGGTGATGGCGTCCTCGAGATCCGCGGGACGGGGATGTTTCAACATCTCCTGCTGCAACTCCGTTGTCAGCCCCGCGATGTACTGGTAACGCAAAGCCGGAAGGTTCCACTGTACCTGGGTAGCCAGCACTCGAAAACGGGAAATGTATTGAGACAGGGATAGATCCTTCATCATCAGCCGGTCCAAGTCTCTCTCAGCCAGCTCTTCATTCACGGGTGCGCCCCAAGTCGCCCTGATCGCATCTAGAAAAGCCCGCAGCGTGTTCACATGGGGGGACTGGGCCCGGATCAACGAAGTGGCCCACGTTGCTGCCGTCCCTTCCAACAGGGTATAAACAAACCCCACCTTGGCTCGATCGTTGGCGAACTCAAGGGGTCGCAACTCCAAATACAGGTCCACTTGGCAGATGAACACGCCGACTTGAGCGGGGTTGCCCCGAAGCGGGCAGGCGCGGTCACCCCCGGGTGCCGTCCAGCCCTGGTCCGCAGCTCTCCCAACTCCAGTTGCATCGCCGCCACTTCCGCATCTGTCAGGTTAGCCATGGCGGCCACTGCCATGGGGCGCTTCTTGCGGCGTCCCGTGGTGTGATAAGGGTTCTGGAGTGCTCCAAGCTAACTGTCACGATGCACGGACTTGACCGGCCCCTTAATCACACACACAGAGACGGACTGAAGGCTAACTACTTTATTGAATATAAAAACAGTTCAAAGATAATGTCCAATAGAATATAAAAGCAATCCAAAAAGCTTGAAGTAACAATGTCCAAGGTAACGTGGCAAATAGGCTAAAAGCTTAGCAAGGCTCCGCACAACTATGCGGATCAGGAAACAGGGCAAGGCTCCGCACAACCAGGCGGATCAGGAACAAGGCAAGGCAAGGCAAGGCTTGATGACCACTGGCTAGCTTAGCGTCGTGGTCCCACTCCGCTGCACACCTCTTCAGCAGAGACGTGGCCGGCGCACTGAGGATTCGTTCCCACGGATCCTATACATAATCTTTCGGCCGAGGTCCCCGACGCTCTAGGCTTCTTCGTCTCCAATCCCTGCTGACGGACCTCGGCCGGTCTAGGGCCCTCGACCACCCCCTCCTACTGCTGTGCTACATTTTGGGACCATTCATGTATGGCAGGGGTGCCCACACTTTTTCAGCATGTGAGCTACTTATAATAAAACCAAATCAGAAAGATCTCCCTACCTCCTCTAGGCTGGAGAGGGGAGGGGGCGGGGCTTGGTGCGGCCTGGCTCCGCCCCCTCGCTGGGTTCCGCTCTACCAGCAGCTTCTCCAGGCTTGAGGATGGCAGTGCCAAGCCAGCCTTGTGCTAGCCATGCCACCACTGGCTTGGCATTGCCATCCTCAAGCCTGGAGAAGCTGCTGGGAGTGCCGGCTGGGGTGGGGCTTGGCACAAGCCCCGCCCTCTGGCTTTGGAGCTCCCGACAGTTTCTCCAGGCTTGAGGATGGCAATGCCAAGCCAGCCTTGTGCTAGCTATGCCACAACTGGCTTGGCATTGCCATCCTCAAGCCTGGAGAAGCTGCTGGGAGTGCAAAGCCGGGCGGGGCCGCACCAAGCCCCGCCCCCTCTCCTCTGGCTTTGGAGCTCCCAGCAGTTTCTCCAGGCTTGAGGATGGCAGTGCCAAGCCAGCCGTGTGCTAGCTATGCCACAACTGGCTTGGCATTGCCATCCTCAAGCCTGGAGAAGCTGCTGGGAGTGCCGCCGGGCGGGCTTGGCGCACTCAAGCCCTCCCTCTGGCTTTGGAGCTCCAGCAGTTTCTCAGGCTTGAGGATGGCAATGCCAAGCCAGCCTTGTGCTAGCTATGCCACAACTGGCTTGGCAATGCCATCCTCAAGCCTGGAGAAGCTGCTGAGAGTGCCAAAGCCGGGGAGGGGGCGAGGCTTGGCGCAGCATGGCTCCGCCCCCCTCTGAGAAGCGCCCCATCCGGCTGGGATTGACCTCCTTCGGTCCCGGGATCGACTTCCTGGGCAGCCCTGATGTACGGTGTAATCTTCTCACATAGGAAATGGAAGTGTATTTTCTCTCAGTACCTGGTAGTGGATGACATGTTGCACATGTGGAATATCCAGACCACGAGCTGCAACATCTGTTGTCAGGAGGGTCGCACTACAACGAGAGAAAGGGAGAGAACAGCTGTTTATACAATAAAGAAATGCATTAACACTAAATCCGATATTCTCACATGGCCACGAAGATATAAAAATAAGATTCATGAATACCTCAGAAGCTTAGTGAAGACAAAACCTGAGGAAAGAGCAACACAATGGGGTAGAAACCACATACGACACTTTCCTGCGATACCGCTAAACCCGTCAATTCATTTCAAGTTGTAACTGAGACACAGGCCATTTATTTTCAAAAGACTTCTGAAAACTAAATGCTGTGTGTGCAAAAATGGAATATGCGCAAATGAAATTCATAGCTGTTTTTCTCTGAGGGTGAGAGAATGTGATTTGTCCAAAGCAGCACAGTGGATTCCATGGCTGAATGGGGACTTCAAACTTAGTTTAGTTGAACACTCAATCCACACTGTAATTTATTCTAATACAACTGTACTCTAAAACCATTGAACACTCAATCCGCTATAACACGCTGTAATTCTAATTCTAACACAACTGTACTCTAAAACAGTGTTTTTCAACCTTTTTTGAGCTGTGGCACATTCTTTACATTTACAAAATCCTGGGGCACACCACCAACCAAAATGACACTGTAACACAGTAATACATATACGTTTTAAAATGTATTTATACACTCAGTGTGAAACCTGGTGTAGCACAGTTCTCGTTCGTGCCTGGGGGGCAAGGTACAGGACCGGGGGTCCTATTAGCATTAGGGCCTGCACCAGCAGAGATAGATTCTGAAGAGGATTTGGAAGGGTTAGCTGAAGGAGAGTTTCCCATCACTGGGCCTCTTTCTCCCACTGAAAGCTTGGCTTGGAATGAAGGTTGGCCTGACCCTTATGAAGAGATAGAGCACCAGGTGCAAATGGAAAGCAGTGATAGCGAAACTTATGAACGGCCGGGAGGGAGAGGTTCACAGGATCTTCTGAGTGAAAACATGGAAGAAAGCGGCTGGGAAGAATCTAGGAGGAGAGCTCTCACGGAGATAGGAAGCAGGTGTTGGGAGGCAAGCCGTACTTTCGATAGGAGACGAGACATCGAGACTAGCCGGAGGGGCTGGTACCATAGCCTAGACAGGCCGAGGTCCGAGAGTAGAGATTGGAGACGATTAAGCCTAGATCGTTCGGGGACCTCGGCCGAAAGATTAAGTATAGGAGCATGGGAACGGTTCCCAGTTCTTCGGCCACGTCTCATCTGAGTAGACGTGTGAAGCTCGACCACTGAGCCAAGCCGGGCTAGTGGCCTACTCAAGCCTTGTTTGTATCTTGCAACCTTGCTTTGTTCCTGAACCGCTTTGCTGAGCGGAGCCTTGCCAAGCCTTTGGAAACTTACCAAGTGTTTGGAACTATTGCACCTTTTGCCTTTTAGGATTGCTTTTGCTATTTTTATGGACAATTTACCTTTTGAACTGTTTCTTTATATTCAATAAAGTAGTTAGCCTTCAGTCCGTCTCTGTGTGTGTGATTAAGGGGCCGGTCAAGTCCGTGCATCATGACACCTGGGCCTGTTTCGATGAACACAACATATATGACTTCCTCTCACATACTTATACATGGCTATCATGTCTTCTCTCAGCCTTCTCTTCTTCAGGCTAAACATGCCCAGCTCTTCAAGCGTCTCCTCATAGGGCTTGTTCTCCAGACCCTTGTGAAATTTCACCCTGAGTGAAACTTGCTTCCCGATAACTATGGATGTCATGAAGCTGTTTATAAACAGATCCTGGGGGGGCACTCTCGAAAAAATCCTGTAAAATAATAAAAAATTAAACATTTCCAAGCGGAGAGGCTCAATTTGTTTCTTGGAAACCTGTGCATGCTTCAGCCTCCCGATGCTCCCAGGTTCGCTCACTGCCCAATTCACCGACGTGGAGCTTCCAGCATTTGGCGGAGCCCTTCCTTTGCCTCAGGGAGGATCTTTGAGGAGGGAAAGAGGGAGAAAGAGCTGCTAGGAGGGGGAGAGTGCCAATTTCCCATGGCACACCTGCTGATCGCTCACAGCACACTAGTGTGCTATGGCACACTGGTTGGGAAACACTGCTCTAAAACACTTGGAATGTGGCGCAGCTGGCTGGGTGTCAGCTGCATAAGATCACTACTGACCAGAAGGTCATGAGTTTGAAGCCTTCCTGCATCGGGGTGAGCTCTCGACCAATTGTGTAGCTCGTTGTCGACCGTTGCAACCCGAAAGACAGTTGCATCTGTCAAGTAGGAAATTTAAGTGCCACTTGTGTGGGGAGGCTAAATTTAACTGATTTACGAGGCCATAAAATCTCTCCAGGAAGTACACAAAAAGAATGAAGGAATGCAACAGCTCCGCCCTGATGGCCAGAAGCTGGAATGTTAAATTGCCTCTGTCTGTATATATATGTTGTATGTCAAATGGCATTGAATGTTTGCCTGTATTTGTGCATTGTGATCAGCCCTGAGTCCCCTGCGGGGTGAGAAGGGTGGAATATAAATGATGTAAATAAAATAAATAAAACCACTGAACAAAAAATGGACTGAGGTCAAGTGTGCAATGGTCACTGACTAGTGTGATGAGCCAAACTTTAACTTGGTGCTGCAATAAAATTACAATGACAAATGAGGATGAGGCATCCAAGGGGAGGGCACTCCACAACCAAGGTGCTACAGCAAAGGACTTCTCAAATGTCTTTTACACAGGGTTGTTGTAGGTTTCTTGGGCTCTACTGTATGGCCATGTTCTAGAACAGGGCTGTCCAACTGACGGCCCCCCAGCCTGTTGGCTCCGGCCCCCGCTATGCCCCCGGCCGCCATTTTTTTAAAAATTAAATGGCGGCCGGGGGGAAGCGGGGCAGGAAGGAGGAAGTGAGCCAGCTCCTCCTCCCTGCACCGCCCTTTCTTCCCTCTCTCTTGGCGCCCGATGCCTTGGAAGGGAGAGGGGTCCCCTCGCGGCGCCTCCCCCTCCCTGCCAAGGCATTGCGGCGGCGAAACTCCCCCGCCAGCCTGGATGGCTGCCGGGGAGGAGCGGCGCTCGCTTCCCCCTCGCGAGGCTTCAGGTTTGGGAAAGGGTTTTTCACACGGCACTCAAGACGCGAGTGCCGGGCTAAAACCCTTCCCAAACCTGGAAGGCTCAGCGAGGGAAGCCGCCGCGCTCCCGCCAGCCATCTAGGCAGGCGGAGAGTTTCGCCCAGCTCCCGTGTCCCTCTGCTCAGAGGGACACAGGGAGCCGGGGGAAACCCTCCCGAAGCCTGAAGGCTGGCGGGAAAGCGAGCGCCGCTCTCGCTTCCCCGCCAGCCATCTAGGCAGGCGGGAGAGTGTTCGCCCAGCTCCCATGTCCCTCTGCTCAGAGGGACACAGGAGCTGGGAAAACACTCCTGAAGCCTGGAGGTGGCGGGGAAGCGAGAAGCGGCGCCGCTTTCCCCGCCAGCCATCTAGGCAGGCGGGAGGTGTTCGCCAGCCCCGTGTCCCTCTGCTCAGAGGGACACAGGAGCCGGGAAACCTCCCGAAGCCTGGAAGGCTGGCGGGGAAAGCGCGCCGCTTCTCGCTCCCGCCAGCCTCCAGGCTTCGGGAGGGGAGCCCGCCTCCTGTGTCCCTCTGAGCAGAGGGACACGGAGCTGGGCGCCTGGAAGGCTGGCGGGAAAGCGAGCGCGCTTCGCGCTCCCCACCAGCCATCTAGGCGGGCGGGGTTTTTCGCCCAGCTTCCCGTGTCCCTCTGCTCAGAGGGACACAGGAGACGGGGGAAACCCTCCCGAAGCCTGGAAGGCTGGCGGGGAAAGCGGCGCCGCTTCCGCTCCCCCACCAGCCATCCAGGGTTGGGAGGGTTTCCCTGGGTGACGTTAGCCTAACGTCACCCAGGAAACCCTCCTGAAAATGGGCGGGCGCGCAGGAGGCCGGCCACGCCCGGAACGGCCACGCCCGGGAACGGCCACACCCCGGGAGTGGCCACGCCCCGCTCACTGCGGCCCCCAGGTGATCAGTGACACTTCTTCCGGCCCTTGGGCCGGAAGAAGTTGGACAGCACTGTTCTAGAAGCATTACCTTATGACGTTTCACCTGCATCAATGGCAGGCATCCTCAGAGGTTGTCTTTACACATATTGCCTGCCCCATTAGATCTCCACTAGATCTCTGTAGGTGGATAGGCATATACAGCTGAAGTATGAGTGAAAATGTTAGCTAGTCAGTATTTTCATTCATATCCCCAGGAATTTTTTTCAACCAAAAGGAAAAAAACTTGAATAAAATGTCAAGGCTGGCATGTCAAACGAACCAAAGCTGTAAACAATCATCCTTCAAACATTTCATATTTTTACGGCCAAGTATCTCTTATTCTACACTGGAAATGGTTGTTAATTTGTTATTTGGATCAAAAGAAGTTAATTATTTTTTGACAAAGCGAGAGCCAGCAGAGTGTGGAGGTTTCAGCACCAGACTATTATTTATTTATTTACAACATTTCTACCCCACCCTTCTCAACCCCCGAGGGGGGGGGGACTCAGAGTAGCTTGACAAAGGCAGCAATTTGATGCCAAATACACAATATACAATATAAAACCATAAACATACAGCATTGAAATAATACAGTAAAAATTAAACACATAATCAACATTCAATTGAGTTAAAACAGTGTTCCGTCCACAAACATAAACATTAAGCCATATCCTCATCCATCAACTTGTCAGTCCTATTCCAGTCCAAGGTGCTGCATTGTGCTATTGTGCAAAGGCCTGGTCCCATAACCAAGATTTTACTTTTTTCCTAAATGCTAGGAGGGATGGGGTCGATCGTATTTCGCTTGGAAGCACATTCCACAGGCGGGGAGCCACAGCCGAGAAGGCCCTCTCTCTCTTGTCCCCACCAGCCGCGTTTGAGATGTTGGCGGGAGCGAGAACAGGGCCTCCCCAGATGATCTTAAAGTATGAGGTGGGACGTAGAGGCAGATGCGTTCGGGCAAGTAAGCTGGGCCAGAACCATATAGAGCTTTATAGGTCAAAACCAGCACCTTGAATTGAGCTCGGAAGTGAATCGGCAGCCAGTGAAGCTGACACAACAGGGGGGTGGTATGCTCCCTGTATGTCGCTCCAGTTAGTAATCTGGCTGCCGCCCATTGGACTAGTTGCAATTTCTGAACTGTCTTCAAAGGCAGCCCCACTTAGAGTGCTTTGGAGTAATCTATTCGGGATGTGACCAGACTATGATTCTGGAGACCAGGGTTCGGGTCACCATCTAGCCATGGAAACCCACCGAGCGATCTTAGGCAATTTTCATACTCCCAATTCCCAAAGACAAACCTTTTCTGAACAAATGGTGCCCCCAAAATACTGTGCTGTGTTTGCCTTAAGATCACCACAAGTTATAAATGACTTGAAGCACACAATAACAAAAATTAGGTCCTCCAAAATTGGCCCTTTTAATTTAGGGAAAGTGTAAATTCCTTTTGTTTCTTCTAGACAGCAGCCATTCCAAAGAGAGAAAGGAACAGATCAAAAAGGTAGCCTCCAATGTTGTGCCTTTCGATTGATTTGTAAAATACGGCCACAATTTGGGCTTTGGTGCATTTCACTAATGCTATAATATTTACAGAGAGCCAGTATGGTATAGTGCAGGGGTACCCACACTTTTTCAGCATGCGAGCCACTTTTTAGCAACCAAGTCTAAAGGATCTACCTGCCCCCGCATGCGCACTCCCACCGGCGCGCACACTCCTGCTGCTGCCTTCTGCCTGCGCGGCGCTTCTTCTGCCTGCGGGGCATTGCAGGAAGGGGAGCGGAGGCTGCACGGCTGCTTCTGGACGAGAGAGAGGCAGGGCGGAGCGCTCCCTCCAGAGGCCCCGCCTCATGCTTCTTCCTTCCTGCAATGCCCCACGGGCGGAAGAAGCACTGCGCGAGTGAAAGGTGGCGGCAGGAGCACGCACGCAGGGTGTGTGCGCACATGGCAGGAGCGCCCTATCCGGCTGAGGCCCGAAGATCGACTGGCTGTGGCCTGAACATCGACTAGTCGATCACGAACGACTACTTGAGCAACCCTGGTATAGTGGCTTGGGTGCTGGACTGCAACCCAGATAATCCCTGCTTAGAAACACAGTGCGTAACATTAGACAAACCAGGCACTCTTGGCCTCAGAGGAAGGCAATGGCAAACTCTCTCTGAACAAAGCTTGCCAAGAAAATCCCATGATAGGTTCATATTAAGGTCGCCATAAGACAAAAATAACTTGAAATTACACAAGAACACCAACAATATATACATAGAGAGGGTAGGAAGGGAGGGGGGGCATATTTAAATATTAAGCTCAAAATATGAAATTTTTCTCTAAACCAGCCTAGATTTCAAATATGGCTGAGCATGACCGCTTCAAATCCTTGTTATATTCTGTGCTGACCATGCGAGCCAGGCATGCATTACTGATGTATCCAGGATATATGGCTGCAAGGCAAATGACTAAGACAAACATGTCGGTGAAATTGCCAGATAGGCTACAAACCGCTTCATTATGTGTAGACGTGAGAAATGGAAGCAGGGCTCTTAAGGAAACCATGGAAACTATTTACAAGACCATACTTTACAAATACACTACATAAGTACAGACGCTGGTATTACAAATAGAATTCAGCTTCCTGAGACACAGCATTTTGATTCCATCACCACATTTATGTGTAATACAGAATGTGGGGTGAAAGAAAATAGAGGGAGAGTATTTTAACATTTATTTTAGGGTTGTCACAGAAATCTATTTACTTCTATGAAATTCAGACAAATCATTATTAGAGGCAAATGCTCAATACATCTTCAAAAGTTAAGCCCTACTGAACATAAGGTATATCCGTAAGTAAATCTTAGAAATTCTGAATTTCTACCAGCATGCAATGACATCATATTAAACTGATTTGTGTACTGAAGATGATTTCAGCCAGAAGGTTTAAAGACGTAGTTATGTTGGTCTGGAATATCAGTGTACAATGGGATTTGATAGCACTTCAGAGACTGAGTGAATGAAGCTGGAAGTATAGAGCTTTTGTGGATGAAGTCATCTTCCTCTGATGCATCTCAGGAATTAGGTTTAGCTCTATGAAAGCTTATGCTGCTGACTTCATTCTCTCAGTCTGTGCGCATACTTAATCGTTGGTTGGAGTTTTGTATGTGTAAGCGTGTGTTTCAATGCTTTCAATTGTTTTGTGTTTTAATTATAAATTCTGCCTCTTCATTGACGCCCCCTTGTCGTGGGGGAGAGGCTTGTGTACCCTAATAAAGTTGTGAGCTATGCTGGTTTTATTCTGTATTGTTTTGGTCACAACTTTCCCTTCCTGAACTAAATAAATATGAATGCAACTGTATAAAATGAAGCAACAAGGTCATGGGTTCGAGGCTTGTCCGGTTCGGGGTGAGCTCTCAACCGAATTGTGTAGCTCGCTGTCGACCTTTGCAACCCGAAAGTCAGTTGCATCTGTCAAGTAGGAAATTTAGGTACCACTTTGTGGGGAGGCTAATTTAACTGCTTTACCAGGCCATAAAATCTCCAGGAAGTATGAAAAAGAATGAAGGAATGCGACAGCTCCCCCTGGTGGCCAGAATACTGGTAGCCAGATGTTGTTCACTTTCATGGTTCCCTCTTTTCTGTTGAAATTGTCCACATGCTTGTGGATTTCAGTGGCTTCTCTGTATAACCTGACATCAGGGCCGTAGCCAGAATTTTGATTCGGGGGGAGGGAGGGCTAAGTTTGATTGGGGGGGGGGTGTGAGTCTGAGTGAGAGAGGGTCTACCCTAGCAAACCGTTTGTATCATTATCCCAATACTCCCATGCATATGGGATATATTGAGCATGGTGATCAGATCATGATACGAATAAACATAATAGTTTAAATAATGTACCAGTAAGACCTTCTCGCGGACCACCCAGAGAATTTTCGGTGGTCAGAAGCTGGAATGTTAAATTGCCTCTGAATGTCTGTCTATATATGTTGTGTGTCTATGGCATTGAATGTTTGCCTGTATATGTGCATTGTGATCCGCCCTGAGTCCTCTGCGGGGTGAGAAGGGCGGAATATAAATGATGTAAATAAATAAATAAACACATACTGTATATTTAAATTAAACCAACTGACCTGTTGCGTTCAGCAAACCTTTCCAGGTTTTTTAACCTCTGTTTCTGGTGCATGTTTGCATGAAGAGGCAGAGGGTTGCAGTCCAGGATGGTTAGAAGGGCAGTGAGGCGTTTGATACAATCTATACTGTTGGCAAAAACCATGGTTCTGCCAGGGTATTGAAGCAGGAAATAATAGAGGAAGTAGTCTTTCTCTTCTGTGTCACAGTGGATCCTGGTCTCCGTCAGGGTCTCCACCGTGGCCTCTTTCCTTGTCAAGTCTATCACTTTTGGCTTGCTCTTCATCCCCACTTTTTGCATTAGCAATTCCAGCTTGGTCTTCCTGTCAATTCTGATCGCATTTTTCTTCTGGAAAACGCGAGCGGGAGCTTGATGGATCAAAGTCAAAGTGGCAGAGAAGACAAAGGTCTGGCGCTTTGGGTGATACTGGGAGCTGTTCAACATTTCCAGCAACTGAGAGAGTTCTAAGAAATGCCCTTTCTCCACCATCCGGTCAGCTTCATCAATCACCAGGCACCTGTCGGATGCACACAAGAGACATCTTGAGAGTGTTTCAGTCAAGATATGCGGACATTCTGAAATGTTTCAAAAAGGCTTTTCCAGCTGTGGTACACAACACAGCTGACAGCCAACTACAGGCCTTTCGCTTGATCCAAAAGCGCTTTTCTTGTGTACGTACTACAGATCCATGTCCTTATTAAAAACTCTGTAATGGACCATATTTTATGAGCATGTTCATGTATAATTCAACCTCATGTACAAGTTGAGGGCAGGTTTCAGGGCCAAAAGTATGGATTGTGCTATGACCCGTGGAGGTAAACTACACAGACTAGGAACAACCAGAGAAAGCACGAGGCAAAAGATGCCGTGATATCCAAAATCTTCAATATAATGTAAGAAATACTTACATATAAAAATACAGTGATCATCTATATTTCACATATCAAAGGCAGACTGGTCATACAAATCATGCATTTACAGTCTGTATTAATCTGAGTCCAAGGTAAAGAGCCCTGGGTGAGTACCTCTTGCATCAGCTCCCCCTGGTGGCCAGAAAGTTTGCCTCTGTTTGTCAATATATGTATGTCAAAATGTATGTTCTACTGTACTGTGATGTCACATGTTTATATGTCATATGTTAAACTGCAGGGATTGTCTGCAAGTCTGTGTACTGTAATCCGCTCTGAGTCCCCTTCGTGGTGAGAAGAGCGGAATATAAATAAAGTAAATAAATAAAATAAATAATAGAGTCCCAAGGTTCTTGTTAGTAAATAACCTGCTTGTTTGCAAGTAGTCCATATTATGTGGTCCAAAATATATGTACCGGGAAGTGGCGCAGCTGGCTAAGTGTCAGCTGCATAAGATCTCTCTGACCTATAGGTCATGAGTTCGAAGCCTGCCCGGGTCGGGGTGGGTGCCCGACCTTAAGTGTAGCCTGCTGTCGGCCTTTGCAGCCTGAAAGACAGTTCATTTGTCAAGGAGATAAAGGTATCACATTAAGTGAGGAGGCAAATTGTGACTGATTTATGAAGCCTTAAGAATTCCAGGAGTCGCTGAAGTTGCGGAAGAACAACAAGGGACGCTGAAAAAAACGCTGAGAGAGATGAGGAGTGCGTCAGCTCCCCCTGGTGGCCAGAAGTTTGCCTCTTTGTTCGTCTATGTTCGTCAATATATGTCTAAAAATATGTCTATATATGTTGAACTGCAGGGATTATCTGCAAGTATATGTACTGTAATCCGCTCTGAGTCCCCTTCGTGGTGAGAAGAGCGGAATATAAATAAAGTAAATAAATAAAATAAATAATAGAGTCCCAAGGTTCTTGTTAGTAAATAACCTGCTTGTTTGCAAGTAGTCCATATTATGTAAATAATAAGTAAATTATTAATAATAATAAATATGGAGAGAAAATGCGACGCAAACTACTGGGTGTAAGATTCAGGCTGGAAGATTCCAGTAATATACATGAAGTAGCTGCAAGAGGTAAACAGATCAGTGGAAAATCCAGCGGAACGTCCAAGAGGCACCCGTGTGGGTGACACACTGTAGTAAAGGTAGACCTGTCGCGGATTATACCTTTACTACAGTGTGTCACCCACACAGGTGCCTCTTGGACGTCCGCTGGATTTTCAAGTATATTACTGGAATCTTCCAGCCTGAATCTTACACCCAGTAGTTTGTGTCACATTTTCTCTCCGCATATTTTGGACCACATCATATGGACTACTTGCAAACGAGCAGGTTATTTACTAACAGGAACCTTGGGACTCTACAAGAGGTACTCACTCCAGGGCGCTTTACCTTGGACTCAGATTAATATAGATTGTAAATGCATGATTTGTATGACCAGTCTGCCTTTGATATGTGAAATATAGATGATCACTATATTTTTATATGTATTTCTTACACTACATTAAAAATTTTGGATATCACAGCACCTTTTGCCTCATGCTTTCTCTGCTTGTTCCTAGTCTGTGTAGTTTACTACTTTTTATAGCAGGCCTGAGCAAACTTCGGCCCTCCAGGTGTTTTGGACTACAACTCCCACAATTCCTAACAGCCTACTGGCTGTTAGGAATTGTGGGAGTTGTAGTCCAAAACACCTGGAGGGCCGAAGTTTGCCCAGGCCTGTTCTATAGCCTTGCTGTGTTTTGTGTATGACCCGTGGAGGGCCATTCGGCACAGGGATTAAAAACAACAACAACAAGCAGCAGTGTGGTGAAGAAATCGCAATCACAGTCATCATCATCATATTTATTTATATCTTGGTTTACTGTCTTAAATGAGATTCAAAACAGAAGTAAAAAGGACTGGCGTTTTCGAATGGTTTTCTGGATATGGACTAAGCTCTCATCTTTCATCACTCATCTAAAAGAAGGGGGTGGTTTCCTTTTGGGATAGGAGTTAAGGATAAATTGGTCAAAGTTGTTTGGGTTGATTTCTTGACTAAAATTTCTATAATTTTCTATATAAAATATCTTTCAACATGATGCAACCCAGAATCAAAGAATCATAGAATTGGAAGGGGACTCCAGACTCTCTTTGAAGATGTCAAAAAAAAAAAAGACTTCACAAAACTATCTCTGCGTCTTTTTACATCAAAGGTGAGAACTACATAAAATTATTTGCTTTCCCCACAACACAGAGAAAATTATTCTGGCAAGAATTCAGCCCTTGATTTTTTTTTATCACTGGGTTCTTCAACTATTTTTTTCTGGAATGTAAGTAAAGATAACAATTTCAAAAACCTGAGCTGCTTTAGGCTTGAGAGATGTGGGTGCTTCTCCTGAATCAGCTCCCATAGGCGCCCTGGAGTCGCAATTACAATTTCTGGTTTCCTTTTCAAGATTCTCTGTTGTTTCTGAGGAGCCATTCCTCCAACAAGATTGGCTGTTTTAATACCTGGAACAGGAGATGGACAAACCATTAACATTAGCAGCCAGTGTTTTAGTAACTTCAAATCCCAATATTTATGGGATCAAAGCAGACTAAATTGCAAGGTCAACACATTTATTTACTTATTTATTTATTGTTTCGACTTATTAGTCGCCTCTTCCAAAAGGCTCGGGGCGACTTACATACACATAAAACCATAAAAGCACTGTAAAAACAACGGACCAATGTCCACATATTAAAATTAAAAACAAGCAGATATATATTAAAATAACTCTTAGGCCTGCATTACAATCAATGGCCTAGAGCAGGGGTGCTCACACTTTTTCAGCATGGGAGCTACTGATTAAAAAACCAAGTCCCAAAGATCACCTTCCCAGAAATGTAAAACATATAACTATTTTCTTATTTATTTATATTTATTATTCATTTTTATGTACCGCTCCTTCCAGCAGGCTCGGGGCAGTTTACATAAAATGAAGTTATAAAACATCAACATTTCAATTTAATAACAACAATATAAAACAGAACATAAAATACATCCAACCACCCCATTTCTCCCACACTGCCATATTACCACACATATTATCAGCCAGAAAGTAAGAAGAGAGGCTGTTGAACTGCAAGGCCATTTAATACGCAGCAAGGTAAACAAAGGGGCATGCAAAAATATATCCAACCACCCCATTTCTCCCACATTTCCATATTCCCCAACATATATTTCTCAAGGAACAAAGCAAGCAGAGAGGCTTTGGAGCTAAAAGGCCATTTTTAAAAATAAAAAGGGAACAAAGAGACATGCCACAGAACAATCAAGCACCCACCCAAAAGTAAAAAGACCGACCTTTGAGATGCGGTAAGTAAATGACCCCAAAGCGTCCTTCTTCTTCTCCTCCGTCGTTGCTCCTATTTCCACGCCGCCAGCATGCGTGCCGCCTCCAAGAGCTCACGAGAAGTCCGAGAGGCAGAATGGGCGCTTCTGCGCATGGGACCAGCCATGCATCGGGTCATCCAGCCCCGCCCCCTTTGGTCTCCTACGACTCTGAGTGGCTGGAGAAGGACGGAGGGAGGAGGAGGAATCAAAAAAGAGGGGGCCCATTCTGCCTCTTGGACTCTGGAGCTTTTGGAGGCGGCGCGCGAGCAGGGAGCGGGGAGGAGCAACGAATGAGGACTTCTTTGCAGCGTGCAGGGGCACGTGAAGAGGACCAACAGCAAAAAAAACTGGTCAGGGGCCTGAAGATCACCAGGATGACTCCCGAAGATCACCCTGGTGATCACGATCACCGTTCTGAGCACCCCTGGCCTAGAGATATCTATGGACCGAAGGCTTGAATGAACAGGAGGGTCTTACAAGCCCTGCGAAAGGCTAGCAGGTCGGTCTGTGCTTCAATTGTGGATGGAAGGGCGTTCCACAAGACCGGCGCAGCGGCACTGAAAGCCCTCCTCCGCGTTGCAGACAGATGGATGGATTGACAGCTAGGTACCACCAAGAGGTTCTGAAACTCAGATCGCAGTGGTCGTGGGGGTTTGTATTGGGAGAGGTGGTCCCTTAGGTACACTAGCCCCAGACCATTCAAGGCCTTAAAGGTCAGAACCAGCACCTTGAAGGTGATCCGGTGCTCTATGAGAAACACAGACATAATGGGATGTAGTGGTCAGAGCATTAGAATGAGACATGTGAGATTCAAATCTACACTGACCCAATAAATTCAATGAGTTACGTTGGATCAGTTGTTGTTATTATTATTAAACTTTATTTATACCCCGCCACTATCTCCCAGCTAGTTAGTATTAGTAGCCAGCTGTATTAAATCAATACTGACCGAGAGGTTATGAGTTTGAAGCCAGCCCGGGTCAGAGTAAGCTCCCGACCATTAATAGTCTAGCTTGCTGTCGACCTATGCAACCTGAAAAACAGTTGCATCTGTGAAGTAGGAAATTTAAGTACCGCTTTATGAGGGGAGGCTAATTTAACTAATTTATAACACCATAAACCTTCCAGCAGCGTGCATTAGAATGAAGAAGTATTCCATCAAGGACTCAGTATCACAAGTGGATGGTGAAGAAGCAGCTCCCCTTGTGGCCGGAATCAAGCATATTCTCATGAAGCTGAAAAAGCTGGGATGTTAAATTGCCTCTGTGTCTGTCTATACATGTTGTATGTCTAAATGGCACTGAATGTTTGCCATGTATATGTGCATTTTAATCCACCCTTTGTCCCTTGCAGGGTGAGAAGGATAGAATATAAATACTGTAAATGAATAATGTTGCAGTTTCTCTCAGGAAGTTGAATCTGCTCTCGGAAAAATATATTTGGTCCTTTTCCTAAGGAAAACAAAATGGCAAGGTTTTTTTTTTTCCTGCGCAACATGTTCCCCATTCCTATAAAGAAATAGCACCAAGATATGAAATGGAAGTCTGTCCTGAGAATGTATTATGTTTTTTGTATTAGATGAAATGTAAATGAGGTGCAATGTATGCACATTTGAGGAAAAAAATTCACAGGAAATCAGAGATTTCAGAGGTGAATTGGGTTACAGATAAATGTGCAAGATAAATGTCCAAATGATGTGTTACAATGAAATGTTTATAGTTCAATGTTACAATAACTGTGCTTGTAATAATATTAGAATAGAAGCAGTTATATTGTGAAAAGAAATGTGTAAGATATGAGAAATGTTATTGTGCTAAGATGTATATTGATTATGTACTGGATAGTGTATTTGTATCTGCATCATGAACACAAATAATACAATGATAATATGATTGTAATGTTTTTGCAATAGTTATGTGTATTCATGTGTTATATATGTTTATTGAATAAGTATATTAAGTACCCTCTATAGAATTGAAACGTAATGATGGAAATGCTAGTTCTGGTAAGATAAAATTATATTGACTAAGTAATTGTAATGAGGAGTGCTTCAAAGAAGGATAAAATGAACAGAATTGAAGTGAAGATATATGCTTAGATATTGTGTATATAGCAGGACAGAAATTTACATTTCAGAGGGGGATTGTGAAAGTATTATGTTTTGTGTATTTGATGAAATGTAAACAAGGTGCAATGTATGATGCAATGTAGGTATGAATGCTAAACACGTGTGCTGACTTAGTAAACAATATACACAAAAGGACATAGGCAATGTGCTATATAAAATATAATATATCAATCAAGGTGAGGGCTAAGAAACCTACTTCATATGTCATAGAATACAATAGTACATACATGCATAGTAAATATGAGCAGCGAGTCATACACAAACAATACCAGCTACTAGAGAATATAAAGGAGCATGGGTGTGCGACGGGGAAGGGTTGAATTCCACAGCGATGCGGTGAGCTTACTCACGAGTCAATAATGTCCCTTCATGGGTGAAATCCCACAGTCCGAATGATGCTCTTCCCTCAAAACCACAACTAAGGGGAGGGGAGTGCACGACAGGGGAAGGAGGAGGTCGCTCTCGCTGTGAAAGATCTGGAATGGATGTCCCTGGCACAATGTGGTAATGCCGTGAATGGCAATAAGGTGCTCCCGTAGGGGCCAAGGTGTAACGATCTCACTGCAGGTGGTTAGGCAGCCAAGCCCATGATGGATAGACGCGGAGGGCCACAACGGTTGAGCTGAAGGGCCCGATCCGTTTCGCTAGGGCTTTGTCAAGCGGCAATATTTAACAACGCGAAATGCTCAGCGTTACAGGAGTACAATATCAATTAAGGGTGTCATCCCACATAATTACATCCTGTGGACCTGAATTGATATTGTACTCCTGTGACGCTGAGCATTTCGCGTTGTTAAATATTTACTATGCATGTATGTACTATTGTATTCTATGACATATGAAGTAGGCTTCTTAGCCCTCACCTTGATTGATATATTATATTTTATATAGCACATTGCTTATGTCCTTTTGTGTATATTGCAATGTATGTATGATGCAATCTATGTGCCTGGATTTCATCCGCCTATTAGTGACTGTGCAGAACTGGAGACTGGGTGCTGAAAGAGTTAAAAAGAGATATGATGCAAGACTCTGTGACCAGTATATGTAGGAGGCTCCAAGCCGGCCTCTTCCCATGTGGCTGATGTTAAGTGTTGGATGTCTGTGCAATTTGTCTGTACCAGTAAAGCTGTTTGTACTCATTCTGGGTCCGCAGAAGTATTTTCTTCCACACAGCTAAGGAGCTCAATATTCTGATATGTCCCACATACAAGGATGTACAAAGCAACAAAAAAACAGACTCACCTGTGTATCTGGTTATTGCATCTATATGATGCTTTACTTGAACAGCCAGTTCCCTTGTAGGAGTCAAGACCAACCCCAAAAGGGGGTTGCTTCTCCCTCCAACTGTATCATGTTTTGGAGGGTCTCCATCCTCTGATGCCTTCTTGCAGTGTGCTACCAAAGATTCAACATTGCTGGTAGCAGCACAATTAGCTTCAGCAGAGCTCAGGCCTCTGATTTCCTCGCTAGCTTCTTCCTTTGGCAACTCCTCTTCACTATCTCCTCCATCTTCCAGCTCGATCTTGCTTTCCTTTGGCAACTCTCTTGATTTGTACCACTGGAGAATAGAATGAATCATTGGGATGGCAAACGCAAGAGTCTTTCCACTTCCTAAAAGAAAATGCGCAGACAAAGGTAAATAATACAATAAAACTTTATTTATAGTCCACCCCATCTCCCCAAAGGGACTCAAAGGGACTCCCTTTGGGGAGATAGGCTTGGGAAAGGAACCGGAGTGAAGGGGAGGATGGCATTAATAGTTATAGGAAAGCTCTAGTATCCTTTTCCCTCACAGTTTTCCTCTGTGTCCTCCCTCCCTCTACTCCCCTTGTCGTTTCCTTGATAAATGTGATTGTCGCAACTGAACAAAACAAATATAGTTTGAAAAACCATAGCGACTTACTACCTCCAAATTAGAAAGCCACTGCTAACTGTGGTTGAGTATTCTGATTTGGAGGCAGAACCTAGTTTGAAGTAACTATAATTTACTCAATTCAGACATCTCAATGAATGACAGTTAGCAAGAAGCAAGGGAGGGGGTGGGAGGACGAACATAGAATCATAGAGTTGGAAGAGACCTCATGGGCCATCCAGTCCAACCCCAGTAGAAACAGTAGAAACAAAGTACGACAAAAGCTATGCCAATGTCCAAATATTTTCAACATACTTTTTCTTTTAACAAAAAGAAAAACGAAGTCTGTGATTCTACACTTTTCAGGCATACAGTATGACCCCCGCCCGCCATAACCATGGGGATACATTCTCAAACTTTACATGGATATATGAAACAAGGAAGAACAGCAAATCCTAGGATTTTCAATGGGACGAATGACAGAGGTACAGAGAAGATGGCGTAGCTTGTCTAGCACACTGCTTTTTAAACTGTGGGTCCTGACACCAAATCAGGTCTCCTTAGTTCAGTATTTCTCAACCTTCCTAATGCCATGACCCCTTAATACAGTTCCTCATGTTGTGGTGACCCTCAGCCATAAAAAAAAAATGTTTCTACTTCCTAACTGTGATTTTGTTGCTGTTATGAATCGTAATGTAAATATCTGATATGCAGGATGTACTTTCATTCAATGGAACAAATTTGGCACAAATACCCAATACGCCCAAATTTGAATACTGGTGGGGTTGGGAGGGGATTTTGTCATTTGGGAGTTGTAGTTGCTAGGATTTATAGTTCACCTACAATCAAAGAACATTCTGAACTTCATGACCAATGGAATTGAACCAAACTTGGCACACAGAACTCCCAAGACCAACAGAAAATACTGGAAGGGTTTGGTGGGCATTGATCTTGAGTTTTGGAATTGTAGTTCACCTACATCCAGAGAGCACTGTGGACTCAAACCATGATTGATCTGGATCAAACTTGGCACAAATCCTCAAAATGCCCAAATGTGAACACCGGTGGAGTTTGGGGAAAATAAACCTTGACATTTGGGAGTTGTAGTTGCTGGGGTTTATAGTTCACCTACAATCATAGAGCATTCTCAACTCCATCAATGATAAAATTGGGCCAAACTTCCCAACCAGAGCCCCCATGACCAACAGAAAACATTGTATTTCCTGGTGGTTTTTGGCGACCCCTCTGACACCCCCTCATGACCTCCTTAAGGGTCCCGACCCCCAGGTTTGCTAGTAACCTAGTGGTTTAGACATTTACACAAATCCGTAGTGTAGTGTTTACAGTAGACCCTGCAGAAGATGCTTCTGTTGTATTTCATAAAAAGAAAAATCAGCTTATTTAGCAAGTCTTGAAAATGCTGATTTGTTATCAGTAAATGTTTGATTTTTATACTTATTTTATATACCTATATATCTGGGGTAATGTAAAAATGTCTAGGGTCGTAAGTAGAAAAGTTTAGTTAGCCTTGATCTAGCAGACCCTAAATCAGGGGTGCTCATTAGGTCGATCACTAGCTACTAGTCGGTCTTTGGCCCTCTTCCAGGTGATCTTCGGGTCTCCCCAGACGGATGGGGCGCTCCTGCCATGCGCGCGCATGCCCCGCGCGCACGTGTGCTCCCGCCGCTGGCCTCCGATCCCGCGGTGCTTTTTCCGCTCACAGGGCATTGCAGGAAGGAGAAAAGCGAGGCGGAGCCTTCGAAGGCTCCGCCTAGCGCTCCCTCGCCCTCTACAATGCCCTGCGGGAGGAGCCGGCAGCAGGAACGAGGAAGCACAAGGCGGAGCCTTCGCGGGAACGAGGAAGCACAAGGCGGAGCTTGCTCTCCCCCGCTCCCGCTGCTGGCTCCTCCCGCGGGGCATTGCAGAGGGCAAGGGAGCGCTAGGTGGAGCCCTCGAAGGCTCCGCCTCGTGCTCCCTCGCCCTTTGCAATGCCTCGCGGGAGGGGCGGCGGGCAAGAGCAGCGGTGCGCGGATGGTGCACGCGGGCGCAAGGTAGATCTTCTTAATTTTTTTTAAAAAGTAGCTCGCATGCTTAAAAAGTGTGAGCACCCCTGCCCTAAATGAATAACTGGATAATTGAAGCCCTGTATATTGGTTCCAAGGACATGGGGGTTGTACTCTACTTGTGGATGAACCCATCCAATATAAAACTTTAATGGCTTCAGGAAAGCTGGCACATAAGGGAGACAGCTGTGGGATGAAAACATACCTGTTTCTGCAGCACCAAGGACATCCATGCTATCTCGAATTGCAGACGGTAGCGCCAGAGCCTGTATAGGAGTGGGAGCACTGAAACCCAATTCACTCAATGCTTGAAGAACAGGTTTAGGAACAAAGAGGCCTTTCCATGCAGAAATGTCCGCTTTCTGATCCGAAGAGGCAGATAAGACGTTGGTCCAGTTTTTAGCCTTTTTAGAAGACTGAACTGGTTCAATGGTATCTTGAGCAAGTTCCACTTTCTTCTTCTGGTTTCTCTTCTTCTTCTTTTTCTTCACTCGTTTCTTTTCCAAACTTGCAGCATCTGCTGCCTCACTCTCATAGAGAGCAAGGGTTTCTTCACCCATGGCTTCCTCACCTATTATGATGTCCTCCACTTCTACTTCACTTTGGTTCTTTGCTTTACTCTCCGCACTTTTCTTCTTCTTTCTCTTCTTTTGAGGAACGGTGCTGGGACCTTCCTCTGACTCTGTCTCCTCTTCATACCCACTTTTTAGTTTCCTCTTCTTGCTTGTTTCTTCTCCCACTTTCGAAGAAGACACCAATTTATAATCGGTGAGCTCCTCAAAACATACTAAGCCTCCAAGCTGCTCGTCCGCAAAGAGATTTGGGTCAATCTCAACAGCTTTCCATTTCCCTGTTACTTTGATGCCTTTTTGCTTAAATTTAGATGGTCTCTTAAACTTGTTTCTTCGTTGGAGCTTCATGGCTGAACTTTGAAGAAGAATGAAGGAAATTAGTGGAAATAATGCTATGCCACATACAGATCTGGGTAGAAAGCTGTAGATGATTTAGGGCTGCCGCATGAATAAGGAACAGGTACCTAAAAATAGGGATTTTTTTCACA
This sequence comes from Anolis apletophallus, assembly GCA_030556195.1. Lineage (NCBI taxonomy): Eukaryota > Metazoa > Chordata > Lepidosauria > Squamata > Anolidae > Anolis > Anolis apletophallus. The sequence goes on along the minus strand of JARBWK010000002.1, from coordinate 9,071,186 downwards.
AAAAATAAGGGACACTTCACAAAAACTTGAAAATCATCCATTGATTTTCAAGTTTTTATGAAGTGTCCCTTATTTTTGTAAAAAATTTCCTATTTTTTGGTACCTGTCCCTTATTCTTATATCAAAAAGTGGCAACCCTAAGATGATTTAACTTCAAAACAATATGCAAATCATTATCCCTGTAATTCTAAGCTTCTGAACTCCTTCCCTGTCAATTCTCCTTCTCTATAAAGCAGTGGTTCTCAAGCTATTGGTCCCCAGATGTTTTGGCCTTCAACTCCCAGAAATCCTAACAGCTGGTAAACTGTTTTCTGGGAGTTGTATTTATTTAAAACTTTTATATCCGGCCTTCTCACCTCCTAAGAGGGACTCCGACCAGCAAACAGCAAGTATTCAATGCTAACATTTAAAATGTAAAAACATCATGAATTTACAATAAAATTTACAATAAAATACAATACAATAAATACATTTAAAAAACCTTTCGCCAAAGTAAAATCAAGTCCAACTTAATCCATGTATTCAGTCTGTATCAAGTGGTTAGCGACTTTAGTCGCTTCGCGATCTTTTTCATTCTGCGAAGGCCTCATTGCACAGCCATGTTTTCACCCGTTTCCTAAAAGTCAGGAGGGAGGGGCGGATCTAATTTCATTTGGGAGGGAATTCCACAGCAGGGGGGCCACCACAGAAAAGGCCCTGTCCCTTGTCCCCACCAGACGCGCCTGCGAAGGTGGTGAGACCAAGAGCAGGGCCTCTCCAGACGATCTTAGCACTCTTGACGATTCATAGGGGAGAATACGTTCGGACAGGTAAACTGGGCCGGAACTGTATAGGGTTTTGTAGGTCAACACCAGCACTTTGAATTGTGCTCGGAAGCTAATTGGCAGCCAATGGAGCTGGCGCAACAGGGGAGTTGTGCGCTCCCTGTACTCCGCTCCCGTTAGTAGGCTGGCTGCTGCACGCTGGACTAATTGCAGCTTCCGGGAAGTTTTCATAGGCAACCCCATGTAGAGAGCGTTGCAGTAGTCTATACGGGATGTAACCAGACTGTGGACCACTGTGGCCAAGTCTGACTTCCCAAGATACGGATGCAGCTGGCACACAAACCTAAGCTGTGCAAAAGCTCACCTGGCCACCGCCGAGACCTGGGGTTCCAGCTTAGCGATGAGTCCAGGATCACTCCCAGACTGCGAACCTGCACCTTCAGGAGGAGTGTAACCCCGTCAAGCACAGGCTGTAACCCTATACCCTGTTCGGCCCTACGACTGACCAGGAGTACCTCTGTCTTGTCTGGATTTTAAAATACCTGGAGGGCCGAAGTCTGCCCAGGCCTGCCTTACAGCCTGGAAAACCCACAGCAACCCAGTGATTCTAGCCATGAAAGCCTTCGACAACACAGACCTGCCAATCTTCAAGATGTTGCAGGATTGTCCTACCACACATTTCCTGCCTTTTAAATACTAAATCTGACCAATGGAAGTTGGCGTAAGTGAAGAAGAAGTACAATACATAATTTTATGGGTCAGAAAATGTATATAGAGGAAAGTGGAAATCTTCAAAAGAAATGCACTGAAGGCAGATATGATTACTAGTAGACTGATAAGGATTCTCCCTGTGACAGCCCTCCAGTATTAAAGATCGGACTTTATTGAGGAATTTCTCATGAGGGCAGAAAGTGAAACAAAAAATCATTCAGCAGAGCAACTCCTACCGCAACATGCCTCAATATGCCCTTCATGCTCTTGTGTTCTCTTCCTGCTTTGGAACATTTGGTTCTACATATTTTGTTCTGAACAGCAATCCTCCCAAATTTGGAATTAAATGTAATTTTTTTTAAAATCCCTTCCAGACAGCTAGCAAGTGCAACTTATGGTATAACTGATAGCTACCAGCTTGGAATTTCTGAACTTGAAAGGTATTTGTGTGTGTGTGTGTGTGTGTGTTAGGAGTGATTTGAGAAACTGCAAGTTGCTTCTGGTGTGAGAGAATTGGCTGTCTGAAAGGACGTTGCCCAGGGGATGCCAGGATGTTTTGTTACCCTGTGGGAGGCATCGGAAGCTGGAGCTGATAGATGGGAGCTCAGCTCACTCCCCGAATTTGAACCGTCGACCTTTCAGTCAGCAGTTCACTGGCACAAGTGTTTAACCCATTGCACCACTGGCGGCTTGAAAGTGAGTGAAAAACACTGAACAGATGTTTAAATGAAGCATTACTTCTTGAATTTGCAGACAGGAAAAAAAATCTTAAAATCTGTATTTGTATACCTTAATAAAGCTGAATGTTTGTATGTGTCCGGAGGGTGGAAGGGCGGAAGGACATGTGGCAGCTTTCGGATTGGCTCCCACTGTGGGGTTATTTGCATAAACAACTCCCATTGGCCAGCCAACGCGAACATTCTGAGACTCAAAAGTGCCAGAGGGAAGAAAGGAAAAGGCCTGAGCCAGTCAGGCATGGTGGGAGTTTAGGTCCAATACACTTTGCAGCCCCCAACAATGAGACAACAAAACCAAACTTGGCACACAGAACCCCCAAGACCCACTTTACGTCTTGGTGCAGTTTGAGGGAGGCTGGGCCATGGATAGGCCAGCATCCCAACATCCCAAATCTCAAAGGTGCCAGACAGAGTTCTTTACAAGTGGTTCACCTGAAACGTCACGTCGAAGCCGTCCTCGGTCCATGACACACACTCCATCTTACTGCAGTTTAGAGGAGGGTGGACCATGGATGATGGGATTTCAAGTACCTCCACTCACTTCCCGAGCCCGCTGCGACCCTCATCCAGTGCATGATCAGGACCACACTTGGCACACAAAGCCCCCATGATCCACTTTACATCCTGGTGCAGTTCAGAGGAGGGTGGACCACGGATGATGGACTTGAAGTACCTCCACTCTCTTCACAAGACCGCTGCCAACGTCATCCAAAGACTGATCAAGACCAAACTAGGCACACAGAGCCCCCATGACTCATTCTACATCCTGGTGCAATATTGAGGAGGATGGACCATGGATGATGGGTCTTGAAGTACCTCCACTCACTTCCCAAGACTGCTGCACCCCTCATCCAATAACAGAGCAAGACAAAATTTGGTACACATAATCTCCATGACCCACTCTACATCCTGGTGCAGTTTGGGGGGGGATGGACCATGGACGATGGGACTCTCAGCACCTTCCCTCACTTCCCGAGACCACTGCAAGCCACATAAACAACTGATAAGGACCAACCTTGGCACACAATGCCTTTCTCAAATAATCCGGGCAGCGCCGGGTCCCCAAGCTAGTAAATTAATAAAAACAAAATGTAACAGTAGTGTAAACATAAATAAATCAACATTTTAAAAGACTATTAAGCCCTCTAAAAACACAAAAGGTACATGAAAGGCACTGCAGACTACTTCAACCAGATAAGTCAGCCATAGCAGAGCATCTGATGAACCAACATGGATACAGCATATTACTTGAGAACACAGAAATGCTGGACCATTCAAACAACTACCATGTCAGGCTATACAGAGAAGCCACTGAAATCGACACGCATGTGGACAATTTCAACAGAAAAGAGGAAATCGTGATAATGAACAAAATCTGGCTACCAGTATTAAAAACTCTAAAATCAGGACAATAAATAAAGAGGAACACTCAGAAAACAGGGGAATTCCAGTCAAGAATCAATCTGGGCCGGTGAACACCTCCCAACAAAGGATTCCCCCAGACAGCAACCAGCCAGGCTTTGTAGCTGCAATGACATTACATGCTAGTCAAGGTGGCCAACTGCAACATTCACACTTGCCTGAATCAGACAAGAGTTCTTTCTCCCACCCTGGACATTCCAGAGATATATAAACCTCACTTGCCTAGTTTCCAACAGACCCCTCAACCTCTGAGGATGTGGGCAAAATGTCAGGAGAGAATGCTTCTGAACATGGTCATACAGCCCGGAAAACTCACAGTAAGCCAGTGATTCCAGCCATGAAAGTCTTTGATTATAAATTACAGTTCTAATAACGATTTAAACTCCTGTCTTGTAGCCATTATCAAAAGCCTACTTAAATAGCCAGGTTTTGAGTTCCATCCTAAAAGTTATAAAGGTGGGTGCTTGTCTAATTTCCTTGGGGAGGGCACTCCAAAGTCGGGGGGGGGGCTCTACCAAGAAGGCCCTCTCCATCATCCTCACCAACCTCACTTGTGAGGGAGGTGGGCTCTAGGATCTTATGCCCAAGCAGGTGAAAAGGAGAGATGCGGTCACATAAATAGGACCCGAACCATACAGGAACTTATGGACTAGGCCTCAGTTGCTGAATAATTTATTTCTAGACTGTCCTCTCTCCCCAAAGGGGACTCAGGGCTGTTTACATACATATAATAATATCTTATTATTGTTAGTAGTTTTATATTGTATTACATCACATTACAATATAATACAGTATAATATAATGTGGTAATATATCACATTATATTATTATAAATTATCATAAATTATAAATAAAATTATTTATTTAAATAAAAATAATTTTAATACATATATAAAATTAACACAGGCTTGGGCCAACTTGGCCCTTTAGGCCAGTGTTTCTCAACCTGGGGGTCGGGACCCCTGGAGGGGTCACGAGGGGGTGTCAGAGGGGTCGCCAAAGATCATCACAAAACACAGCATTTTTTGTCGATCATGGGGTGTGTGTGTGGGAAGTTTGGCCCAATTCTGTCTTTGGTGGAGTTCAAAAGGTTCTTTGATTGTAGGTGAACTATAAATTCCAGCAACTACAACTCCCAAATGTCAAGTCTATTTTCCCCAAACTCCACCAGTGTTCACATTTGGGCATATTGATATTCATGCCAAGTTTAGTCCAGATCCATCATTGTTTTGAGTTGACAGTGCTCTCGGGATGTAGGTGAACTACAACTCCAAAACTTAAGGTCAATGCCCACCAAACCCTTCCAGTATTTTCTGTTGGTCATGGGAATTCTGTGTCCCAAGTTTTGTTCAATTCCTCCATTGGTGGGGTTCAGAATGCTCTTTGCTTGTAGGTGAACTATAAATCCCAGCAACTACAACTCCCAAATGACAATCTCTCCCTCCAATCCCACCAGTATTCAAATGTGGGCATATTGGGTATATGTGCCAAATTTGGTCCAGTGAATGAAAATACCTCCTGCATATCAGATATTTACAATACGCTTCATAACAATAGCAAAATCACAGTTGTGAAGTAGCATTGAAATAATTATATGATTGGGGGTCACTACAACATGAGGAACTGTATTAAGGGGTCACAGCATTAGGAAGGTTGCGAACCACTGCTTTCGGCTGTTAGGAATTGTGGGAGTTGAAGTCCAAAACACCTGGAGGGCCCATGCCATAATAATAATAATAATACAAGTGGAAGGGAGCTCTAAAGGCCATTTAGAGCACCCCCCTTCATTCTGGAGGGAAGGCCCAAGTTGGCCCATGCCATAATAATAATAATAATAATAATAATACAAGTGGAAGGGAGCTCTAAAGGCCATTTAGAGCAACCCCCTTCATTCTGGAGGGAAGGCCCAAGTTGGTCCATGCCATAATAATAATAATAATACAAGTGGAAGGGGCTCTAAAGGCCATTTAGACCAACCCCCCATAATTCATTCTGGAAGGAAGGCCCAAGTTGGCCCATGCCATAATAATAATAATAATAATAATACAAGTGGAAGGGAGCTCTAAAGGCCATTTAGACCAACCCCCTTCATTCTGGAAGGAAGGCCCAAGTTGGCCCATGCCATAATAATAATAATAATAATAATACAAGTGGAAGGGAGCTCTAAAGCTCAACCCCTAACGGCCATTTAGACCAACCAACCCCTTCATTCTGGAAGGAAGGCCCAAGTTGGCCCATGCCATAATAATAATAATAATAATAATACAAGTGGAAGGGAGCTCTAAAGGCCATTTAGAGCAACCCCCTTCATTCTGGAAGGAAGGCCCAAGTTGGCCCATGCCATAATAATAATAATAATAATAATACAAGTGGAAGGGAGCTCTAAAGGCCATTTAGACCAACCCCCTTCATTCTGGAAGGAAGGCCCAATGCCATTGGCCCATGCCATAATAATAATAATAATAATAATAATACAAGTGGAAGGGAGCTCTAAAAGGCCATTTAGACCAACCCCTTCATTCTGGAAGGAAGGCCCAAGTTGGCCCATGCCATAATAATAATAATAATAATAATAATAATAATACAAGTGGAAGGGAGCTCTAAAGGCCATTTAGAGCAACCCCCTTCATTCTGGAAGGAAGGCCCAAGTTGGCCCATGCCATTTAGAGCAACCCCCTTCATTCTGGAAGGAAGGCCCAAGTTGGCCCATGCCATAATAATAATAATAATAATAATAATAATAATAATAATACAAGTGGAAGGGAGCTCTAAAGGCCATTTAGACCAACCCCCTTCATTCTGGAAGGAAGGCCATTGGCCCATGCCATAATAATAATAATAATAATAATAATACCAACCCAACCCCCTTCATTCTGGAGGGAAGGCCCAAGTTGGCCCATGCCATAATAATAATAATAATAATAATAATAATAGTGGAAGGGAGCTCTAAAGGCCATTTAGAGCAACCCCCTTCATTCTGGAAGGAAGGCCCAAGTTGGCCCATGCCATAATAATAATAATAATAATAAGTGGAAGGAAGGCCCAGCTCTAAAGGCCATTTAATAATACAAGTGACCAACCCCAACTTCATTCTGGAAGGAAGGCCCAAGTTGGCCCATGCCATAATAATAATAATAATAATAATACAAGTGGAAGGGAGCTCTAAAGGCCATTTAGACCAACCCCCTTCATTCTGGAAGGAAGGCCCAAGTTGGCCCATGCCATAATAATAATAATAATAATAATAATAATAATAATAAGTGGAAGGGGAGCTCTAAAGGCCTATTAGACCAACCACCTTCATTCTGGTAGGATGGCCCAAGTTGGCCCATGCCATAATAATAATAATAATAATAATAATACAAGTGGAAGGGAGCTCTAAAGGCATTTAGACCAACCCCCTCATTCTGGAAGGAAGGCCCAAGTTGCCATCAAGTGGAAGGGGCCATTTAGAGCAACCCCAAGTGGAAGGGAGCTCATTCTGGAAGGAAGGCCCAAGTTGGCCCATGCCATAATAATAATAATAATAATAATAATACAAGTGGAAGGGAGCTCTAAAGGCCATTTAGACCAACCCCCTTCATTCTGGAAGGAAGGCCCAAGTTGGCCCATGCCATAATAATAATAATAATAATAATAATAATAATAGTGGAAGGGAGCTCTAAAGGCCATTTAGACCAACCCCCTTCATTCTGGAAGGAAGGCCCAAGTTGGCCCAGGCCTGGTGCAGATGAAATCTTAGCTCACTTTGATCTACTCCCTATTTCTCAGGGTGCATCTACACCGCAGAATGAATGCAGATTGATATCGCGCTTTAACTGCGGTGGCTCAAAGCCACGGAAGCAGGGCAGCTGTCCTTTCAAAGATGGACAGAGCCTTCCAAATGGCCGGATGAAAAAGAGCTAAGCCTCCCGAAAGAGCCTTTCCCTGCCTGCCTCCCGCCTGGCTTCCCTTGGCAATGCTTCCACGCAGCCACAATGTTCCCTTCCCTCTCCGAAGGGACACCGCCGGCTCTTTGGGGACCAACCTGGGACCACCTCCTCCTCCTGCTGCTCCTCCAGGCGCGGCGGCGCTTCCGGGAATGGCAGCCACGTGGAGCCCATGGAGGCGGCCATGCCCCGTGACGTCAGCACCCTACTCCCGGAAGTCTCCACGCCTGCACTCTCCTGCTGCTGCTTTTGACTCACTGAGAGGGTGAATGAGCCAGACCTGTGCTTCTCCAACTGGGCTCCTCCAGGTGTTTGGACTTCAGCTCCCATGAATCCCAGCCAGTTTACCATCTGTTAGGAATCATGGGAGCTGAAGTCCAAAACATCTGGAGGGGCAGTTTGGAGAAAGTGCTTTAGAGCCAGTCACAGGATTCAGTAACTCAGGCCAGGCCTGGGCAAACTTGGGCCCTCCAGGTGTTTTGGAGTTCAACTCCCACAATTCCTCACAGCCTCAGGCCTTTTCCTTTCCCCCTCAGCCGCTTAAAGGAAAAGGCCTGAGGTTGTGAGGAATTGTGGGAGTTGAAGTCCAAAACACCTGGAAGGCCCAAGTTTGCCCAGGTCTGAGTTAGGCTCATCTGTCTATCTACCTCAGTGATTTTCAACCTTTTTTGAGCCACGGCACATTTTTTACATTGACAAAATCCTGGGGCACACCACCAACCAAAATGACACTCTAACACAGTCATACATATAGTTAATATGTTTTTAAATGTATTTATACATTCACTTAGTGAGAAACCTGGGCCTTTTTCGATGAACACAAAATAGATATCCTGGCAGGAATGGTAGAAAGCTAGCAAAGAATAAAGAGTATTGCAAAATTGTGTCTTTCACTTTTTTATATAAAAATATCAAAGTATACCATTCAGGTATGGTGCAAGGTGTATTTCACTATATAAATTCACAGTGTTCACATAATACATTCACATTTGTGACCATATATCAATCATTCATAATATGCATATAACAGTATCACAAAGTGGATATCACAGTGTTAATATAACATAGATTCTAAAGCAAGGTACTGGTGTAACTATAACAGAACCAACAGTATAAACCCGTATTTCCACCGTAGAGTAAGTTTCACTCTAATGTTGGCATGTATTGTGGCTGGGGAGATCCCTGGATGTAAACAATGGACTGCTTCACCGCCTGGGAGGCAAACGCCGCTTGGCTGGAGTTCCGTATAGCTGCTAAATGCTGGGCGTCTGTCCTCCGCTGGGGTGGCAGAATGGGGTGGGCTAGGAGGCTGTGGTTCTGTGGATCCAAAGATGTTCGAGGAGTCCTACGCGGTTTGCCTGACGGTTTACTGTGCAGAGCTCAAACCGTTTCGGGGGGGCTCCTGGATGGTGGATGGAGCCCGCGGCTTCTTCAGAGGCTGCACCAGCGTTTGCCACGTTGGCGTGTACCCGCTGAGGAGGCTTGCGTCGCTGCAGGAGGAATATTTTCACATCCAGTCCATGGCGAGCAGGCTTGACCATAAGGTGCTGTTTACATTAGAGCCTTACTCTGTGCATAAGAAGAGGAATGGTAGAAAGACACACACGAAGCTCTTGCTCAGCAGCTGTCAGTCTCTCTGTTTTTAGTTTTTGTCACAGTCAAGCTTGAGAAGCTTCATCTCACTCAGCCGCTTAAGGAAAGGGCCCGAGGCCAGGCATGTAGCCAGGGGGGGGGCTTAGGGGGCTTCACCCCCCCCCCCGAAATTCTCAGGGTGGTTCGCGAGAAGGCCTTACTGGTACATTATTTAAACTGTTATGTTTATGATCTGATCACCATGCTCATATCCCACATTCATGGGGTTATTGGGATAACAATACAAAAGGTTTGGTAGGGTAGTCCCTCTCTTACTCAGACTCAGCCCCTCCCGAATCAAACCCGGCCCTCCCCGAATCAAAATCCTGGCTACGGCCCTGCCTGAGGCTGTTAGGAATAGTGAGAGCTGAACTCCAAAACACCTGGAGGGCCCAAGTTTGCCCATGCCTGGTATAGAGTCACCCAAATCAGGCAGGCAAGGTGGGAGGGCATTTCGCAGCCCCGAGGCACTGACCTGGCCACACGGTCTTGAGGTGCACGGGCTCCCTGAAGTGGCGGATGACGGCCAGCGTGTCACGGTGCGTGAGGCCGTTCACCTCCAGCAAGACATCCCCCAGCGCAGGGACTTTCCCACGGCACACCTGATGATCTCTCATGGCACACCAGTGTTCCACGGCACACTGGTTGAAAATCACTGATCTACCACATCTCTGTTTAGCTTTCTCAATGCAAATTAGCCTGTAAACAGGTGATCTGCCAGGAGAAGAGAGTGAGCTATTATTGTACAAGGGCGGTGCGAAGATTCCCCTCTTCACCGTTCAACTGCCACCAATTTTTCGGCGCGGGGCCCTCTTCTCAGCCGAACCTGCTGGACAGGGTGACCCTCCGTCGCCAATATCTATTATCTTTCTTGACCACCAGACTCATAAAGATATGATGAGGAGACTTTACTTTATAAACAGCTACTATTCCATGAGAGAAATGTATGTGAAAGCCTCCTTTTGGTGAGGGAAACTCTCTTGGTAATTGTGAGCTCTTTTCTGACAGGAATCTGCTTTAGGATGAGACTTGACCTTAATCACTGACGCAGAGAGGTTTGCTTTGATGAATGAACAGTTAACAATTTATTTGTGTACATAGCTTAGTTCCATATAACTTCTTCCACAGAGACACAGCTTAACAAGGTTGCATAAACTATTTTAAATACATCCAAAGTCCTAATAGCAGCGCTATTGTCTTTCCCCAGCTCAAATGGCTGTATATCTCCAAGATATAGGCACACTAGCCCTTTTCCAAGTCTTCTGTCTAACCCTTACTCTCTCTCTCTCTCAGAGTTGGTTATTGTAAACCTCTCTTCTAACTTCTCTCTCTAACTATACACGCTTTTACTGGCTCTATTCATGCCTTAAGGTCTGATTCCTGTCTGAAACTCTAATCTGTCTTCCTGAGCTCCTTACACCTTGAGCTCTCTTTCCTCACTAACTAAGTTTTCCCTCCTTCGTCTGTTTAGATACATTCTGACTCCTCCCCTGGCAGCTTCAGAGCTATGTTGTCATGACAACCTGCTCTCTCTCTGTGGCACTGCTTTTAATATCAGCACTTATTTTCCCTCCAATTTCTCTCTCATTATACCCATATGTATATCTCCTACACAACACAATTAATCACTTCAACACAGGCGGGTCAATAAGTCAGTGACTTTTTGAATTACCCGCCTATTCACTAAAAGGGCAACACTGCTCCTGTCAACAGGCACCTGTCAGTTGACTCCTGTCAAAATTTGAACAAGCTGCGTCATTTAGTTTGTGTTTGACAGCCATGGATAGCAGACTACCGCGTGATTTGAGGAGAGAATGGAAAAAAGTGAATTTCATGTGCTCATTAAACATTATTTTTTGCGGGGGGGGGGGGACCATCAAGGCTAAGCTTGATAAATACTATGGGGACTCTGCACCATCAATTTCAATGGTTAAAAAGTGGTTGACTGAGTTTTGTTGTGGCCGTACAAGCGCGGAAGATGCCGGACGCCCAGTTAAGGTTTCTACACCTGAAACAATTGAAAAAAATAATGATCTGGTGTTGGTCGATTGGAGATTGAAAGTGCGAGAGGTTGTGGAGGTCATAGGCATCTCACATGGCTCAGTGGTTTCAATTTTAAATGATCACTTGGGTATGAGAAAGCTTTCCGCAAGATGGATGCCGCGTTTGCTCACAATAGACCACAAACGCAATCGTGTGACAATTTCGCAGGAGTGTTTGGCGTTGTTCATCCACAGTATGGACGGGCTTTGGCGCCATCTCGTAACCGTGGACGAAACGTGGATCCACCACAACACACCAGAGACCAAACTGCAGTCAAAACAGTGGGTTTCTTGGGGTGAATCGGCGCCAAAGAAGGCCAAGGTGGGTTTGTCAGCCAATAAAGTCATGACGACTGTTTTTGGGATGCGCGCGGTATAATCCACATTGACTACCTTCTAAAGAGTAAAACAATCAATGGTGAATATTATGCCAACTTATTGGGTTGATTTAATGAGAATTTGAAGAAAAAACGATCGCATTTGGTCAAGAAAAACTTTTTTTGCACCAGGACAATGCTAAGGTGCACACATGTGCAGTTGCCATAGCAACAATTCATTATTGGGATATGAATCCCTCCCTCATCCACCCTATTCTCCGGATTTAGCCCCGAGTGACTATTTCTTGTTTCCAAACCTGAAGAAATGGCTCAGCGGAAAGAGGTTTGACTCCCAACAATGAAATAATCTCACAAACAAATACCTATTTTGATGACCTCGACCAGGGGTGCTCATTAGGTAGATCACGATCTACTGGTAGATCACGTAGGGCGTTCCTGGTAGATCGCAGGCATGGCGGGAGGAAGGCTCAGTCCCGCCCCACAGGCTCCCGACGCTGCCCAGGTACTGCGGGCCAATCAGCGGTGTGTATGGCTCCCATGCCATTTCCGCCGCCGCCATGACAATCCAAAGCAGATATTCTGGGATTTTCTCCTTTGATATTCTGGGTTTTATGGCTGTGTGGAAGGGCCCTGAGAGATCCTCAGCCAGCATCTCCTTCAGCTGCTGCTGCCCAATCTGTGGGATGTGAGAGACCCTACCAGTAGCAATGCTTCTGTCTGCATAGTCTCTCACTTTATCTGAGCATACAATTTTACTATAAAAAGGAGTGCCAAGATGAGAAAGTTGTCGGTATTTTATTTAATATACTAGCTTGGGGACCCGGCAGTGCCCGGGTCATTTGAGAAGTGCAGCAGGATGTAGAGTGGGTCATGGGGGCTCTGTGTGCCAAGTTTGGTCTTGATCCATCATTATTGGGAGTTGCAGTGGTATCATGAAATTGCTGAAGGTAGTGGAAGTCCCATCATCTCTGGTCCACCCTCCCCCAAAGTGTAGTAGGATGTAGATTGGGTCATGGGGGCTCTGTGTGCCAAGTTTGGTCTGTATTGGTGAATGGATGAGGGTTGCATTGTTTTTAGGAAGTGAGTGAAGGTACTTCAAGTCCCATCATCCGTGGTCCGTCTCACACAAAACAGCACCAGGATGTAGGGCGGGAGGGCGGATATGTGGGGTCATGATGTGGGGTCGTGATGTGGGGTCATGATGTAGGGTCATGAGGGCTCTGTGTGCCAGGTTTGGTGTTGATCAGTCATTGGATTAGGTTTGTGGCAGTCTTGGAAAGTGAGGGAAGGTACTGCAAGTCCCATCATCCATGTTCTGCCCCCCTCCAAAGTTCAGTAGGATGTAGAGTGGGTCACTGGGGCTCTGTGTGCCAAGTGTGGTCTTTCTCGGTGTTTGTAGGGGGCCGCTGTTGTCTGTGGGAACAGAGGGGTGTGAAAGTACTACAAATCCCATCATCCATTGTCAGTCGTCCCCCGAACCTCACCAGGATGTGAAGGCAGTCATGGGGGTTATGTGTGCCAAGTGTGGTCTTGATCAGTAATTGGATGAGTGTCGCAGCGGACTTGGGAAGTGAGTAGAGGTACTTCAAGTCCCATCATCCATGGTCCACCCTCCTCCGATCTGCACCAGGATGTAGAGTGGGTCATGAGGGCTCTGTGTGGCAGGTTTCGTGTTGATCAGTCATAGGATTAGGTTTGTAGCAGTCTTGGAAAGTGAGGGAAGGTACTGCAAGTCCCATCATCCATGTTCTGGCCCCCTCCAAACTTCAGTAGTATGTAGAGTGGGTCTCTGGGGCTTTGTGTGCCAAGTGTGGTCTTTATCAGTGTTTGTTGGGGGCCACAGTGGTCTGTGGGAACAGTAGAGTGTGAGAAAGTACTACAAATCCCATCATCCATTGTCAGTCCTCCCCCAAACCTCACCAGGACGTGAAGGCAGTCATAGGGGTTATGTATGCCAAGTTTGGTCTCAATCAGTGATTGGATGAGGGTTGCAGCGGACTTGGGAAGTGAGTAGAGGTACTTCAAGTCCCATCATCCATGGTCCGCCCTCCTCCAAACTACACCAGGACGTAGAGTGGGTCATGGGGGCTGTGTGTGCTAAGTGTGGTCTGTATTGGTCCTTTTTGGTGGCCTCAGTGGTCTGTGGGAACCAAAGTGTTTGAAAGTACTACAAATCCCATAATCCGTGGGTCATGTCCCCCGAACCGCACCAGGATGTAAAGGGGGTTATGTTTACCAAGTTTGGTGCAGGTCCATCACCCGCGCTGGTTGCTGTGGCCTGTGAAAGTGGCGGCCTGTGAAAATGGCTGCCGCATATCCGCCCTTCTGCCCTCCGCATACATACATACAAACATTCCGCTTTATAAAGGTATACAGATTTACAAATTATGTATTGTTCATTTGTCTAGAACATGTTCATGAAAGGTGATGAACAAAAATACAGTAACATGGCCTTGTGCTAGATCATAAAGTACTGATTATTATATTGTCGTGCTTTGTTAAGAAGTGGGTTTGAGAGGCCTCATTCCATTTGCTGCAGCACTCTTGGTATGACCAGAAGTGAGATGACCTGAATTCTGTTGCTAGTTCCAAGTAGACTAGCCCTGTTGAATGAATGGGGCTAATGAACTGTCTTACCAGTAAGCAGCTGTATCAATGGATCTACCGGACAACAACTGAGTCAATGGGGCAATCAATAGGACACTAGCTATAGTGTCATTTCCAGTTTAGAGTTTTGTTTGTAAGCTGGCTACACTTTCTTGATTTGGGAGGTAATGGGGGGGCAAGGACAGAACAAACATATTTGTAGTGGTTTGGGAGTATTTGCAACTGAACAAGGAGATTCCGCCGAACATTAGGAAGAACTTCCTAACTGTGAGAGCTATTCAGCAGTGGAACTCTCTGCCCCAGAACGTGGGGAGGCTCCTTCTTTGGAGGCTTTTAAACAGAGGCTGTCAGGGGTGCTTTGAACGTGATATTCCTGCTTTTTGGCAGAACGGCCCACAAGGTCCCTTCCAACTCTATAATTCTATGAACATTTAAATTTTTCCAAAAATAAATAGTTAAGTTGGGGGGGACTTGTAATGTTGCAGAACAAAGTTCCCAATTCAGCTTTTGCCACGTCCTTGCCTGTTCCCCTAGCTGGGAATTTGCCAGGCCCTTCCATGATCCCAGTAAAACAAATATGTTAAGTGGGATTATGTGCCACAAAACTAGTCCAAGTCAGTGTAGGAGGAACATGGGGACTGTTTGCCCAGCAGTGATAAACAGATTTCTAGAATCAGAGTTGAGGAAAACGGGGAAAAAAACCCCACCAAATCCAACCTCTGCCATGCAATCTTCTCTTCTTGGCTTTTCTTCACAAACCAAGATTGAGGAAGGACTCATCCCACGCTTTCTACAAGCGTGTTGATGACTAAGAAGGCCAATCCGAGATAGGCAAGTCCGGTTGCATAAAGCACAGCAGAAAGTCTCCTTGGGTGACGTTTCCAAGTTGCGTTTCTTTCTGCGTTGTCGTTTCTCTTCGAGACACAATCAGCGTGTCTTCACAAAAGAGGCCACGGCATTGTGGATAGTGCGTCTCCATGCCTCCCGAAGTGAGGCCAGGGTGGACCATTGTTGGTGATCAATCTGGCCGAGCCTGAGATGTTGTTTCAGGGAGTCCTTATATCTCTTTTTAGGGACGCCTCTCTTGAGCTGACCTGTGGCGAGTTCACAATAGAGTAGTATCTTTGGGAGGCTGTGGTCCTCCATCCTAGAGACGTGCCCTGCCCAGCGCAGTTGTATTTTCAATAGCATGGCTTCAATGCTGGTGATCCCTGCCTGCTCAAGGACAGCAACATTAGTCACATAGTCATTCCAGTGTACATTTAGGATTATGCAAAGACAGTGTTGATGAAAGCGTTCGAGGAGTCGTAGGTGCTGGCGATAGGTGACCCATGTTTCAGACCCATATAGGAGAATAGACAGTATGATAGCTCTGTACACACTGATTTTGGTGCTTTGCCTCAGGTGCTTGTTGCTCTACACTCTTTTGTGAAGCCTTCCGAATGCACTATATGCCTTTGCTAATCTGTGATCTATCTCTTTATCAGTCTTGGCATCTGAAGAGATGATGCTTCCCAGATAATACATAATGAAAGCACCCCTGAGAGATGGCCATCAAGCCTCTACTTTAAAACCTCCAGAGAAGGACACGCCACCATATTCTGACGCAGCATATTTCACTGCTGAACAACAGCTCTTACCATCAGGAAGCTTTCTCCTAATGTTTAGGTGGAATTCCTTTTCCTCTAGATTGAATCCATTACTCCATGTCTTTATCTCTGGAGTAGTAGAACACAAGCTTACCCCATCATCAATAGGACATATTGTCAAATATTTAAACACAAACACACTAAGGACTGGAGTAGTATTCAAAATATGCAATATATATTGTAATAGAAGGGCTCTTAGCCTGTAGAATTCGATAGATGACACCATATATCAAATAGTTAAACATACAACGATCTTGGTTGCTACTATATATCAATACCTTAAGATGCATGGAGGGTGGGTGTGCACGACGTGGAACAGGTAAGTAGTTGGTAAGTAGACTACAATAGTTCAGCCCACTATTGATATGGAACATCCAATGTCCAGATTCCCAAAAAGTCCAATTATGCATCAAGTCCCTCGTAGAAATCTATGGGGAGGGGGGGTGCACAACAGGGAACAGATAGGTGACAGGTAAGTAGTCCACAAAAGTTTGTATCCCGTAATGTTCAAGTTCCCGGCAATACAATGCTGCGCACGATGTCCCAAACTATAATCCAAAAGCTCCCGTTGGAGGAAAATAACAACCAAGATGAAATGCTTCGGAGCGGCTTGTAGCCCGGTGTTGGAAGAAGCTAAGACACCAAGGGCCGCAACGGTTGAGCTGCAGGGCCCGATCCGTTTCGCCTTGGGCTTTCTCAAGCGGCAACAATCAAAGCAAATGCTCAGCGTCACAGAAATATAATGTCATTTGAAGGTGAAATCACACATGGTAAGTCCTGTTTACTAAATATTTAAATCCAAACACAAACGACAGAGTCTCAATGAGGTTGATCCAAAGGTTTATATTATTCTTATAGTGACTGAATATTTTCAGGAATCCCAACAATATGGGCTATGCAATACGATGAAATAATATTCCAAGAAACATACAGGTTTCTGTGATAAAGGGTCCAAGAAGTAGCAGCCAAAAGAAATTCTTAAAGGGACATCGCCCACAATATTTGTAATCCTTTAGATAAGGGTGGTGTCTACTTCAAAAAAGTTGACGGAAATAAAGAATAAAAATGTGCTATCTGTTTCGCTAATTGCTTCATCTGGACCGTGGACCAATCAAATCAAATTCATATGCATAGGGTCCGATCATTCAAGTTCAGAATTCAATTATATGTGGACATAGCCACTGTATTCAAGTTTGTCAATGGACTGCTGCTACTTCTTGGACCCTTTATCACAGAAACCTGTATGTTTCTTGGAATATTATTTCATCGTATTGCATAGCCCATATTGTTGGGATTACTGAAAATATTCAGTCACTATAAGAATAATACAAACCTTTGGATCAACCTCATTGAGACTCTGTCGTTTGTGTTTGGATTTTCACACAAGACACTACCGCATTTGTTTTTGTACTAAGTATTTAAACACAGCTATCATGTCACCTTTTAATTACCTCTTCTCCAAACTAAACATCAGCTCCCTAAGCCAGTCTTTCTCAACCAGTGTGCCGTGGCACACTAGTGTGCCGTGACGGACCTCCTGCTGTGCCGCGAGAAAAGCTCTCTGCCCCCCTTCCTCCCCCCCTGCCGAACTCCTGCTGCTTGGGGTAGGAGGAAGGGCCGGGCAGTGGCGAAGAAAAAGGGGCCGGGCGCCACCTCCTTCGGCCATTTCCCCAGCCAGCCTGCAATCCGCCATGACTCCCACCATGACTCTCACCCCTCGCTCGCTGAAACCGCGTGGAGGAGTAGCCCCGCCCACTGGAGCCCGTCCACCGCTCATGCTCTTCCTCTGTAGGAGAGCTGAAGCTGGGGGGAGGGGGCGGGGCCTGTCTCTGCCCCCGGCGTTGGCACTCCCAGCAGCTGCTCCAGCCTTGAGGGGACAGTGCCAAGCCAGCATTGTGCTGGCTCTGGCACCGCTGGCTTGGCACTGCCCCCTCAAGGCTGGAGCAGCTGCTGGGAGGTAAAAGCCGGGGGGTAGGGGCGGGGCATGGCACAGCCTGGCTCCACCCCTCCCCAGCTTTGGCACTCCCAGCAGCTGCTCCCAGCAGGCCACCAACCCCCAGCCGTTCTTTACTGTGTTAGAGTGTCATTTTGGTTGGTGGTGTGCCCCAGGATTTTGCAAATGTAAAAAGTGTGCCGTGGCTCAAAAAAGGTTGGGAAACACTGCCCTAAGCTACTCCTCATAAGCCTTGACTCCCCAACCTTTTACCATTTTTGTTGCCCTTTTCTGAAAATGTTCCAGTTTGTTATTGTATCATTTCCAGAGACTGAAAACTTACTTTATAGACTACGGCTCACAGATTCCCCCAAAAGTTCATTGGCTATTCTGGTAGAGTGTTTGGCATTTGAAATATGTGACACGATGCTGGGTCCTGGCCCGGCCCCTTAATCACACACACAGAGACAATTGATCAATTAACTATTTATTGAATAATAAAGAACAGGTGTGAAAGTAGAATGTCCAAGTAAAAAGCAATTAGTCCAAAATAGCTGGCAATAAAGGTATAGGTAAAAAACCAGGGAATCTCTCAAAGGCAAAGTCCATAAAAACAAAGCGAATCAAAGGCAATAAAGTCTCCGTTGGTCAAGGCAAGGCAAGGTACAAGGTCCAAGGTAGTTTCTTGGCAAGGCAAGGCAAGGCAAGGCAAGGCAACGCTGGCTTCAGGGATCAGGAACGCTACACTTCCTTCAGATCAGAAGTGGCCGTTCAACTGAGGATCTGTTCCCACAGAATGTATATTTAATCTCCTCCTTTGTGAGACCAGCGACGCTCAAGGCTTTGACGCCATTCCTTTCTATGGGCCTCAATGCTCCTCCTGCGGTCAAAGCTCCTTCCCTCCCTTTCCACAGCTGTCTCACTATCTTCATGAGAAGCATCCTCCCAATGTGTCTCCATGGACTCATCCCCCACGGGTTCCCAGATTTGTTCTTGGGAACCTCACCCACCTGGTTTCTCATACCAGTTATCTGAATACTGACCTTCCTCGTCCTCGTAGGCATCAGGCCAATCATCTTCCCATTGCAAGCTCTCTGTAGGAGATGCAGGCCCAGCAGCCCCCTCATCCATTTCACCTGAATCCCCATCAATCGGGTCCAGAGCAATTGGGACCCCCGGGGCATCCCCTGATCCCCCTGGCTGGGCTGGAGGCTGGGCTGGGGGTTGGGCTGGGGTCTGGGCTGGAGGCTGGGCTGGAGGCTGGGTTGCTACAATATGACACATATGGAGGACTGAAAATTGAGAAACACTGCAAAAGAAAGTCCTTAATGCGCATCAGTGCTCTGCGATTTGTGTAATCATCACTGGGCCTCAAACTGGTTCCAGGATTTCCTATGTAATCATCTACACAGCGAAGCAACTTTTAAAAAAATAGTTTGAAATTGATTTAAGTGGTCAGTGTAGATGGGCACTAAGCTTTGTTTGAAGATGCTTGGAATTTAATTTAGAACTGCTTGCCCAAAAAATGTGTGCCATGGTGCAAGCTACAGTTCTCTATAGAAACGTGTGTCTGAAAAATGTCTCTCTTTTTTCTCACCACTACTGTTCATAGGGGAGTCAAATTTTCCCTTGACAGTGTCTCAGTGTTAGAATTATACTAAGACTGCTGTAAGCACAAAACTTTTATCTGTGGCTTTACCTACTTGTGTTAGCAGAAGTGGAATTACTGTATTTTCCGGCATATAAAACGACTGGGCATATAAGATGACCCGTAATTTTTCCAGCTCAAATATAGAGTTTGAGATATACTCACCATATAAGAATACCCTTCCAATGCAGACCAAATAAAAAATTTAAAAACATCAGATTTGATTTCAATATGGTAATTTTCCTATTACCGTACCTCCTTCTCTGCCTCCCAGATCTCACACATGCGCACCTGCTCCGCTTCACTTCACTTCTCAGGAGCAAGATCTGAGAGGCAGAGAAGGCAGTACAGTAATAGGATACAAGGGCGGGCCAGATGGGTGAAAGAGGTGTTTTTCTGGGCACAGTGCTGCTATATCTTCCCCCCCCATACCCTGGGCATCCCGGACACCTGCAGCTTCCTCCGCCCTTCACTTACAAGCTTCCCAATGAGGTACCCCCTCACCTCGTCATTAGAACCATGTTAAGTCTCTTCTTTCCATGAATCCGGGTGAGTGGATTTTCTTCTACCGTACTTGTACAGCACCGCCCTTACTGCTATCATACTGTTGCCACATACAGCAGGGATGCAGCCGTGGCCATTTTTGAGCTCCCTACAGCAACCATAGATTCTCCAGTCTGGCTCAGAAGTTTCAGCATCCGCCCTATAAGACCACACCTAGCGTATAAGATGACACCCGATTTTTGAGAAGATTTCCCTGGGTTAAAAAGTAGTCTTATATGCCTGAAAATACAGTAATGTCTCTAGGAATTTGCTAGGTCCTGCAAGTGATTCTGTAATATACATCCCTCATGTTTAAGAAGTTCAGAGGTCCTTCAACTCTGAGTCAGGGCTGTCAACTGCTCCCGGGGCCGTATATCCCCCACCCCTTCCCTGGGCCCCCTAAGTTATAAAAAATAAAAATAAAAATAAAAATAAAAATTAAACTAAATAATAATATTTTAAAAATTACCCACTTCCGGGTCCACCCAGTCTCAGCCCCCACGCCTGCATTGAGAGCCAAACTCAGCCGTGTGGCCCCGTACTCGCGATATCCTGTTGCCTCGGCTACGGCCCTGACACCCACCATAGATTTTCCAGTCCAGCTCAGTTGTCGCCTCTGCTCGTGGTCCGCATCCTGCCCGTTTGGGAAGGTAGGCAACACCTTATGTTATTATTATGTAATTGTGTATGGATGCCCCTGTATTCCCTCCCCTGCATTTTTGAGAAAATATTATATTTGATTGTATGGATGCCTTATATGCCTGTAAAATAAATAATGAGCCAGGAGAGGGACGGGGGTGGAGCCGGGTGGGGCCAGGGGAGCTGGGCGGGGCAGACCCTACCCCCAGGTCATCAGTGACCAAAATTCAGAGGTCCTTCAACTCTATAGTGCATTGGGGCTGAAAGTGAGGTAATTTAATGCTCTTGAAACATATCCGCAGTTTTATGTAAATGCATTCTGGCTGTGACCATAACCCCTACAGATGCAGGGTCTTACTATAAGGGCTGAAATCTAGTTGACAGACCCTCCTAGAGATCATTGAATCAACTGAATTGACCTTAGTGTTGACTTAAATCTGTGAGTTACATAAACCGGTTTTATATAAGTGTTGACTGCCGAGTTCCCACTGATATTTGTGACTAACCGTTGGATTTAGGCCAGTGAAAAGTGGCTGGAGTATTCCTTTGATGCACGAAGCACTTATATCGCTCCTCTTTAATTGTCAGCCTTTCTGACCCAGCGAGAGTATTAGTGATTTTAATACAATAGCTGTATGAATTTAAACATCACCTGCATAAGCACCATGTCATTTTCTCTCACTTTCCCTATTGTTCTACCTCTTCTATTTTCTCCCCCATGCTTTTCATTGAGAGAAGTGGCATGTGTGGAGTAGGATTAGTGTGAGTGTGTTCAACTGGAATGTGTGTTGGGGTGGGGGTGGAGGTGGGGGCTTCCAAGTAACTGTAGGTGGGAAGCACACTGCAAGAAGACACAGCATGTTATTTTCTCCTGTGTGATCAAGAACTCTTTGCAGGTTTGTTCTTGGCAAAGGAGAAAAGTACAGTTTAAATTATATGCTACAATAATGGTGGACCCCCCCCCCCTCTTTTTTTTTTTTTGAGTTCTGCATGAAGACAGACAGATGGCTTGAACAGCTTCTCTTCCAATGTGACACACAGGCAGAGGAGACGGCAGACAGGAGGCTTCAGGAAGAAAGAGGTTAGGGCCAGACGGTGAAATGTAATTATGACAAAGATTAGCAAGATTTTCAGTAATGGCAAAATTGGGAAATATAGTGTCCACAGTTGCTTCTTAGTCATCTTAAATAGGCTAAGTTTTCCTTAGTACATCAGTAATCTATTTAGCAAATTGTACCATCCTGCCAACTGCATACTCATCTAGCATTCATACTTAGGGTGCATCTACACAGGGGTGCTCACACTTTTTCAGCATGCGAGCTACTCTTAAAGCAACCAAGTCCAAAAGATCTACCTGGCCCCGCCGCCATGCGCTCCCGCCACCATGCGCTCCCGCCACCGCGCGTGCTCCTGCTGCTGTTCTCTGCCCGCGCAGTGCTTCTTCCGCCTGCGGGGCATTGCAGGAAGGAGAAAGCACAAGGCGGGCATCCAGAGGGTGCGCTCCGCCCTGCCTGTCTCGCCGGCAACGGAGGCTGCACAGCTGCTTCTGGACTAGAGAGAGGCAGGGCGCTCCCTCCAGAGGCCCCGCCTCGTGCTTCCTTCTTCCTGCAATGCCCCGCAGGCGAAGGAAGCAACGCGAGAGTGGAAGCCAGCAGCAGGAGCGCGTGTGCACACAGGTTGTGTGCGCACATGGCAGGAGCGCCCCATCCGGCTGGTGAGGCCTGAAGATCACCTGGAAGAGGGCCGAAGATCTACTAGTAGCTCCCAAGCTACCAATGAGCACCCCTGATCTACACTGTAGAATAATTCATGCACTATTTAAATTGCCATTGCTCGATGCTATGGAATCGCAGAGGTTGTTTTATAAGGTCTTTAGCTTTTTTTTTTTGCCGAGGACTGCTGGTGCCTCACCAAACTACAACTCCCACAATTTCATAGCATTGAGCTATGGCAGTTTAAATGGGGTCAAATTAACTATATGGTGAAACTATAGGAGCCCCCAGTGGGTTAAACCGCTGAGCTGCTGAACTTGGGATGAGATGATCTCCCACTGTTAGCCCCAGCTTCTGCCAAACTAGCAGTTTGAAAATATGCAAATGTGAGTAGATCAATAGGTCTCTCAGCATTACTTCGCAAATGAAGATTCTTAGGAAGGACTAATCCCACGCTTTTTACAAGCGCGTTGATGACTAAAAAGGCCAATCAGAGATAGGCAAGTTTGGTTGCAGAAAGCACAGCAGAAAGTCTCCTTGGGTGATATTGTTTCCAAGTTGCGGTTCTTTCTGCGTTGTCATTTCTCTTCAAGACCCATTCGGCGTGTCTTCTCGAAAGAGGCCGCAGCATTGTGGATAGTGCATCTCCATGCCTCCCAATGTGAGGCCAGGGTGGACCATTGTTGGTGATCAATCTGGCCGAGCCTGAGATGTTGTTTCAGGGAGTGCTTATATCTCTTTTTTGGGGCGCCTCTCTTGCGCTGACCCGTGGGGAGTTCACCATAGAGTAGTCTCTTTGGGAGGCAGTGGTCCTCCATCCTAGAGATGTGCCCTGCCCAGCACAGCTGTGTTCTCAATAGCATGGCTTCAATGCTGGTGATCCCTGCTTTCTCAAGGACAGCAACATTAGTCACATAGTCGGTCCAGTGTATATTTAGGATTGTGCGAAGACAGCACTGATGAAAGCGTTTGAGGAGTCGTAGGTGTTGGCGATAGGTGACCCATGTTTCCAACCCATATAAGAGAATAGACAGTATGATAGCTCTGTCAGATCAATAGGTACCACTCCGGTAACCACTTTATGTAATGATGCTGGCCACATGACCTTGGAGGTGTCTATGGACAACGCCTGCTCTTTGACTAAGAAATGATGAGCACCACCCCCCAGTGTCAGACACTACTAGACTTAACGTAAGGGGAAAACCTTTACCTTTTATATGGTGTAGATATACGCCAAGTTATGTTAAGTCATTATTGCATATTAGTCAAAATCCATAAGAATAAAGAGAGTAATACGGAGAGAGATTAGTAAGACAGCAGCAAAGGAGTGATGCACAGAGTAGGAGAAAAGAGGGTGGCAGAGAAAGTGAAATAGATAACACCGGGGAAACAGAGAGGAAGAAAGAAGAGGAAATGAAAATGCGTGGAAGGGTTGGCTGTAAGACTGCCTTTGGCTTGACTGCTCCTGACAAATCATCTCCAAGGAAATGTGTGTCTTCTCAAATGTACCTTCCCTATCCAAAAACCGGGAGATATGTGGCCAGTCAACATCAGAGTCTAATCAAGATGGCCAAAGTTATCAGTAATGAAGAATGCACAAGCTAGGAGAGGCTGCAGCAGTTTGAACATAAGAACATAAGAAGAGCCATGCTGAATCGGACCTCAGCCCATCTAGTCCAGCATTCTGTGTCACACAGTGGCCCACCAGTTGTACACGGGGATCTCGAGCAGAAGGGAGGGCAAAATCCTGACCTGCTCCCGACCCCCCACAACCAGTACCCAGGGACATCCTGCCTACCTCAACCAACTCCGAGGTGGCACTTGAATGTCCTTTTCAGTAACTACCGATACACTTGGTATCCATGAATCTGTCTAATCCTGCCTTGAAGTTGTTCCGGCTGACAGCTGTCACAATCTCTTCTGGAAGTGAGTTCCATAACCCAATGACCCTCTGGGTGAAGAAATATTTCCCTTTATTAGTCCTAATTTTCCTACCTTTGCTTTTGCCTGAGCCTACTGGGAAGGGCAAATTCCACCCGTTCCCTCCTCCCTTGTGTTACTTGAATGCAAACTATTTCAGCACTTTGAACTCCGTCTTCAGCAATAGATTCTGGAGCACCCTCCCCAGCGAGCAACATCCCTCCTCTCCTTCAGGAAGAAGATTAAATCATGGTTCTGGGGGCCAGGCATTTGGGGAGCAGGGGGGGGGGCCGAGACTGGGTGAAAGAGGGTCTACCCTAGCAAACCTTTTGTATTGTTATCCCAATAACCCCATTAATGTGGGATATAATGAGCATGGTGATCAGATCATGATTTAAATGCACATAACAGTTTAAATAATGTACCAGTAAGGCCTTTTCGCAGACCACCCTGAGAATTTCGGGGGGCTGAAGCCCCCTCAGCCCCCGGCTACATGCCTGATAGTTGTTAATAATGTTTTAAAATGGATTTTAACTTAATGGTTTTATTTAATGTGTGATGTTGTGATATATTGTGTATATATTCTGTATGTGTTGGCATCAGATTGTTTGCCGTGAGTCGCCCTGAGTCCCCCTTTGGAGGTTGAGAAGGACGGGGTACAAATGTTGGAAACAAACAAACAAACAAACAAATAAATAATAGATTCAAGCTGGGGACCAGAGGGAAAGAGGGGGAAGAGAAAGAGAAATTGGACCACTTAAAAAGCAGTTGCAAATGTGGACAAAATAGGATTAACTGGGATGGTTCCTGTTAAGTCAGGACAATTGGAAGTGCAAACTTTGGCTTTAGAAGTTAAATGAGTTGCCAGCCTGTCCAACGCAGTTGTTCATTTAACACATTTAATTGGGGAAAACATTACAGGTCAAGGTTTTTGGGGGCATTGCGATAACACTGCCACCACAGCTAACACACCAAGGTATTACAGGAGCAGCTGTAGGGACTAATGTAAACATTGGGAACTACATCAAAGTCTGTGTGGGACAGGGAGCTTGACAAGTTGAGGAAGCACCCTGGAGCAACATTTGTGTGTTTTTATTTGTTTTCTACCTATGCCAGTGCAGCTGTTCAATATGTTTGACACAGATTTTAGTGAAACCTGCTATCATTTATTGTGGGCAAATGAAATCAGAAGAAAAAAGGAAACATCTAATGAATCAAACATAAAAAAGAGAACCAGGATGTTAAAAAAGACTTTATTCTAAAAAGAATTTCAACATGTTTCAGTCAATAAATATTTGTATAATCAGTTCCAGGAGCTCTTAAATGAAAAAAAAAACCCCATTATGTTTGCAATAGTAATTATAAGTACAGTATACTTGAAGGATAAAACAACAACGGTGTGCATTTATGACTCTAAACTATCTAGTCCATGAGCTGCTTTTTGCTGACGATGCTGCCCTTGTTACCCATTCAGAAGCATCCCTGCAGCGCCTAACATCCTGCTTTGCAACAGCTGCAGAGCTGTTTGGGTTGGAAGTCAGCCTGAAGAAAACGGAAGTCCTCTACCAGCCCGCACCACAGGAAGAACCCCATCACCCCCACGTCAGCATAGGCAAATCTGTGCTTAAGTCCGTTCAGCAGTTCACCTATCTGGGAAGCATCATCTCTTCAGAGGCCAAGATTGACAAAGAGATAGATCACAGATTAGCAAAGGCATAGAGTGCATTTGGAAGGTTTCACAAAAGAGTCTGGAGCAACAAGCGCCTGAGGCAAAGCACGAAAATCAGTGTGTACAGAGCTATCGTACTTTCTATTCTCCTCTATGGGTCTGAAACATGGGTCACCTATCGCCAACACCTACGACTCCTTGAACGCTTTCATCAGCGCTGTCTTCGCACAATCCTAAGTATACAGTGGACCGACTATGTGACTAATGTTGCTGGCCTTGAGCAAGTAGGGATCACCAGCATTAAGGTCATGCTATTGAGAACACATGTGCACTGGGCAGGGCACGTCTCTAGGATGGAGGACCACCGCCTCCCAAAGATACTACTCTATGGTGAACTCACCACGGGTCAGCGCAAGAGAGGCGCCCCCCAAAAGAGATATAAGGACTCCCTGAAACAACATCTCAGGCTCCGCCAGATTGATCATCCACAATGGTCCACCCTGGCCTCACATCGGGAGGCATGGAGATGCACTATCCACAATGCTGTGACCTCTTTTGAGAAGTCACGGCAAACAGGTCTTGAAGAGAAACGGCAACGCAGAAAAAACCGCAACTTGGAAACAACATCACCCAAGGAGACTTTCTGCTGTGCTTTCTGCAACCAAACTTGCTTATCTCAGATTGGCCTTTTTAGTCATCAACGCGCTTGTAAAAAGTGTGGGATGAGTCCTTCCTAAGAATCTTCGCTCGCGAAGTAATGCCAAGATACTTGAAGGAAAAAACAACAGTGTGCATTTATGCCTCTTATTAAATTTTATGTGGAATGCAGTCATTAACAAATAACTCAGTAAACCAACTGAAACAGCATACATGTAAAACAATGCTCAGCACGCATACAAAGGAATTGGAAAATCAATTTGCAAGGTTCTTTAAAAAGTGTGTCTCTAAAGATTATGTGTGACAGCTGATCATTCTCAGAGGGGGAGACAAAACATAGTCTTGCCATTCTTTTCTTTCAGTGGTGATCAAGGTCACCCTAAGTGCAAATTGGTAGTAGTTTTTGTGTGTGCATATATATGCCTTCAAATTGCCTGTCAACATATGGTGACCCCATGAGTTTCATGGGGTTTTTCTTCAAAATGGAAATAAAAGGCATAAAAACGTTATGCTAGTTTTCAAAGCTTCAGAATAACCGACAGCTTTGGTATTTATTGATCTCCCATCCAAGTAGTCACCTAGAGTCCCTTCGGGGAGGAAGGCAGGATAAAAATGAATCATAATATAAAACTGGGACACCCTGCTTATCTTCCAAGATCAGATGGGATCTGGTGCCATTTAGGACTATGAACTGGAAATGGAGGGTAAATTCTAGATTTGTATAAACCAGTAACAAATTATTTTTTCTGGAATTGTTGCTTGAGTAATATCACTTCCTTTCATGTCAAATAAATCCATTGAGCTACTTAATCTCCATCTTGACAGCCCATCAGATACTTGAATAAGGCTATCACATTGCTTAGACTTCTCCAGACTAAACATACCCAAAATGTTTACCCTACCTTGGTCACTCTTCTCTGAACATGTTCCGTCTGATCAGGATTCTCCTTAAACGGTGGTGTCCAGAAGTGACCAGAGTACACTGGGGGAAGTCTGAGCAAAGCAGAAAGGAATGCTACTCTTATGTCCCTTGAACTGGATATGGACAGTGAAGACATCTGTCCTTGCGCTTTGCTACTCTCCTGCTGAATACACGTACCCAATGTAGAATACATGTCATCACGTTAAAACAGTAACTGTGGCCCCTTAATGAGACATGCCGCATTATTATAGGAGGTCTACGCCCTACACTGCTGGAGAAATTATACTGTTTAGCTGGTATTGCACCACCTGACATCTGTTGGGAAGTAGAAGCCTGTAATGAATGGACCAAGTCATTGACATCTCTGGCCATTCTTCTGTTCAGATATCAGCCAGCATGCCAATGTCTTAAATCAAGAAACGGATTCCTAAGACCCACAGAGATACCTGCAGGAACACCTCAGCAAACGAGAGTCCAAAAGTGGCAGTTTAAAACCCGGAACTTCAATCAGCGGCTGATACCAGATGAGAAACTCCCTCCTGGGCACACAGGGGACTGGGTGACTTGGAAGGCACTGAACAGACTGCTTTCTGGCACCATGAGATGCAGAGCTAACCTTAAAAAAGTTTAGTCCATGACATGCAAGTGTGGAGGAGAGCAAACCACAGACCACTTACTACAATGCAGCTTGAGCCCTGCCACATGCACAATGGAGAACCTTCCCACAGTGACACTAGAGGCACTCAAGTGTCCAGCTTCTGATCAAATTGTTTTAGTATAATGCCAAACTTTGTTTGTATTTTTAAATATATTATAATTGTATCCTCAATTTGCTTCTGACACGATAACTAACTAACTGGATAGTGTACTTTTGTGAAGCAGCTTGGGACTGAATTTGCCCTTTTTATCACAGATCATACTGTTGATTCAAGTTTTGCATATGGTCTGCTAAGACCTTTAGAACCTCTCCGTACATACAGATGTATAGTTTTCTGTAGGGAGTTATGCTTTATCTTGGTGGAATTTATTCCACTCTCTGTTTTTAACATTTAAGTGTTGCACATTTTTATTCCTTCGTTCTCTATCACTAATTGACATTTTTGGCTCTCTTGTAAAAAAAGAAAACAACCAGCTCTTCGGTTCGATGACAATTGGCTTGTGGATTCTGTGCTGTAGGAAATGCTCAATTATGGTTTTGTCAATCATTGTTGCTTGATATATCAAGAAGATATTTTATGGCTGAAATGGGGAACAGAAATGTGATGGTTGAATATCAGTTCCTGCACTTTTTTTTTGCATTTTGTGAACTTACTGCTTATAATCCATCCTATGCAAGCATGTTGATATAAATCTGCCCCTTGAGGAAATACCCGAGGCACAGGCATTTGAGAAATAGACAGTATTTTTGAAATTTCTTAAATTTCCTAAAGGCACCAGAACCCATCTTAACTTGAAAGCTAAGTACGGCCAGGCCTGATTTGTCGGTTGGATGATGGTATAATGGGATATGTAATCCTTTATATCCACAGTTGCAGAGAATCAGCAGAAGGTGGTTGATGGTTATGTGAGCAAACAGCAACAAAAAGAACAAAGCTTGGCTTCTTGTATAAAACAGGCACACACTTTAATTTATAAAAATAGTTACAAACGAAACAAAAAGGCGCCAACATGCTCTTTAGATAAACAGTCCGTGTGGAGATAGAAAAATAAACATATAAAATAGTTCTCCTTCAGTATACTCCCACACACTCTTCAGCAACAGGCTTCTGTGTTAACTCACACAGTATTGCAGCTTCCAGCATTCCTGTCACCATTCCAGCATCCCAGCAGTTTATAAATGCATTTCTCCAAGCTTATCTTGAGGCTTCCTTTCGGCTTCTCCGACTCTTTCATAAACATTCCTTGAGTCAGCCAGCTAGCAACAACAGCCTGCAACCCAGCCTCTTCACACCAGTCAGACTTTTTTTCCAATCAATCAAACCCAGTCTGTTACATTGGAGATTTATACATACAGCTGCACCACGCCTCCTGGAGTCAGGTAAAACTCAGCTGCAGCTATTCAAACATTATAACAAAAGCTTTACTCCCAACATAAACTAAACATAACAGATACTCAAACCCCAAACACTTCTTTGATATCTTTACATTCTGACATGATTAGTATATGAATGGGAGACAACGAACAAATACCAGGTGTTGTCGGCTGTGTTTTAGAAAAAGGAAATGGCAAACCACCTTTGAGTATTTGTTGCTTAAGAAAACCCTATGAAATTCATGAGGTTGCTATAAGTTGACAGGTGACTTGAAGGCACACATGGACCACAATAAAACAAATGCAAAATACATATTGGTGATATGTTTCTTGGCCATGGATATGGTGCAAAAATATGATAATAACTTTCAAAACTCACCGGCTTCTTAATCAGCCAATGATGGCAGAAATAGAAATTCATGGAAAACAAAACTTATATTCTAGTCAAAAGTCTGTAATTCTTCATCTAGTTTGGAATGATATGGAAAGTTTCCATAAGCAATGTGTTGGGGGGAGGGTTGGGGGAAGCTGTAAAGACCATCAGATTTCTGTTCCCCATTTCAGCCATAAAATATCTTCTGATCTGCTCTGAATCTCTCCCCTATGAATCTGAAAACCTTTATGTTGGCAGAGCTCACTGATTTTCTCAGAAAAGTAAAATTTGGTTTGACAGGTGAGCATGTCAGTAGAAACAAGTGTCTATCATTTTACTTTGTTCTTGAAAATCAAATGCTCAAATAAGATGACCTCAGTTCACTGTCCTCAAGTTAAGATCTCCCTGCTTCCGGCTGAATTTGATACTTGCAAAAACGCAGGAACATCCGTGTCAACCATTAAACAAAATGCACACCAGTGATACCTTTATTAGGGCAAGGCACAAAAATATTATGCTAGTTTTCAAAACTTCTTTGGGCAAGGATAACAGAAAAGATCACGCAGGAAAAACAAAAGTGGCATTTTGGAAGTCATAACCCTGCTGGTTTGTATCGTGTAGTTTTGGATATTGGAGTAAGGGGGTGTTTATGATGGCGGAAAGCTCAGGCCCTGGTCCAAAGAGAAGCATAAATGCCCTTAATGTGCATGCCAAGACCCAAAAACTTTGACATGAAGAATCAACAGGATTTTTTAAAATGTAGGCAGCCCTTGATTTACAAATAGCCAACGTATGCATGGAGGGGAATGGCGGCATTAGGTGGGCATAAGAGCAGGCATGCCAGCCAGCAGTGTGTGCCAGGTCTTTTCGAGTATTTGAAAATCTTTAAACAATCTTATGTAAAAGAAGGTGAGAGGGATGTGATTTTAAATGTGATTTTCTAATGACTGATTTGCAAAGAGGTCTTGCTTGCCAGAAACAGCTGATGCTTAGAGAAAAGCCTCCGCAGGTAGGTGATTGTTCCTTGTGAGCTGCTCAAGGATACAAGCTGAAAGTTAGCAATGCACACTCCCTTCACTCACATGAGTGAAGGAGCATGTGGAGAACCAACTCGTAGATAAGCCAGCCTGTGGCTCCATAGATCAGGGTCAGACACTTGAACGGTAACATTGTTATATGCTGCTGCTGTTAGAAAAGTAGAAGAGCCAATGAGAATTCATGTTAGCTAGTTAAGACCAATGAGATTATTAATTTTTGAATGCCAATGAAACTGTGCCTTTAACTTTCTGTGAAAGTAATACATGTGAATGTAATCTAACTCTAGCGGTGGCAAAATTATTTGATTGCATTGTATATCCATTTTGCGGTCTTGCTTTGGCCATGCAATAAACAGCTTTTGCAGTTTTAAACAAGGAGCAAACAAAGATGGCTTCTGCAAGCACATTTAATTTGTCTCCCAGATGTCAACTTTTTCATGACGTTCAACCCAAACATATTTAATGGGTTGCCTGACTAACTAAAGTACCCTATATTCTGGCGTACTAGACGGCTTTTTAAGCCTGGAAAATAATATGAAAAGTTGGAGGTTTTCTAGTACGCCTGGTATAAATTAAAATAAGTTAAAGAAAAAAATAAAATCGCCCTTAGTGGTATGGCTTGAGGAGGGGGGGGGAGGAGGAGGGAGGGCATGGGGAGGAGGAGTGGCAGGCTGCATTGCCACGGAGATCGGCCGGGAGTGATGGCCCGCTGGGCTTTCCCAGAGGCCCCTGTCGCTCTCGATTCAAGGACCTCCTCCGCCCTCACCACTTCCCTCCTCCAAAGGCTTGCCTAGGCCCAAGGAAGTGCCTCCAGATGGAACTACTGCTCTCAGCATGCCTCTGGGAGCACATCCAAGGCACGCCATTGCCCAGCGCTGCTAGGAGTCGGTGTCCGAAAGCACTTCCTTGGGCCTAGGCAAGCCAAGTGACCTTCGAAGAAGGCAAGCGGCGAGGGCGAGGAGGTCCTTGAATGGACAGCGGCAGGGGCCATGGGGGCATAGTTTTGGAAGAGGGGGGTAGTCTTAAATGGCAAGTATATCCGTAACTCTCTATTTTATCTTGAAAAGTTGGGGGGTCATCTTATACCCCCAGTCACCTTGTATTCTGGAATATCTGGTAAAAGAAAGTTAACCTAGAGTTAAAGAAGTAGCTGGCCCTCTGCCAACCAAAAGATTTTAATGCAGGAGTTGACATTCTGCATCCTTCTTGTTAAAGGTGAAGAATCTGTTCTAAAGTTTTGCCAATAGCTTCAGAGATAGATCATGCAACGAGAGATGCTCGCAGAGTACTCCAGCCTCCTAGAAAATACATTTACTACTCTGTCAGATGAATACATGATTTATGATAGACCTGACCAGATCATTATTTTTCAGCTATTGTGTGCTGGCTGGGATTGTAACGTTCAAGACAGGGCCTCTGGCAGGTTCTGCCTCACACCAATATAATTTTGGCTTTTATTATAGAAAAAGAAACTCAGTTGGGTTGGAATCCTAGGCATCTATTTTGAAAGATGAAAGATCTGTTGTGAATGATGTAAGCAAATCTGCAGGAGCTTTTATGCAACTGGGCTAGATCTTCTTATGTATTTTCTGGGATATTCTTCACATTTTTGAGAACGGCAAAATAATGGCTAATCAGGTCTTTAATTTTAAACATTCTGAATCACTCATATTAAAACAGTAACTTGAAGAGTCAGATGAAGCATATGTAACATACATCATTTCTTCATCATTTTTTAATATTTGTACATCTTTCACAATAAGTTCCATAGCAATTAAAGTGGTGTCGAATTGCATTCATTCTACAATGTAGATGCACCCCAGGACATGGAAGCAGGGGCGGTCCGACGTATACGCGAAGTAAGCGGCCGCTTAGGGCGCCAACTTCTGGGAAGGGCGCCGCCACGCCGCCCGCGCTGCTGTAGCAAACCTCCCTGCTGCTGTGTCGGCTTCAGCGCCTGGCCTGCAGGAGCTTCTGGTCATGCGCAGAGATTTTCGCGCATGCGCAGTGGCTCCGGAGCTGAAGTTGAGCTCCAGAGCCACTGCGCATGCCCAGAAGCTCCTGCAGGCGCTGAAGCGAAGCCTGTAAACTTGTCACATCAGCACTCCGTCCGTATTCGGCACGCAGGGGGCGGAGGCAAAAAGAGAGGGGGCGGAGACAAAGGGGGGCGCCAAAGTAATGTTCGCTTACCATATAAAATAACCTTAGACCGCCCCTGCATGGAAGTGAAGGGAGCATGTATTGGCTTATAATCATTTAATCAGCAAGAGTTTGAGCATTTATTAAGTAGAAGTTTTTGATAGCACTTTTCTGAACAGCAAAGCAACCTTGTGTTAAAGAACTGAACTAAGTTTGACCCTTTGAACGGAAACATCTGTCAGAGAGATACCAGTTTATGCACCCCTCTCTTGAAGAAAAGAGAAGAAAAAGGAAGTCTGCTCTTGCTTCTCTGTTCTTGCTTAAAATAGTCGCAGTAGATAGACACAGAGACATGACAGCAGGTGCAAAGGGGGATTTTTGTACTACTGAAAAGATCTCACATGTATGGCAAATAATCTAAATTTATATGTTTAAGTTACGTTTCTTTGAATTTCTAAAGGTCAAGCATTGAGAATGCTAAATGACCAAAACATGGTCATATGAAGTATGTTAGGTACAAAATCCCCCATGGAACAAAGACATAGATAACTGGCATATGTAATGAAACTGAAAGTTGTGGTTAAGAATCCAATGTTAAAAATATGTTTTCTGCTGTAAAGGTCAACGAAAGGTGGCGAGTTGTAATGGATATGCCTTGTCTCAAAATTGTATAAGAAACCTCATTTTTCTAGCAGGAAAACAGACAGCCTTTTGGGGTGTATCAAAACACACTGCTGTCTTGTCTTCCATTGGCCAATGGAAACTCAGGTTTTTATGTTTATAAGACTTACATCATCACAGTGGGAAGGGAAGGGATAGGGGATGGGGGAAGGGGGTAAGAATACAAAAAGGTATGTTGACTTCCATTCTCATTCTGCACTAATCATACATATTCATCTAAATCTTCTTTCTCAATCACGAGACATCCCAGTTGCTCTTCTTAACTATTAATTACCGACAGCGTTCCTTTCTTTATTTATATTTCTTATCGATATTCTTCTATCACGGCCCAATCTGTCTTTCTAACACCTTTACCATGATTTTGTCTTAACCATAAGTTAATTCATCCATGTCTTTTATCTCCATAATTTTAGTTAGCCATTGCTCTTTTGTGGGGAGGAGGTTTTGTTTCCATAATTTTGCAAACACCATTCTTTCAGCTGTTGAGAGGAACACAAAGAGTTTCTCCACATTTTCATTTGGAAATATTTCTTGTTTTATAACCCCTATTAGATACAATTCCGGTCTCATTTTAAATTCTACTTGCAATATTTTTTTACATTCCTCATGTATCATTTGCCAAAATTCTTTTACTTTAGGGCATGTCCACCACATATGAAAAAATGTACCCTCCTGATTCTTGCATTTCCAACAATTGTTGCCGACGTTTTTATACATTATACTTAGTTTTTTAGGGGTTATGTACCAATGGTGTAACATTTTTAGCCAGTTTTCCTTTAGATCTGTCGCATATGTTATTTTCAGTTGTTTAGACCAGATCCTTTCCAATTCTTTAAATTGAATTGGTCTCCCAATATTCTGTGCCCACTTAACCATTGAATTCTTAATTACATCTGTTTCTGTTGCCCAATTCAATAGCATAAGGTAAGTTTTTGATATTGTTTTCTTTTGTGTCTTCATTATCTTCTCCCAGGAGCTGTCGGTATCACTAAATCCTTTGGCCCTATCAATATTAAACTGTTCTCTTAATTGAAAGTAATGGAGCCATCTTGCGTTACTAAATCTCCTCATGATTTCCTCTTGCGTTTTCAATTCAAACAGACAGCCTTTTGGGGTGTATCAAAACACACTGC
The DNA here is from genome assembly GCA_030556195.1 of Anolis apletophallus. NCBI lineage: Eukaryota > Metazoa > Chordata > Lepidosauria > Squamata > Anolidae > Anolis > Anolis apletophallus. Next base: position 9,036,317 of record JARBWK010000002.1, on the reverse strand, counting down.
TGTCTTGTCTTCCATTGGCCAATGGAAACTCAATAAACCTTGCCTTGTTTGATCTACTCTTCTGGACTGTGTTTACTCTCTTTGTGTCTCTCGTGAGTCCTTACTGGGTATTTTTGAAGGATTCAGTATTTATAAGTCCCTTACAGATTCAAGGAAAGCTCCATCCTACAGTATTTATGGACTAGAAAGAAATCTGCAAATGAAAGCCTGTTCTGTGTGCCTTTGTTTGTTCTGGGTTGTTGTAGGTTTTTTTGGACTGCATGACTATGTTCTAGAAGCATTCTCTCCTGACGTTTTGCCTGCATCTATGGCAGGCATCCTCAGAGGTTGTGAGGTCTGTTGAAAACTATATAAATGGGGTTTATATATCTGTGGAAAGTCCAGGGTGGGAGAAAGAACTATTGTCTGTTGGAACTAGGTGTGAATGTTAAAACTAGCCACCTTGATTAGCATTTGATGGCCTGACAGGTTTTAGGAGTAGCTTGTTACTACCTCAGAAATCCTTTGTTGAGATGTTATTATGTTGTTTGTTCATTCAGTTGCTTACGACTCTTTGTGACCTCATGGACTAGCCATGCCAGAGCTCCCTGTCAGCCATCACCACCCCCAGCTCCTTCAAGGTCAAGCCAGTCACTTCAAGAATAACATCCATCTTGCCCTTGGTTGGTCCCTCTTCATTTTTCCTTCCATTTTCCCCGGCATCATTCTCTTCTCCAAGCTTTCCTGTCTATGTGCCTAGGTCCCTTTATAATGTAGGAACTTTTCATGAACCTCTCCCAGAGAGTGGAATGACCTGCCAGAAGAGACTCAACAGTTAAATGAGCTTCAGTATTTAAGACAGAACTGAAGACCTATCTTTTCCAGGTCTACCCAGTCAATTTTAAACCGTGAATTTTAAATGTACATTCTATTTGTATTCCAATCCTTGCACTGTATATTTTGATATATGTATTTTGTCATGGTGTTTTTAATGTACGAGTTTTATGGCATGGTGATGCGTTTTAGTTGTGTTATACCTTGCTTAGTGCTGCAAGATGTCATATTATTATTATTAGGACATTATGATCCAAATGCATATACTGTAAAACAAGTTCCCCTTTATGAATGGACTCTGCCCTACCAACATAGTGGAAAGTGGAGGTTGGTGTGAGTGTGTGCCCCATTCTTCCACCTCTGAACTCTCAGGGGAGAATAACTGAATAAAGTTTCCATCATTCCTCTATATTTTATGGATTTGCTTATTCATGGATTTGATTAAAAATGTTAACTCCAGGAATCTCCAGCACCTCCAGCATGACTCTGGGGCCAATCTCCTCTAATCATGGTGGGGGAGCTAGAGATTTCAACACGTAAAAAGGAATCTCTAGAGATTCCAACACGTTCTATGTTCTTCTTCCAGACTGATGCTGAAAACCCTAGAAACTTGCGCAGTGGCACAATGGGTTAATCCCTTGTGCTGCTGAATTGCTCACCCGAAGGTTGGCAGTTCGCGGGACGAGGTGAGCCCTAGCTCCTGTCAACCTAGCAGTTCGAAAACATGCAAATTTGAGTAGATAAATAGGTACCACTTTGGCAGAAAAAAGGCAATAGGTGCTCCGAGCAGTCTTGCCGGCCACACGACCAGGAGGTAACAACACAGGCTCCTCAGCTTGAAAAATTGAGAAAAACACCTCCCCCTCTCCCAATGCCAGATCTGAGCACCACCTTCAGAAGCTGGAAATGAAATAAAAACCTTTGCCTTGTCTATGTTTGTGTGTCTCATTGTATGTGGTTGTAAGGTATTGAATGTTTGTCTGTGTCTGCTGTAAATGCTGTAATCTGCTCTGAGTTCCCTAGGGAAGAAGGGCAGAATAGAAATAAAGTGTATTTACTCCCATTTTGTCTGAAAATTTTCGTTATTTGTGGCTTTTCACTTTCATTGGGGCCCTAACCTGTGAAAGTGGAGGGCTGACTGTACTGTGCTGTCTTAATGCAATGCAGTCTTTCAAAGTGGTATTGGTACATATTTTAATACGTTTTAATGATTTTGACTGCTTATTTTAAATACTTTCAGTGTTAAACCTATTTTATTGTTTGTATTATTAGGTTTTAATTCACAAATTGTTATGGTTTTTACTGTAAGCTGTGTTGAGTCTCCTTTGGGAGAGAAAAGTGGGGTCTAAATACTACTGACTTGGCCACAGTAGTCCATACTCGTTACATCCCGTTTAGATTACTGCAACATGCTCTACGTGGGGTTGCCTTTGAAGACTGTTTGGAAGCTGCAAGTAGTCCAACGCGTTGTAGCCATGTTGTTAACTGGGGCGTCGCACAGGGAGCATACAACCATCCTGTTGTGGCAACTCCACTGGCCACCTATTAGCTACCAAGCATGATTCAAAGTGCTGGCTTTAGCCAATAAAGCCTTAAATGGCTCCAGTCCAACTTACCTGTCTGAACCATATTTCCCTCTATGAATGAGTTCATAAATTAAGATCTCCTGGGGGAGGTCCTGCTCTTGGCCCCACTGCCCTCACAGGTGCAGCTGATGGGGACGAGGGACAGGGCCTTCTCAGTGGTGCCCCCACGGCTGTGGAACTCCCTCCCAAGATCAGGTCGGCCCCCTCCCTCCTGACCTTTACGAGACAGCTAAAGACCTGGCTGTGGAACCAAGCGTTTGGTCAATCGCAGGAATGTTTAAAGTTAAAGTTGAAAGTGCAAGGACCCAGGATTGTTTACGGACAATGGCTATGTCTTTGTGTGATATGTGATGTTACTTTATGTGATGTGTTTAATAATGCTTAATGTTTTATCAGGGGAGGGTCCATTTTGATGTTTTTATCATTTTTTTAATCGATGGCATTGAATTGTTGCCAACATTGTGAGCCACCCTGAGTCCCCTTCGGGGTTGAGAAGAGTGGCATATAAATACCGCAAATAAATAAATAAATCTAATAATAATACACACTTTAATAATAATACACTTTATTTATATTCCACTCTTCTCACCCCGAAGGGGACTCAGAGCGGATTACAGGTACGCATATTTATTTATTTATTATTCAGTTTTATATTCCGCTCCTCCCTGCAGGCTCAGGGCGTATTACAGCACATAAGCATACAGTAAAACATACAATAAAACACACAATTAAAACATGCAATAAAAACACAATACATGACCATAATGATGACAGGATTATGGTTTTTTGGCTCAGGCGAAACGCACCGATTACATTGGATTTAGCCAAACGCCAGCCTGAAAAGGACAGTCTTACATGCCCTTCGAAAAGGGACAAGTTCAGGGATCGCTCGAATGTGGTCAGGGAGCGAATTCCAGAGTACAGGGGCTGCAGCAGAGAAAGCTCGCTGTCTCGTACTGGACAAATGACAGGAGCGGGACGATGGAACAACCAGCAAATTCTGCTCTTCCGAGCGCAGTGATCTCGGGGGAACATACGGGGTAAGGCGGTCCCTTAGGTACACAGGCCCCAGACCGTGTAAGGCCCTAAAGGTTAAAACCAGCACCTTGAAGGCAATTCGGTACTCGATAGGAAGCCAGTGCAGTTGCCGAAGGATGGGAGGGATGTGCTCCCTCACTTGTGCTCCCACCAGCAAGCGGGCAGCGGCATTCTGCACCAGCTTGAGTTTCCGGATTGTCGACAAGGGAAGGCCAACGTAGAGGGCGTTACAGTAGTCCAGCCTCGAGATGACCGTCGCTTGGATCACCGTGGCCAGGTCATCCCTGGACAGGTAGGGGGCCAGTTGCCTAGCCTGTCGTAGATGGAAAAACGACATTTTGTTGACTTAGCAGACAATCCCTGCCGTTTCCACATACACACATATAGACGAACAGAGGCAAACTCTGGCCACCAGGGGGAGCTGACACACTCCTCATCTCTCAGCGTTCCCAGCGTCCCTTGTTGTTCCTTCTGCATTCCTCAGAGTTCCTGGAGTTCTTTATGGCCTCATAATTCTGTCAAAATTTGCCTCCCCACTTAATGTGGTACCTTTATCTCCTACTTGACAGATGCAACTGTCTTTCGGGCTGCAAAGGTCGACAGCAGGCTACACTTAAAGGTCGAGCACCCACCTCAACCCAGGCAGGTCTCAAACTCATGACCTACTGGTCAGAGAGATCTTATGCAGCTAACACTTATCCAGCTGCGCCACATTCCCGGTGCACAAGAATGAAGTGGGAGTTTGTTATTTCAGAATTTAAAAAAAGAAAACGTCTAATTGAAATTAGCCAAGCAGGTTTTGTGACCAAACAATTCATTAGAGGTAATGTCTTTTATGCAAAGAACAAAGTGAACGGGATACATCTGAGGATTTTCCTGGATGAGTAAAACTGCTTGTTTGCTTGTTTTTGCTTAGTAGTTGAGATCAAACCCCTGTTATTGAACAGGAATGCAATTGTGCCAATTTGCTTTTCTTGACAGAATATGTGTGCAGAACAAACAGGGCAAGTCTTTCAATTAAATTTTTTTTTTCAAGGCACAGGCAAAACTGCGATAGTAAAATTTCGGTATATGGGTTCAATTATGAAATGTAGAGTTACTTTGTCAGGAAAGCGACAGCAGCCCTGAGATCACCCATGCCTATATATCAGTTTAAGTGTGTAGGTGTGTGTTGTGCATGCATATATATATACGCACACACGTGCAACTCTGGAGTAAAGAGAGAGAACTGAAATCTGAGCCTGCATATAAATAAATGCCTAGCATAGAGACGCTACGCTGCCAGTACACACAAGCCTTGATAAAAATAAGAACATTACTTAACACACTTCCCAGTTTGTTGCTAAGAAACTGCTGCTTCATAGTTTCACTCTTGTCATCTGCAGAAACATTTCTGGTTGTTCCCTTGTATCCTACTGTCTGCTTGATATACAAAGTATAATTAGAATGTGTGTGAAGTCAAAGGACAGGCCATGCAATTTAATCTGTCCCGTCCCCCGTCCCATCCCCCCCCCCAAACCAACCAAAAACAAACAACTTTGGAGAGAGATCAGTTGGTTTGGCTTTTCTTGTTCTTCCAGAGTAAGACACAAAGGCAAAGAAGAGGAACGTAAATAAACCCAGTGAGATACAGTATTTCAATAGGGTTTTCAGCAAAAGCAGGATGGTTCGAGGTTTGCAGCCTTGGGCTTCAATCCATTACATTCGCATAAGGCCACATTTGCTTAGATCAGTCCTGTCCTATTTGTACAATAGCACATTCCATACAAAAGCTGAGAGCATCCCACCTCTACCCGAGCTTTTGTAAACATGTTTTCAAATGTTAATCTTCAGTACCAGTTTCCACATTATACCAAGGACAGTTCTGGTTTTCTGCTGCCTTTGGTAAATAGCTGTATTTATTTATTAACTTTATTTATACTCCACCACATCTCCCCAAGGGGACTCGGGGCGGCTTACATGAGGCCAAGCCCAATAACACATAATTACAACATCCTCTCTCGGCATTACTTCGCGAACGAAGATTCTTAGGAAGGACTCATCCCACGCTTTTTACAAGCGCGTTGATGACTAAAAAGGCCAATCTGAGATAGGCAAGTTCGGTTGCAGAAAGCACAGCAGAAAGTCTCCTTGGGTGATGTTGTTTCCAAGTTGCGGTTCTTTCTGCGTTGTCGTTTCTTTTCGAGACCCATTTGGCATGTCTTCTTGAAAGAGGCCGCAGCATTGTGAATAGTGCGTCTCCATGCCTCCCGATGTGAGGCCAGGGTGGACCATTGTTGGTGATCCATCTGGCCGAGCCTCAGATGTTGTCTCAGGGAGTCATTATATCTCTTTTTGGGAGCGCCTCTCTTGCACTGACCTGTGGCGAGTTCACCATAGAGTAGGGAGGCGGTGGTCCTCCATCCTAGAGACATGCCCTGCCCAGCGCAGCTGTGTTCTCAATAGCATGGCCTCAATGCTGGTGATCCCTGCTTGCTCAAGGACAGCAACATTTGTCACAAAGTCAGTCCAGTGTATGTTTAGGATTGTGCGAAGACAGCGCTGATGAAAGTGTTCGAGGAGTCGTAGGTGTTGGCGATAGGTGACCAATGTTTCAGACCCATAGAGGAGAATAGACAGTACAATAGCTCTGTACACACTGATTTTGGTGCTTTTCCTCAGGTGCTTGTTGCTCCAGGCTCTTTTGTGAAGCCTTACAATATAATTACACACCAGCAATAAAAGACAGTTTTAAACCATTCTGGGCGGGCCAAATGTAACATATTAAAATTTTAAATACTGGGTGCGAACAGAGGTAGGATGTATGTAACATGGAGGTTTTACAGGATAATGTGGAGCAGACAACCCAACAGGTAATTAAAGTGCTCATGAGGACATTTTGCAAGGAATTGACCGCAGCAGGGCGTTCTTGCTTTATTCAGGGAAGGCACATTGGAACAGACACGTTTTCAGGCTCCTCCTAAAAACCGCCAATGTGGAGGCTTATCTAATATCCCTGAGGAGCGAGTTACAGACTAGAGGGGCCACCACAGAGAAGGCCCTCTCCCTCGTCCCCATCAAACGCGCCTGCGAAGGCGGTGGGAGCAAGAGTAGGGCCTCTCCAGATGATCTGAGAGATCGCTTGGGTTCATAGACAGAAATGCGGTCACGCAGGTAGGCGGGTCCCAAACCGTTCAGGGCTTTGTAGGTAAGAATCTGCACCCTGAATTGGGACCGGAAGATGAATGGCAGCCAATGGAGCTCCTTAAACAGTGGGGTTGACCGCTCCCTGTAAGTCGCTCCAGTTAGCAATCTGGCTGCTGCCCGTTGGACCAATTGAAACTTCCAGGCCATCTTCAAGGGCAGCCCCACATAGAGTGCATTACAATAATCCAATCTGGAGTTGACTAAGGCATGGACCACCGTGGCCAGGTCTGACTTCACAAGGTACAGTCGCAGCTGGCACACAAGTTTTAATTGTGCAAGCTGCATCTTGTTATTAATTCGTTGAGTTGCTTCCAACTCTTCGTAACCTCATGGACCATCCCACGCCAGAGCTCCCTGTAGGCCGTCACCTCCCCCAGCTCCTTCAGAGTCAAGCCAGTCACTTCAAAGGTACCATCCATCCATCTTGCCCTTGGTCGACCCCTGCATCTACACAATAGATAATATTCACTTCGACACCAGCTGAACTGCCATCCCTCAATGCCATGGAATCCTGGGTTTGTAGTTTGGAGAGGCACCAGCATGCTATGGTAGAGAAGGCTGAAGACCTTGTAAAACTAAAAGTCCCTGATTCCATAGTATTGAGCCATGGCAGTTAAAGTGGCGTCTGTTGGGATTCAAGCCCACACTTCTCAAGTCCTCAATGAGGAACAGTTTAGTATAGACTAAGGGCTTCCCTTCCCCCAGGTTTGTCAGGCAATAAAGTCATGGCGACCGGTTTTTGGGATGCACGCGGTATAATCCACATTGACTACCTTCAAAAGGGTAAAACAATCAATGGCGAATATTATGCCAACCTATTGGATTTGAAGAAGAAAAAATGACAGCATTTGGCCAAGAAAAAAGTTATTTTGCACCAGGACAATGCATGGCAACAATCAATGAATTGGGATACGAATTGCTCCCTCATCCCCCCTATTCTCCAGATTTAGCCCCTAGTGACTATTTCTTGTTTCCAAACATGAAGAAATGGCTTGGCGGAAAGAGATTTGACTCCAACAATGAAATTATCTCCCAAACAAATACCTATTTTGATTACCTCAACAAACTTTATTTTTTGAAAACATTGGGGAAACGTTGGACAAAGTGTATAGCGCTCAAAGGAGACTACGTTGAAAAATAAAAAGATTTTTTAAAATCCAAAAACATGTGTTTCATTCAAAAAGTTGAGGACTTATTGACCCGCCCTCGTATGGCAGTGTGATAAATTTCGAGGTGGGACATAAGGGGAGATACTGTACGTTCGGACATGTAAGCTGGGCCAGAACCGTAAAGGACTTCAAAGGTCAAAACCAGCACTTTGAATTGTGCTTGGAATTGGATAGGCAGCCAGTGGAGCTGACACAACAGAGGAGTGGTGTGCTCCCTGTATGTCGCTCCAGTTAGTAACCTGGCTGCCGATCACTGAACTAGTTGAAGTTTCCAAACAGTCTTCAAAGGCATTATTATTATTATTATTATTATTATTATTTACATAACAAGATTAGTACACAGCAGACAAGATCACTATGCTGGCTTTTGCATTTGATCACACACCAGACACTTCCCCAGTGTCTAGGACTGTGTCATGTGTCGGCAAATAATGCGTGTAGATCTGAATAGGGTGGCCTTTTTCAGCTGACAGATGGTAATTTTGTCAGCACCGATTGTTTTTAAATGCAGGCCAAGGTCTTTAGGCACGGTGTGTCAATCATCATATATTATTATTATATTATTACTATTATACCTTTTTTTCTAAAAGAGACTCAAGGAAGTGAACAGTGGAAAAAATATATAATGTATACAATTTGTAACCTAAAGACTATAAACATTAAAATAAAATTAAACTTGAAACTATCTAAACTATCGTGCCAGCCGATTGAGAGTGAATCCAGCAAAGACGGAGATACTGTGGCTGGGGCGCCCGGATAGTGGGGTGGTTCAGCTGCCTGCCTTGGATGGCGAGGAATTACGCCCGTCATCCTCAATAAAGAGCCTGGGGGTCGTGTTAGACCAGGGCTGTCCAACTTCTACCGGACCTGTGGCCGGAATTCCAGTTACTGATGACCTGGGGGGCTGAAGGGTCTGCCTCTGCCCCGGCTCCGCCCCCTCCCCGGCTCCACCCCAGCTCCGCCCCCTCCCCGGCTCCGCCCAGGCTCCACCCCCTCCCTGGCTCCACCCCTGCCCCGCCCCCTCCCCGGCTCCGCTCTCTTCCCTCCTTGGAGGTGTCTGTGGAGGACACCGGGGCTTTGACTTGGAGATAGAGATGAACACCAACATACCAGTCTCAAGTCCCAGTCCCTGCTTTGAACTGGATTATATTGCAGTGTGGACTCAGGGCCCTTCCATACAGCCATATAACCCAGAATACCTGCTTTGAACTGGATTATTGGAGTCCACACTCATATAATCTGGTTTAAAGCAAATAACATGGGATTTTATTCAGATGTGTGGAAAGGAAGTCAAATAAGAAGCCAGGGCCCTTCCACACAGGCCTATAACCCTGAATGATAAGGCATAATATTCATTCTGCCTCTGCTAATAATAATAATAATAACAACAACAACAGGTTCCTGGAGTAGGAGACCTCCAAGGGCCATCCAGGGCCATCCAGTCCAATCTCCTTCTGCCATAAGGGGAAAACACAATCAAAGCATTCCTCACAGATGACCATTCAGCCTCTGATGATGATGATAATAATAATAATAATAACAATGGGTTCCTAGAATAGGAGACCTCCAAGGGCCATCCAGTCCTACCTCCTTCTGCCATAAGGGGAAAACACAATCAAAGCATTCCTCACAGATGACCATTCAGCCTCTGATAATAATAATAATAATAATTACAATGGGTTCCTAGAATAGGAGACCTCCAAGGGCCATCCAGTCCAATCTCCTTCTGCCATAAGGGGAAAACACAATCAAAGCATTCCTCAGCCATGTTGAATCAAACCTAAACTCTCATGAGAGCAACAGAAAGTACTGAACCTTGAGTTTGGGAGTTGTAGTTCTCCTCCATCCAGAGAGCACTGTGGTCTCAAATAATGATGGATCAGGACCAAACTTGGCACGAAGCCTCAGAAGAGGAGGAAGTCGGAAAGGGAATGGATAAGCACCCCCGTGCTCTGAACTCAGCCCCGCCCCTTTTTGCTCTGGCCACGCCCCCTCGCAATCGTGCACTCTCTCTCGCCTTCCCTCTTTCCTTCAGGTGGTGGAAGGGGGAAGGAATGAAAGGGGGAAAGAGAGAAGGAGGGAGGGAGAGAGAGGGGGGAGGGAGGGAAGTAGGAGGAGGAGGAAGAGAGCCTGCTCCTCCTCCCTGCCCCGCCCCTCACCCCCCCCCGCGAAAAAATAAATAAAAATATTCCAAAAAATATTCCAAAAAAAAATTCCAAAAAATATTTAATTTTTTAAAAAATCTTAAAAAGCAGATATCTTGCAGGAGGGTAGGGGGCCGTGGGGAAGGGGCTGGGGGCCGTATATGGCCCAGGGCCACCAGTTGAACAGCCCTGTGTTAGACCCTTTGCTGACGATGGAGGCCCAGGTCTCCGCTGTCAGCAAATCTGCTTTCTTCCACCTGCGGCAGGCCAGGTGGCTGGCCCCCTACCTGTCTAGAGGCGACCTGACCATGGTAGTCCAAGCCATGGTCATCTCAAGACTTGAGTACTGTAATGCCCTTTACATTGGCCTGCCCTTGTCTGTGATCCAGAAACTTAAGCTCGTCCAGAATGCCGCTGCACGACTTCTCGCTGGAGTTCCGGCGAGATATTAAAGGGGAAATTGATGCTTTAACAGAAGAAACGCCAGGAGAAAGTGCTGCTTAGCATAGGCTTTGAATAGTAGAGTTAGCTTGCCAGCTACAGTGACGAGAATAATCCACTCTGATTGGTCCACACAAGCACAGGCTGTGATTAGCCCAGAGAACATCATGTGCCTCTAGATAAAAAGCAGCCTTGATTGGCCTAGCAGTCACCATGTGCGTTTGTTTACAAAGTTAGCAATTGGGTTAGGAGGTGCGCATGGCAAATGAGGTTTCCACTTGGCAGGCTTCCAGTGGAAACTTCGGTAGCAACTGTAGCGATTCAAGTACAGTCTGCACTTAGGGCAGATAACATAGCAGAAAGATGGAAATTCACACTGCGCAACGTTTGTCAGCAAATAGGATTGAGATGCTATGAATGCTTTGTTTAATTGGGTAGAGTAATATGGGTTCATGAATGCTAGCCAGTAACAATGCATGAAGAAGGGAGGGACTGAAATATTGTCGCCATTGTTTGTATAAAATCTGTTTACTGGGAAAGATCGGGGTTCTGTCTTCCAGCGGCATTGTTCTGCAAAGGAGGCAGACCCATCAGCTGATGTCATGCAAATAAAGCTGGTTTCCTGAATCGCAGTAAAACTGTCGCGTCATCCTGTCCTTGCGCTCGCTAGAAACAGCAGCTTAAGGCAAAAGGTATTGCCTTGGGAGTTTTGGGACTCCGAGTTACCGCTACAATATCACATAATGCCCATCCTTCAGCAGCTTCACTGGCTTCCGGTAGAGCACCGCATCACTTTCAAGGTGATGATGTTAACTTTCAAGGCCATGCATGGTCTGGGGCCGCTGTATCTGAGGGACCGTCTCACCCCCTACTAACCCCAGAGATCTCTTCGCTCTGAAGACCTGAATCTTCTCAAAGTGCCTAGCCTCAAAACCATCCACCTGGCGTCTACCCGACGTAGGGCCTTCTCTGTGGTGGCACCAACCCTTTGGAACACCTTGCCACCCGAAGCTCGTGTCTTACAGGATTTGCTTTCCTTCCAGAGGGCTTGTAAGACCCACTTCTTTAAGCTAGCTTTTGATTGCTAAATGTTGTAACCCTGATTGGTCTAGTTTAATTTTAGCTAATTTTATTACTGACGTTTTTATTCTATCTTGTGCTTTATGTGATTGTGAGCCGCTCCGAGCCCTCGGGGAGTGGCGGCATACAGGAATGAATAATAAATAAATAAAATAAATAGAAAGGAATCATTCAAACCATCAAATCCGCTGGACTAATTGAAGCTTCCGAACAGTCTTCAAAGGCAGCCCCACGTAGAGAGCGTTGCAGTAATCTATTAGGGATGTAACCAGAGTGTGGACCACCCAGGCCTGGATTACCCATAAGGCCAACCTAGGCCATGGCCTAGGGGCGCAAGCCAAGGGGGGGGGGGGCGCAGATCACGGACCAAAAAAAATATGTTGAAACAAATAAAAGCGCCGTGGCCGGCCCCTGGGGTCTCTCCCAACTCTCGGAGCTTGCGAATGCCAAGGGGGAGTTGGGTGTGTTGGTTGTGGGGAGGGTGCCTGGCTCTGTCCCTGGGTCCAATCCCGAGGACCTGGCCCTCTTCTCCCTCCAAGTCTTTCCTCGTAACTTCTATCATCAAAACATGGGTGGAGAGAGTGGGTTCAGCTGCCGAAACGTGGCTTTTGCGAGAGGGAGGGAGAGATGGAGGGAGGGGGCCCCTTTTGCTCTCGTTTGGCAACGGACCCGCTCCCTCGGGGAGCCTCCGCCTTTGAGGGCACATCTTCGGGGGGGGGGCAGCCCAGGACCTTTGCAACTGGCAGGCAGGCAGGGAGGGAGGAGGCTCCTCCAGAAGACTTGGGCCGAGAGAGGATCGGGGTCAAGGCTCAGGGTCTGCGCGTGGGGGGGGGAGGACACGTTCTCTGCTGGGGGGAAAGGGGGATGGCTGTGGGCATGGCCTGCCCCTTGCCCTGCCAGGCGGGACTCTTCTGCCTTCATGGCACACCGGCCAGGCACGGACAGACGGACGGACGGACACAGGGACGGAGGACACCCGCCCGCCCTCCCGCTTTGCCTCGGCTCTCCTGTCCCGGCCCGGCCCCTGGCTCTCGGCTGCCCGGGACACTCCTCCTTCCACCTGGCCATGGGAAGCGCCTGCCGGAGCCTCCTGGTGGCCTTGGTCTTCCTGCTCTGCTGCCCCGGCGGGTAAGGAGGGCCCCGCCCCTTTCCCGGGGGGGGGGGCGTGCGGTAGAGGTTGGATTAAAGGGGGCGTAATTCCAAAGTGTGGCCTAGGGCGCAAAAAGGTGTTAATCCGGGCCTGGGACCACCGTGGCCAGATCAGACTTCCCAGGCTTCTGCTTTGAACTGGAATAAATGGCAGTGTGAAAGCAGATATTGTGGGGTTTTTCCACCTTGATATTATGGGTTGAGGGCAGGGCCGGCCCTGCCCATTCCGCGGCCTACGCGGCCGCGTAGGCGATGGACCTGGGAGGGGCGTTGCGAACTGGGAGGGGCCGCCGCCGCCTGCTCCGCCCCGGCGCCTCCGCAGCCAGTTACGCCGCTGCCGCTGGCGTGCGGCGGCCGGCGGGACACCCTCGCGCCGGGCAGGGCGCCACTGCGCATGCGTGGCTGGCCGGGGCGTCGCCGCGCGTGCGGCGCTACCGCTCGGGGCGCACTCGCGCGGCCGGGCAGGACGCCAGCGCGCATGCGCGGCCGGGCAGGATGCCAGCGCGCATGCGCTGTAGCAGCAAATCTGGAGTCCCAAAACTCCCAGGTGGTACCTTTTACTTACAGGCGGCGCAACGTGCGAGCACAGGAACGTGAAAACGCAACAACCGTACTGCAGGTACAATGAAGCCAAAGTTTATTGTAGCACAACGTCAGCTGACGGGACCTGCCCACAGAACTCGCTGCTTCGGGGCAAGAACCCCGGGCAATCTTCAACTATCCCTTATATACTATCAACTATCCCTCTATGGCGGCAGGTCCCGTCCCTCCTTTGTTCATCATTTTCATTGGTTTACAGCATCAACTCATTTCTATCATCCAATTAAACATTGCATTATTGGCATCACATTCTATTTGCATTCTCATTTGCTAAGCAGCACTACGCAGTATTAATTCTTCATTCCCACAGTATGTTATCTGCCATATGGGCATCATGTACTGAATTTGCAACATTTCTAAGCCGTCCTTCTATGCCAGCAGGGAAGGACGATCTCATTTGCCCATGCACAGTTTCTACCAATCAGTAACAATGTAAACAAATCCACGCTGGATGCTAGCTAGGCCAATCACGGCCGGAGTTATCAGGAAAGGCACATGATGTACTCTAACAAATCACAGCTTGTGCCTGACGTACCAATCAGAGTGCATTATTCTCGGACTGGCTTCTAGCATGATTTCTGGCAAGCTATCTCGCTATACTAAGGCCTGTGCTTGTGCATCACTCTCTTCTGACCGTACTTCTGCTAAAAGCATCAATTCTGCTTTAGCGCGGCCGGGCAGGACGCCAGCGCGCATGCGCAGCCACCTGGGACGTTGCCGCTCATGCGCGCCACCGCACGGAACGCACTTGCGGGGGCTGCGCGGGACGCCAGCGCACATGCGCGAGGCCGTCCAGGAGCCACCGGGGGGGGGCGCAAAAATAAGGTTTGCCTACCCCCCCGGGAGAGGTGAGGCCGCCCCTGTCTGAGGGCCCTTCCACAGAGCCCTAAATCACAGAAGTTCAAGGCAGAAAATCCCACAGTCTCTGCTTCCAACTGGGTTATTTCAGTCCACACAGCCATTTATTTGAGTTCAAAGCAGGAAAGGTGGGATTTCCCACCTTGATATTATGGGATGTAGGGCTGTGGGGGAAGGGGAGGGCCCTTGGTGACCTTGGGCAGGCCACACATCCGCCTCCCTGAGTGAAGGTGGGAGGAAGGAGCAGGAAGGGGCTCGCCTCCTCCTCCTCATCCTGGAGGCGTTCGGCTATTGGCGCGTCCGGGCGGCCCTTTTTGCCCCGCCGAGGCCGCCGTAGCGGCTCGTTACCTTGGCGACGGGCTGCGCGCGGGCGCCCTTCCCATTCTCTGCCTGCCTCTCTCTCCGCGAAGGCGGGCTCCGACTCCCTCGTCCCTCGCCCGGCTTCGGGGCCCTTGAGCCGCAGCAGGGGGGTGCCAGGGGAGGCGGGGAAGGAGGGGGGTGGCCCGGCTGAGGCGCCGCGGCGGGAGGTTGGCTGGTTCCGCGTCCCCCGCTTTGGGCCTATGAAGCCCGCTCCCTTCTGAAGGAGCCCCCGTTGCCACGGCAACCACCGCGGAGGGGGTGCCAAGACCTGACCTTTGCCCCTTCCTCAGCTGGAAGGGGATTGGCTCGCTCCAGGGGAAGGACCAAAAAAAAAAAAGGGAAATAGAATTAAGGAAACAGAAAAGAAAGCAAAACAAGAACCACGACACTATTGGAAACTACCATTGAAAACCTTCCCGGACTGGATCCAACCCCTTTCTGCTCCTTTGGACTCCTTGACCGACCTCTGCCTTGAGGTTCTCCTGGCCTGCCTGACATTGCACTCCTGGCCCTAAGCACAAACATAGCTGGCCTCTGGGAAGGAAAGGGCCGCCTTCCTCCTTCCTTCCTTCCTTCCTTCCTCTCCATTCAGCTGCTCTCCCTGATTTTCACCTCCTGCTCTCCCCTTCTTCTCTTCCTTCTTTGTCCTGCTTGGGCCTGAAGGGAAGAAGGGGCTCCCAAGGACCCCTAAAACACAACTCAAGGACCCCCCCCCCCCCAATCTGGGTGGAAAGAAAAAGGGAATATTGGGTGAAGGTTGAAACCTAAGTTAAAGTCTCTCTCCCAAATCCATTTCTCAAAGGAGGGACTAGGTTGTCTTTCGGGGCCCTAAAACCCAGGTTAAAGAGTCTCTTCCCTCATCCATCTCTCAAAGGAAGGACTAGGTTGTCTTTCGGGGCCCTAAAACCCAAGTTAAAGAGTCTCTTCCCTCATCCATCTCTCAAAGGAAGGACTAGGTTGTCTGTCGGGGCCCTAAAACCCAAAGGCCCCATCCATCTCTCAAAGGAAGGACTAGGTTGTCTTTCGGGGCCCTAAAACCCAAGTTAAAGAGTCTCTTCCCTCATCCATCTCTCAAAGGAAGGACTAGGTTGTCTCTCGGGGCCCTAAAACCCAAGTTAAAGAGTCTCTTCCCTCATCCATCTCTCAAAGGAAGGACTAGGTTGTCTTTCGGGGCCCTAAAACCCAAGTTAAAGAGTCTCTTCCCTCATCCATCTCTCAAAGGAAGGACTAGGTTGTCTCTCGGGGCCCTAAAACCCAAGTTAAAGAGTCTCTTCCCTCATCCATCTCTCAAAGGAAGGACTAGGTTGTCTTTCGGGGCCCTAAAACCCAAGTTAAAGAGTCTCTTCCCTCATCCATCTCTCAAAGGAAGGACTAGGTTGTCTCTCGGGGCCCTAAAACCCAAGTTAAAGAGTCTCTTCCCTCATCCATCTCTCAAAGGAAGGACTAGGTTGTCTTTCGGGGCCCCAAAGGCCCCATCCATCTCTCAAAGGAAGGACTAGGTTGTCTTTCGGGGCCCTAAAACCCAAGTTAAAGAGTCTCTTCCCTCATCCATCTCTCAAAGGAAGGACTAGGTTGTCTTTTGGGGCCCTAAAACCCAAGTTAAAGAGTCTCTTCCTCATCCATCTCTCAAAGGAAGGACTAGGTTGTCTCTCGGGGCCCTAAAACCCAAGTTAAAGAGTCTCTTCCCTCATCCATCTCTCAAAGGAAGGACTAGGTTGTCTTTCGGGGCCCTAAAACCCAAGTTAAAGAGTCTCTTCCCTCATCCATCTCTCAAAGGAAGGACTAGGTTGTCTCTCGGGGCCCTAAAACCCAAGTTAAAGAGTCTCTTCCCTCATCCATCTCTCAAAGGAAGGACTAGGTTGTCTTTCGGGGCCCTAAAACCCAAGTTAAAGAGTCCCTCGTCCACTTCTCAAATAGGCGGTCTTTAGGAGTCCTAAAAAACCCCCCTCCATCCATTTCTCGAAGGGCACAGGCTGTCCTGAGGTGCCCTAAAACCCAAGTTAAAGAGTCTCTTCCCTCATCCATCTCTCAAAGGAGGGACTAGGTTGTCTTTGGGTGCCCCAAAACCCAAGTTAAAGTGTCTCTCCCAACTCATCTCTCAAAGGAGGGCATAGGTTGTCTTTAGGGGCCCTAAAACCCAAGTTAAAGTCTTTTCCCTCATCCTTCTCTCAAAGGAGGGACTAGGTTGTCTTGAGGTGCCCTAAAACCGAAGTTAAATAATCTCTTCGGTCACCCATCTCTCAAAGGAGGGGGACTAGCTTGTCTTTTGGGGCCCCAAACCCCAAGTTAGAGTCTTCCCCCATTCATCTCTCAAAGGAGGGACAAGGTTGTCCTTAGGAGCCCTACAACCTAAGTTAAAGGGTCTCCCCTCCATCCATCTCTTAAAGGAGGGACAAGGTTGTCTTGAGGTGCCCTAAAACCGAAGGTAAAGAGTCTCTCCCCTCACCCATCTCTCAAAGGAGGGGGACTGGCTTGTCTTTTGGGGCCCCAAACCCCAAGTTAGAGTCTTCCCCCATCCATCTCTCAAAAGAGGGACAAGGTTGTCCTTAGGAGTCCTTAAACCCAAGTTAAAGAGTCTCTTCTCCATCCATCTCTTAAAGGAGGGACAAGGTTGTCTTGAGGTACTCTAAAACCGAAGTTAAAGAGTCTCTCCCCTCACCCATCTCGCAAAGGAGGGGGACTAGCTTGCCTTTTGGGGCCCCAAACCCCAACTTAGAGTCTCCCCCCATCAATCTCTCAAAAGAGGGACAAGATTGTCCTTAGGATCCCTAAAAGCCAAGTTAAAGAGTCTCTCCCCCATCCATCTCTCAATAGAGGGCACAGGCTGTCTTGAGGTGCCCTAAAACCCAAGTTAAAGAGTCTCTTCCCTCATCGATCTCTCAAAGGAAGGACTAAGTTGTCTTTTGGGGCCCCAAAACCCAAGTTAGAGTCTCCCAATCTATCTCTCAAAGGAGGGACTAGGTTGTCTTTAGGAGTCCTAAAACCCAAGTTAAAGAGTCTCTCCCCTCTGTCCATCTCTCAAAAGAGGGAATAGGTTGTCTTGAGGTGCCCTAAAACCCAAGTTAGAGTCTCTTCCCTCATCCATCTCTCAAAGGAGGGACTAGGTTGTCTTTAGGAGCCCTAAATCCAAGTTAAAGAGTCTCCCTTCTCTCCCCCCCCCCCCCATCATTTCTTAAAAGTGGGAAGCAGGCTGTGTTTGTAACCCCCAAAAAGACAAGTTCAAAGAGTTCTTTCTCCCTCTCTGTACCCCCCCCCTTCCTCACCCCCCTCCCGCGCCCAACCCGATTCCAAAGAGGCAGGGAAGGAAGGGCGTGTGGATGGAAGAGAAGGAGGAGGGGGAAATGTTGGTGTCTGCTTCTCCCTGGAAACGCTGGAGGGACTGAGGCGAAAGTGAAGCAGCGGGGGAGAAACTTTCCTGGCCAGAGCCTGGGCTTGAGAGGCCGGCGAGGGATGCTCCTGAGCCACCGCCACCACCACCAGCAGCATCAACAGCAGCGGAGGGCTTTGCTGGTGCCGCATTGTGTTTGCTGAGGCTCCTCCCGGGTGGTGGGGGCATTGGAAGCGTCCTACGAGGAGGAGGAGGAGGAGGGAGGAAGAGGAGGAGGAAGGCGTCAAGAGCAGCAGCCTCTCTCTTCCTCGCCCACCTCTTTCTTGCCCGGCGCAGCTTGGAAGGGTGTTGCGTCCTCTCCGGCTCTTCCTCTCCGGCCTGAGTGCGATGTGAGAGCTTTTGCACACACAACACAATAACCCAGCTTTGCCACGGATTGGGAGCCTCAGCCTAGTACATGCATCCGATAATCATCTTCTCCTACAAAATGGATTTTAGCCAGAACAACCTCTTTGGGTATATAGAAGACCTACAAGAACTTACTATCATCGAAAGGCCGGTCCGCAGGAGCTTAAAGGTATCTTTCCTTGGGTTCATATATTTTTTTACAGCCATCACATCCGACTGCAGCTATTTTCTTATATAGGAGGAATCTGTTAAGCAAAGGTCTAGTTCTGCAGGCTTTAAATGGAAAAAGATGATGTCTTGAATTCCTTTGGGCCATGTAGCATAATGGTTTCGGAAATTGATATCCTAGATACCAACTCTGAGACTTTAAACAGGGTTTAATGGTTATATAATTTGGGATTTTTTCTCCTTGGTTGTAAAACTATAAAGTACATCTTTCTTTTTGGTGGGGCCCGCAGGCATGTAGCCAGGGGGGGGGGGGCTAAGGGGGCTTCAGCCCCCCCCCCAAAATTCTCAGGGTGGTCCGCGAAAAGGCCTTACTGGTACATTATTTAAACTGTTATGTTTATTCATATCGTGATCTGATCACCATGCTCATTATATCCCACATTAATGGGGTTATTGGGATAACAATACAAAAGGTTTGCTAGGGTAGACCCTCTTCCACCCAGTCTCAGCCCCCAACCAAACTCACCCCCCCCCCCGAATCAAAATCCTGGCTACGGCCCTGGGTGGGGGGAAAATGTTGTGGATTGAAGGGAGTGCGGATTAAAATAGTTTCAAATACAATGTTGTGAGAGATGGTGAGGATAAAAGCCAAAGGCCCTGAGTCGAAAACCATCAAAACTGGAGGAGTTCATGGACCTCCAGGAGGCTGTTCCAGAGAAAGTGACTTGAAAATTACAGCCTGTCATTCTGATTCAGAAAAGGAGGAGGAAGGGGGGCGGTGGGAAAGGGCTTGCGTTGTGTGCACACAATCCCAGCTTCAGTCCTTGCCATCCCCTTGAGCGAAGTCAAGAAGAAGCCTTATGTAGGACTTGAGGGAGCTGCTGCCCTTTGGTATAGGAATAGAGAATTCTGGGCTAAACGGATCAATGGTCTGACTCATATAAAGCAGCTTCCTATGCCAGTTAACGCAGGAACACTTCAATTCATTTCCCATCTTTAATTTTACGTACTCTGGTTTAACTTGCAAGTCTTATGAGCTGTAATCTATCAGTATCACAGTTCCAAGCACACTTACTCTGGAGCAGGCCTGGGCAAACTTCGGCCCTCCAGGTGTTTTGGACTCTAACTCCCACAATTCCTAACAGCTGGTAGGCTGTTAGGAATTGTGGGAGTTAGAGTCCAAAACACCTGAGAACTGCCCCAGGCCTGCTCTGGAGCAAACTGCGCTAATCCTGATGCCTAACAGTGTTATCTTACTCATTGGTTGGATCCAGATGAATCACCCTTAGAATAAATCTATTGACAATAGTATGAACTAAGTTAGTTAGAAATAATGTCATTTTTTGGTTTAATTGGACTAATTTAAGCATGGTTAGGCCACCCCTGGTGGCGCAGAGGGTTAAACCTCTGAGCTGCTGAACTTGCTGACCGAAAGATTGGTGATTCGAATCCGGAGAGCGCAATGAGCTCCCACTGTTAGGCTCAGCTTCTGCCAGCCTAGCAGTTCAAAAACATGCAAATGTGCGTAGATCAATAGGTACCACTTCTGTGGGAAGGTAATGGTGCTCCATGCAGTCATGCGGCCACATGACCTAGGAGATGTCTATGGACAATGCCGGCTCTTCAGCTTAGAAATGGAAATGAGCACTATCCCCCAGAGTCGGACAGGACTAGACTTAATGTCAAGGGGAAACCTTTACCTTTTAGGGTCCCCTGGTGGCACAGCGAGTTAAACTGCTGAGCTGCTGAACTGACTGACTTAAAGGTTAGTGGTTCGAATCCAGGGAGCGGGGTGAGTTCCTGCTGTTAGGCCCAACTACTGCCAACCTAGCAGTTTGAAAATATGCAAAGGTGAGTAGATCAATAGGTCCTGCCTTGGCAGGAAGGCAGTCATGGTGGCCACATGACCTTGATGGTGTCTACGGACAACACTGGCTCTTCGGCTTAGAAATGAAGATGAGCACCACCCCCCAGAGTCGGACACGACTAAACATAATGTCAGGGGAAACTTTACCTTTAAGCATGGTTAAATCTAATTTAAGCAGCCATACAGCATAATAACCTTGTGCTACACACACATAAATCCCCTTGAGTTCAATAAACAAAGGGATCTTTCAAGTACCTGTTCTGTCAATTACCTCAGTAAGGCTTACTCCTGCCTAATTTTTTGGGGGGGAATGCACTCTAAATACCTTGATGAGTTGGACTGTAGAAGTGTAGGGTATAGGCAATGGTAAAAATCCCAAGCTTTGATTTTTAAATAATATTCATTTGTGTTTCTCACTTGACAGACACCAGAAGAAATAGAAAGACTGACAGTTGATGAAGAACTCAATGATATTGAAAGGGCCGTTTATCTGCTCAGGTATTCTTTTAGAAACTGTTGTAGAGTTGGGGGTTTGTTTTTTTTAGGTGTGGGTAGTGCACTTTAAGATTTAAATATTTCAATTCTTACTCTCCCGTGTATTTTCATTGTTGTGTTGGAATACCAACACAGAAGGAAGACTGGAATAGTGTGTGATAGTAACAGTTCTTGAAACTTTCACGCAGAGCGTAGAAAAGATGTACTCTTGTACAAGAACATCTGCTTGACTACATTGGCTGCTACAGTGCAAATGAATGATGGTATCAAAATAACTAACAATTAAGTGATTTCATGTTCATAATAGAATTTGCACTGTGATCATGCAGTATTTGAGTTAACCATCTCCCTTGGAAAATATAAAGTGACGAACTGTTAAGAAGGTTTGTTTATTAAGGTCCAAAAGATTCAAAGCTGCAGATAACATGCCCAGCTTTTAAACATCCCTAGACCCTGCTTCTCATTTGCTTTTTACTGTGAAGTGAAATGCTTTTACCTAGCAGATGTTTAACTGTATAGAACATTAATTATCCAAATCATAGATTTTATTTTCATGTAGCTGTCGTCTTTGAAGGAGTTACACTGCTGAAGGATTTTGATTTAAATTTGCACTTTTATGTAATGCCCATGAATTGAAGTGCCAGCTGTAAGCTTTATTTGAATAGCTTTCAGTTTGAAAGGCTGTTTATAGACTACTCAAGATCTACATTTATCTTTTTCTTTAAAAATGTAGTTTGCACTACATTTGTGTTGGCCCTGTTAGCAGATAGTTGTTTTTTATAGGCTACTAGCTGAGGACCCGGCGCTGCCCGGGTTATTTGAGGAAGGCATTGTGTGCCAAGGTTGGTTCCTATTAGATGTTTATGTGGCTTGCAGTGGTCTCAGGAACTTAGTGAAGGTACTGCGAGTCCCATTGGCCATGGTCCATCCCCCTCCAAACAGCACCAGAATGTAGAGTGGGTCATGGGGGCTGTGTGTGTCACATTTGGTCTTGATCATTCTCTGGATGAGGGTTGCAGCGGTCTCTGGTAGTGAGGGAAGGTACTGGAAGTCCCATCATCCATGGTCCCCCATTTTCCAAACTGCACCAGGATGTAGAGTGGGTCATGGGGGCTCTGTGTGCCAAGTGTGGTCTTGAACAGTCATTGGATGAGGGTCACAGCGGTCTCAGAAAGTGAGTGAAGGTACTTCAACTCCCATCATCTGTGGTCCATCCCACTCAAAACTGCACCAGGATGTAGAGTGGGGCATGGGTACTCTGTGTGCCAAGTTTGAGCCTGGTTTCTGATTTGTAGGGGCTGCAATGTTCTGTGGGAAATGAATTGCGTGAAGGTACTGCAAATCCCATCATTTGTGAGCCATCCTGCAGGTTTGTAAAGTGGGCCATTGGGCCTCTGTGTGCCAAGTTTGGTCCTGATTCGTCATTGGTGCGGGCCACAGTGCTCTAAGGAAGTGAATTAAAGTACTGCAAGTCCCATCATCCATGGTCCATCCTCCCTCAAACTGCACCAGGATGTAGGGTGCATCTTGGGGGGGGGGGTGTCTGTGTGCCAAGTTTGGTCTTGTTCTGTCATTGTTGGGGGCTTAGTCAGGAAAATCAAGTTCAGGAAGCCTAACAATATCCCATAAACTAAGGCCTAGTCAGGAATATCAAGTTAAGGAAACCTTGCTGTCAATTTTGGGCCTGGTCTGTGATTTATAGGAGCTACAGTGTCGTTTGGGAAGCGAATGATGTTAAGGTACTGCAAATCCCATCATTCGTGGCCCATCCTGCCCTAAACTATACCAGGTCGTGAAGTGGGCCATTGGGCCCCTGTTTGCCAAGTTTGGTCCTGATCCGTCATTGCTGTGGGCCGCAGTGGCTGACTGCCTGAGGCCTTTCCTTTTCCCTCCGAGTTGCTTAGGATGGTGGAATGTGGATGGCCAATCGGAGTCCTTTATGCAAATACCATTTCATTGGCAACCAATCCCCTCTGTCTGGGGCCGTAGAATGTTGGAGTTCTGAGGCTGGCCAATTAGTGTCCTTTATGCAAATAATCCCACAGTGGCAACCAATCGAAATGCTGGCACATATTCCTCCCTCCGCACCACCGCCCGCAAACATTGACTTTTATTATATACATAGATAGATAGATAGATCGGTAGAACTTGCTGTAAATAAAATACCAAGGATTTAGTCAAAGTAATACACTGCCCACTCTCTACTTGCAGGGTAGGAGCCATACTCCTTGTGTACATTTCTTGGGGTTTGATAGGGGTGTATATCTTCATTGGGGAGGTGCTTGCTGAATAGTTGTAGTTACTTTAACATCCCAGGTATCCCATTATCTAGGGGATGTTTTGTCTGTGTGTGTATTGGGGAGGGGTGTTAGTTCAGACCCAAATCCTACTTTTCGTGATTTGTTGAGAATGCACACCACCCATGTTAAATAGAGACTGCTTCCTGAGCATTTGATATTCAGCAAAATGATTTCATGTCATGTCTACCATGAGTATGAGTAGAGCCTGCTTTCTGACCCTGTACTAAGACTGGAGCACGTGAGCCAGGCCAATAGGTCTGCCTCAAGCCTCATGAAAGAAAGGTATCTCACTAGAGTTCTAGGCTCCTGTGAGATTTCAGATCTCATGGTAACCTGGAAACCTTGTTAGATTTGAAATGGACTTTATGTAGGTCTGCTTCCTGTGACCTAATCAATCTTGATCTTACCAGAGGAATGGAGAGGGTTAATAAAACATTAACCTTCGCAGTTACAAAAATAATGTATAAAAATCAATTCTCATTTTCTCATTGAGTTGTTGGCAGTAAGTATTACGGCCTAAATCAGAAGACTAGAGATTACAGCCTTGATGAATTGCAACATCCCCCATTTGGGTGGGTTGGCTAGTGGCATTCATAGCAACACCTGGAAGGTCACATTGCACTAATCCAGTGGTTCGCAACCTGTGGGTCCCCAGATGTTTTGGCTATCAACTCCCAGAAATCCTAACGGCTAGTAAACCAGCTGGGATTTCTGGGAGTTGTAAAACACCTGGGGAACCACAGGTTGAGAACCACTGCTCTAATCCCATGTCTATCCCACTGTTAATCCCAGCTAGAGTAGATACAGTAAATCAATAGGAACCTCTCACACCTCACAACCTCTGAGGATGCTTGCCATAGATGCAGGCAAAACATCAGGAGAGAATGCCTCTAGAACATGGCCATATAGCCTGAAAAAACCTACAACAACGCAGTGATTCCAGCCATGAAACCCTTTGACAATACATTACTCACACATTAATATTTTAAAAACTGTTGATTCTAGTTGGAATTACCAATTGGATTTAGGTCCTATGCAAAAGAAGGATAGATGTCACATCCTTAAAGAGCTTGTTGTGGTTGTTATCATCATTCCACATTTTCCTTGGTTTGAGACTCAAAGTGCCTTGAGCATATAAAACAAACATAGTTACCAATGGACATACTATTGTTCTAATCTAAATATTAATTTTATGTGCACTACCAGTCCTTATCCTGTCATTAATTCATCTATGTGTTTCAATAGACTCACCTTGTTTGGTTTTTGTTGAAACTTCTTATTTTCTATTACTTTGCCAATGCCCAGTGGAACATCTGTCTGTTGTCACATATCCCGTTGAATTTCACCAACATGCTGTTGGTTTGGTTGGCGTTTTCACTTTAGGATTATGTACATGTTGCACCTGGATCCTCTATTATTTTTTTCATTCTTTTTGTTTTGTAGTTTCGAACTGTGTCACACTGTGGCCCCAAACACAAGTTCTACTTGTGGTATATTGCAAGCAGGCTCAGCGGTGACATGATAGCGTTCTTGAAATATCTCAAAGGCAGTCACGGATAAAAGAGGGTAGGGCTGTACTCTGCTGCCCCAGAGGGTAGACCCAGTCTAATACTCCCATTACAGGAGAGTGGATTTCTATTGAATATTAGAAATAACTTTTTGAGAGTAAGAGCAATTTAGCAATTGAACCAGTTGCCTAGAGAGATGGTAAAATCCCCCTATTTTGAATGTCCTCAATAAGAGGCTGGACAGCTCCCTGCTGGGGATGCTAGATGCCACATCAGGCTCTTTGCAACTTTTATATTTCTATGACTAAAATTCCCTTTAAGGTGGCAGGCCACTGTGCACGTGGACTGTTTAGAGTGAATTCAAACTTACTCCTTTATTGGTGTATGGAAGTAGGTATGGCACATAGGAACTGTCTGTTACTTTTTCTACATGCATATAAATTTTCACACCTAAAACTTGCTGCCTTACTTCAAGCCCATTCATGCAGAGCTTATGCTGAAGTGTGCAGTGTGCTCTGGTCCAAGGCGAACAGATTGTAACTGTCCACCACTTTCAGCCTGTGAGCTGAATGGAGTGCATTAATCCATTGGTAGAATGAAGAATTAAACAGTGGAGCTTTATTAGCAATTGTACTCATTTTCCCGGCAAAATACACATGATCTGTGTCATTTAATGATTTATCTTTTATTTTGAAACTCCAAATACTTTAGCATGAAATGCGTAAGAATTAATCTTTCTAAATTGCAGGGAAACATATGTGAATGTAATTTTTTATTTGGTAGCTCCCATGGGTTGCTTGATTGAAGGTACATCTTTGTATTCCTTTATAAAACATTCTGGTTAAATGTTTCATAAAGCTAGATAGAAATGCCATTAGTTTACTGAAAGATCTGCTTGATAGTATCCCATTTTTGACCAAGGTTAGGTGATATCATTTTGAAAGCATTTTAATGCTGAGTATTATGTAGCTTTTTGATCATTTTCATATAGCCCTTTCCAATTTTTATTGCAGTTTATCTGTAGTTTATTTCCACAATAAAATGTTATATACAATAGCTTTCAATAATCTTTTATTAATGCTTAGATATCTTATAGTTAAATAACTGTAAATTAACCAGTGCTTAAAGTGAAACAAAGAGCCAGCACTATGTAGTACTTTGAGTGTTGAATTAGGATCCTGGGAGGCCTGCATTCAAATCTCTGCTCAACCAAGGAAACCCAGTGGATGACTTTAGGTAAAACACATTCTATGAGTCTAACAGAAAGATAGTGGCAAACATCCTCTGAATAAATCTTGCTAATTAAAACCTGGGATGGAGTTATCATAAACTAGAGTTGAAGGTATACAACAGTAGAGTAAAAGTAGTGTTATCACCACCTCCCATCGTGTTAGCTTTAACATTGTTATGTTATAAGGACCACATGTGTGACCAAAAGTGACAACTTAGCATTGCCTTCAAGGCTCTAGGTTGGCAAGGAAACTGCAAATTTTTCTCCCATTAGTAGCGCATTCAGGGCTTTTTAGAGAGGAAAGGAGGGCAGCTTCTTACCATATGGAAGTGGATAATAAAATTATCGTACACACTACTAAAGCATTTGCAAGATGTCAATCTGAACTTTTTTCTTGAGAATTCTTATTTCAAAACTTGGCAAATTTCCCTTCTGTTTCACTGACTCTCCTCCTGTACCTTTAAGATCATGTACTACTTTACGATTGTTTTAGATCCATGTGGCGAGAAAAAGATCCAATTAAATAAATAAGTATGCTCGCCAGGAGACATCATAGGTAATTTCCACTCCGGAAATGAGTTCTAAGGGATGGGTAACGACAACAAAGAACCGCAGATGAACTCACCAGAAGAAAACTGTCCTCCTGCTCTGGATGATATAATATGACAGACTTTTGGCAAGGATAGAACATCCCTCACATAATGTTCTTCCCTCCCTAAAGTACTGTTAGTCAGTAGGCTACAGAAGTGCAGTAGCATACTAACTTTAGCTTGCAGTTTGCTCCTAAAGAGTAGTTGGAGCTACAACTTGTATTCCCTTGTGCCATCTAACCCTTAATGAAAGCTAAGATTATAAGAAGATGAACTTATAATAAAAGAATGTTCTACTAACAATTTGTTAAGACATTCTTATACGGAAAAGTGCATAGTCTCTGAGATTTTCCTATTCTTCTGTGATTTGACTTTCATATCTTTCACTTTGTTATTAGCAGCCTGTTCCATATGTATTTTGAAGAGCCAATTTAGCTGCTCACACCGCCTAATTGGAATACATGCCCTAATAAAACTTTCCCTTTGGGACTTACCTGCTGATTTGGGAGAGCCTCGGTGGATTTATTTTCTTACTAAAGACAACTACCTTTTCTTCTGTTCCTCAGTCTTAAATTCAACAAAAAGGCTTTATTCTTTTAAGGATTAACATAACCTTCATTTGGAAAGAAGCCTCTTGGGATGGTTTGTCTTATTAAAGGTGGTGAACAAGAAACTGTTTACTGTTCATTTATTCTGTGAGAAGTCATTAGAAATGTCACTCAAAATAATGAAGCGGTAATCTAAAGAGGATATTTATTCATTCATTTATGACACAGGATCATGTCATGAATATTGTGCTTCAAATAATCCATGTATATAAGCAGGCTTACAGTATTTTCCCCCTGCTTTGCTCTTGTAACAGAAATGGACAATTCTCCTTATGCATTGTGGCTTTTTAGTCCAAAAAGGGAAAGTGATTAATTGTAAAGGAGTTTACAAAACACAAGGTATGACAGAGAGAGTGACAAAGCAATATTATTTGCTCTTTCTGACAAAGGTGTCATCTCATGAAAAGCAATATTTTTCTAACTGTGCATAAATGTAGATGAAACTCATCCCGTTTTCCACAGCTTCAAGGATGGGAGATACTCTGATTCGGTTTTGTGATGTAGGGAGCTATAGATCAGTTGAAATTCATAATTATAATGAGGCTACGTATGGGACTTTGTCTCAACCAGTGATTCCCAAAATCTAGTGCTGCAGGTATTTTGGACTTCATCTCATCTCCGCTGACGACCAATTATCAGGGATTTTAGCTACTGAAGACCAGAGTTTAGGGAACATATTAAATCAGCGGTTTTCAATCTGTGCTCCAAGGAGCCCTAAGGGCTTTGTGGCCGCTCCAGGAAAATAAAATAAATAAAAATTGAATGAAATTTAAAAATAAGAAACAAAGAATAGAATCAAAATAAGAAAACTAGATATTACATTCTGAATGGAAATTTGTTAAGTTGAATTTGCCATTGTCCCAAAAAAAAAAGCAACCACAGGTGTCTCATTAAATGTTTATACATTTTGTTATGTCTTAATTTAGGCCTACAATTTTGCACTACAGTGCACTCTAGTTGTGTTATAACACAAATGATCTGATTTAATTAATTTTGGAAGAATCTTTATATATGGTGAAGTTTTGGCAATATGATGTGTATTAGTGGTAGTTGAAAATAAATTGAGACACTATGATAAATCTCAAAGTTTTAAAAATACAATTTCATTGCATGGAAAATGGTCAGTTGTTTAGATATCTCTTTACTTTACATTCCCTTACTATTGATCCCCCCACTGTAAGTCTAATTCCTAAACACCATTAACTTGTAAGACATAGAGTAAGCCTAAGGGGCTCTGCCATATACATTGATTCTAAAAGGGGTCCTGCGAGTCAAAAAAGTTGGGAACCACTGCAATAAATGGACATATTGTTTCTTATGTTGTTTCCAAAAAAGCTGGAGTTTTCACATATGTAAAGACCCAGGAGAAGGATTAAAAATGGAAAGCCTTGAAAAGTGTTCCCCATTTATTGCCTGGTTGCCTCAGATTCATATATGTAATGGATTTTGATCATATGAACATTTTCTTTTAAAGGAGGGTTCCTTTTCATGCTGAACTAAATTCAGTGACTGCAGAAGTACTTACAGACAAGGCTTCATGTTATTTGGGAGTATACTTATGACAAAGGTAGCACTTATTTGTTGAACAGTACCACCTTAGTGCTCACAAGTAACAAACCCTATTTTTAAACATCATTTTTAACAGCAAATAAGATGTGTTACCTTTGTCAGATATTTCTGGGCACAATTCTGAGTGTTCATTATGACCTACAAATTCCTAGGTCCAGACTATCTGATGGATCATATCCCCCAGTATAAGCCTGCCCATACCCTGAGATTCACAGGAGAGGCCCTTCTCTCTGTCCCACTTCACAGGTAGCTGGTGGGGAGTTGAAAGATAGCCTTCCTAGTTGCTTCCTCTACACTTGGGAACTCCTCCCTAGAGAGTGTAGAATCACATACCCTTTGTTGTCTTTTCATTGGGAGAATGAAGCTTCTTTATTCAGAAAGGCTTTTAGAATCAGAAAAGAGTTTTAAATGTTGTATTGTTTTAAATTGTTTTAAATTTTTAGAGTGTATGTTTTTAACATGATTCTTGGTTTAATTGATTTTCAATGTAGTGTTTTGTATGTTCTTAATTGCAATCTT
This sequence comes from Anolis apletophallus, assembly GCA_030556195.1. Classification (NCBI taxonomy): domain Eukaryota; kingdom Metazoa; phylum Chordata; class Lepidosauria; order Squamata; family Anolidae; genus Anolis; species Anolis apletophallus. Next base: position 9,007,302 of record JARBWK010000002.1, on the reverse strand, counting down.
TAAATATGGAAGCCACCTTGAGTGCTAGTCTCAGGAAAAGGGTTTTTATTTTTAGAAATAACAAACTTCCAGTATCTGTCGTTCCCCATTTCTGAGAATGCCCTACATATGAATATAGTGTCTTGATTTTAGTAAGTCCTTTGCAAAGTCTCCCATGATATCCCAGCAAACAAGATAGTAAAGATGTGGGCTAGAAAATTGTGTTTGTAGATAAATTTGTTATTAGCTGATCATCTTAACCCAAAGGCTGACCAACAATGGCTCCTCTTTATTCCGGAATGGGTTTTAGAACTCTAAGGGTCCTTCCATACAGGCCTAAAATTCAGTACTTGTTTCACTTTTACCTGAGGCATCCAAATGAGCCTCAGGTTAAAGCGAATTGATCCAGAGAAAATGGGGCTTTCCCAGATTGCTTGGGATTTATTAAAAATCTGGAAAGATCTGGCACCTTAAGGTAAGGTTCAGATCTTTCCAGATGCTGGGCTGTGGGGATTGAGTCCCGGGGCTACTTTTGCAATCCGAGAGGGCAATCCCCACAGCCATCCTGGTTCTTTGAGCTCCTGGACCATGAAGGAGCACGGGGGCATCTATCCTCTCCCCTCCAGACCCTCTCATTTGCTCCAAAAAATCTTACTGGAGGGGCCTGCCGGCAGTGCAGCTTCCTCTGAAGAATATTCCTGATGCAAGAAAATTGTGCATCAGGAGGTTGTGGGGGGAGGGAGGACCCGGGATGGTATCTAGTCACCCCGCAAAGAAAAGCCTGGGATTTAGGTTGGGGGTAGGGACAGAAACCTGGGAGGAAGCAGGTTATTTTAATCCGCTTCCTCCTGGGTTTCTGCCATGTCTGGGAGGGCTCTTAGTGAACCATGATCTGAATTTAAGTTAACACTGTGATGTGGCAGCTAAAAAAGCTAATGGATCAGAAAAGATATTAACAAGTTGGAACATGTCCAGAGAAGGCAACCAAAATGTTTAGAGGTTCTTTCAGGAGCGGCTTAAGGAGCTTGGTATGTTTTGCCTGGAGTTGTTCAACAGTGGAATAAACTGCCTTGGTGTGTAGTTGAATCTCCTTTGTAGGTTTTTAAACCAGTTGAGTGGCCATTTATTGGGAATGCTTTGCTTATGTTTTCTTGCATGCTAGGAGGTTGGACAGGGTATCTCCTGTGGTGTCTTCTAGCTCTGTGATCCTGTGATGCCAAGGGTGTGATGAGCCTGGAACAGATTAAGATTTGAAATATCCATGAGATAAGATAAATGGCAATATATAGAAAGATATATTATACATTTTGCTAGCAAAATTATAATTGTCACTTTTCAGCTGAAGAAAAATTAATTATCGCTTCAGAATAAATATTTCTGAACCAAGCAAGGAGGAGGAGAAGTGAGTGAAGGGCTCATGTATATGCAGTGTGTATGCACTGAAAGTATTAGCAATGTTGTCATGCCAGCATAAAGATGAAGCAGTTGGCTTTTTAAAGATGCTCAAAGAAGAGGCTTCTAGTACTTATGCAGCTGAGTTTTTGGATCACGAAGCTTTACACTTATGTCAAGCAATGGATGAGTCACCAGCTCAGTTGCTTGTCCTGAAATTCTACTGATAATTGTAAACAGTAGCATTCTTACAATTGTTTTGCTTAAGTATCTGTTTCAAGATTAATGGATGTACTGTGTTTCTACTTCTTAGTGTGAGTACTGTTTAAAATGTATGTACACAAAAATTGATGTGTATGCATGCATGGACAAACAAATACAAATTATGTATGCACACTTACACTCTAACGTAGAGGTGTCAAACTCATTTTCACCAAGGGCCTCATCATTCTTAAGGTTGCCTTCAAAAGGATGGTGTAATTGTAAGACTGTATAAATCTAACTATGTTTCCCTGCCATTGAAAGTCTCGCAAGCCCTATAGCAGTGTTTCTCAACCTGGGGGTCGGGACCCCTGGGGTCACAAGGGGGTGTCAGAGGGGTCGCCGAAGACCATCAGAAAACACAGTATTTTCTGTTGGCCATGGGGGAGTTCTGTGTGGGAAGCTTGGCCATTCTATCATTGGTAGGGTTCAAGAGGCTCTTTGATTGTAGGTGAACTATAAATCTCTGCAACTACAACTTCCAAATGTCAAGGTCTATTTTCCCCCAAACTCGACTAGTATTCACATTTGGGCATATTGAGTAATTGTGCCAAGTTTGGTCTAAATCAATCATTGTTTGAGTCCACAGTGCTCTCTGGATGTAGGTGAACTACAACTCCAAAACTCAAGATCAATGCCCACTAAACACTTCCAGTATTTTCTGTTGGTCATGGGAGTTCTATGTGACAAGGTTGGTAAATTCCACCATTGGTATAGTTCAGATGCTTTTTTATTGTAGGTGAACTATAAATCCCAGCAACTACGACTCCCATATGGCAAAATCAATCCCCCACCCCCAACTCCACCAGCATTCAAATTTGTGCGTATTGGGTATTTGTGCCAAATTTGGTCCAGTGAATGAAAATACATCATGCATATCGTATATTTACATTACAATTCATAACTGTAGTAAAATTACAGTTATGAAGTCGCAACAAAAACAATTTTATTGTTGGGGGTCACCCCAACATGAACAACTGGATTAAGGGGTCGCAGCATTGGGAAGGTTGAGAACCACTGCCCTATAGGATCCTGTGTAGGAGTCTAGCCTGCCAGTCAGCTGTCTCCATTTCTAGGATACTCCATTCTATTTCCCTTGTCTCTTACCATCCAAAATTCAGTATTCTATAGCCATTGAGAACACTTTGTTTCCTGTTGACTGCTTTTGCCCCTACCCAGGTTTTTTTTAAAGTTCTGAAGACCTTAGAATATTCTTAGGCTTGATCATAATGGTCTGTTGTATATGGATTGTGCTCTTCTGGTTACATTATACAGGTTAAGTATCCCTTATCTGAGGTGCTTGGAAGCAGTAGTGCCTTTATTTTGTTTTAATTGTTGGAATATTTGCATAAACATAATATGAAAAGAGGCAGTACATAAAATGTTTAGCAATACTGTCAATGAATTCAGGTTTTCGAGGCAGATATTTATTTATCATATCAGGAATGAATAAATGTATTTGAGAAAACACAAAGTTAAAAAACTTGGCATTCTATTAAATGTCCTTTGATCAGTAGCTGGCCACTTGGAGTCCCTCTGGTGTTGCTATAAGAAGGGTCTTCATTGTGCATGTGTCAGGGCTCAGGCGGCATTGTAATAGGTGGTCTGTGGTTTGCTGTTCTCCACACATGCATGTGGTGGGCTCCACTTTGTAGCCCCATTTCTTAAGGCTGGTGGTACACACTCTGTTCAGCGCCTACCAAGTTACCCAGTCTTCTGTGTACCCAGTAGGGAGTCTCTCATTTGGTATCAGCCATGGATTGAGGTACTGGGTTTTAGCCTGCCACTTTTGGATTCTTGCTTGCTGAGGTGTTCCTGCGAGTATCTCTGTAGATCTTAGAAAACTTTTTTATTGATTTATGGCATTGGCGTGCTGGCTGATATCCGAACAGGGGATGGGCCAGAGATGTCACTGCTTTGGTACTTTCATTATTGGCTGTTACTTCCCAGCGGATGACAGGTGCTGCAATATCAGCTAGACAGTGTAATTTCTCTAGCAGGGTAGGGCGCAGACAGCCTGTGATAATGCAGCATGTCTCATTAAGAGCCACATCCACTGTTGTAGCGTGGTGAGATGTGTTCTACACTGGGCATGCATACTCAGCAGCAGAGTAGCAAAGTGCAAGTGCAGATGTCTGCACTATATCTGGTTGTGATCCCCAGGTTGTGCCAGTCAGCTTTCGTATGATATTGTTTCTGGCACTCACTTTTTGCTTAGTATTCAGGCAGAATGGCCCAGGGTAACTCCTAGGTATTTGGGTGTGCTGCAATGCTCCAGTGAGATTCCTTCCCATGTAATCTTCAGAGCTCGTTCAAGGCAGATGAATTACACTAAAAGGTATTACAAGTACTAGTAGACATAATCTCAGAATCACTGGCAGTAACATTTGAGAATTCCTAGAATACAGGAGAAATCGAACAGACTGGAGGAGGGAAAATGTTGTCCATCATTAAAAAGGGGGAAAAGAGGACCCAAACAAATTACCACCTGGTCAGCCTGACATCAATACCAGGAAAGATTCTAGAGCAGATCATTAAACAGACAGTTTATAAGCACTTCAAAATAAATGCTGTCATAACAAAAAGTCAATGTGGGTTTCTGAAAAACGAGTCATACTGGATTAATCTTATCTTTTTTTGATAGAGTTCCAGGCATGGTAGATTAAAAGAATGCTGTAGACATATCATACCTTGATTTCAGTAAGGCGAGTTCCCCCATTATTTATTTATTTGTTGTGTCAGAAGTGAATTGAGACTACAATTATAATGTAAACAAAACCACAAACAAAATTAAAAGCTTGACATTATACTAAATTCCCTTTGACAAGAATCTGGCCATTTCAAGTGCCTCTGGTGTCGCTGTAAGAGGTCCTCCATTGTGTATGTGGCAGGGCTCAGACTAGATTGTAGTAAGTGGTCTGTGGTTTGCTCTTCTCCACACTCACGTACTGTGGACTCCACTTTGTAACCCCATTTCTTAACATTGGCTCTGCATCGTCTCATGGTACCTCAAAGAAGTCTATTTAGTGCCTTCCAAGCCTTTAAAGCAATAAACATTTCTGGTCCAACATATCTGTCCGAACGCGTCTCTCCCTATAAACCATCGAGATATTTAAGATCATCCGGAGAGGCACTGGTCTCGGTCCCGCCTTCTTCGCAGCACGATTGGCGGGGACAGACAGGGCCTTTTCAGTGGTGGCTCCTCGGCTTTGGAATGCCCTCCCTAGAGACATCAGATCGGCCCCCTCCCTCCTGACATTTCGCAAGAAAGTCAAGACCTGGCTGTTTGAGCATTTGCTGATGAAATATAACGGTTTAATTAGATATATGGAATGACGACGATGTGACGGAAAGTGATTTCAATGTGACGCTGAGACTGTAATTGTATGTTTTAATTGCTAATTGTTGTGTTATATGGTTATTGTTTGGTTTGTTTTGCTTGTGTTTTGATTGTAGGGCAGAGATTGCCTTGTGTAAACTGCCCCGAGTCGCCTTCAGGCTGAGAGGGGCGGTATAGAAATGTGATAAATAAATAAATAAATACTGTCCAAGATAGAGCAACAGAGAAACATTCACTTCCCTGCATTCAAATCACCCCTAACAATTGGCCTTCCAGCCTCTGTTTAAAAGCCTCCAGAGAAGGCACCTCCACCACCCTCTGGGCAGAGAGTTCCACTGCTGAACACCTCTTACAGTTATGAAGTTCTTTGAAATTTTCAGGTGGAATCTTTTTTCTGTATTTTGAAGCCATTGTTCTGTGTCCTAGTCTCCAGGGCAGCAGAAAACAAGCCTGCTTCCTTCTCCCTAAGACTTCTCCTCACATATTTATACAGAAACTGTGTGCACAGGGTTCTTGTAAATGGGATGTGTTATGTTGGAGAATTGGTGGTGGTGGTGATTGGGGGGGGGGGGAACCAATAACTATTAAACTCCCTTGCCCAATGAGGAGAAAAAGCTGCCTATGAAAGTCAATTTGTCTCCGATGTCAAGTTGAGAAGAAAACAGTTAAGGGAGTGAAATGCAAGGGAGGAAGTTTTGATTAAGGCACTGTAGCTGATAGAAGTTTTTATTTTTCTGTATTTCCATGGCACACTTGAGGAGAAGATTTGGTTGGTTCAAATCCTTTATAAATATAGTCCTTCGTATGTCAAAACCACTGGCTCCCAATAAGTTTCCGGTCCCAATTCAAGGTGCAGATCATCACCTACAAAACCCTAAACGGTTCGGGACCTGCTTATCTTCGCGATCGCCTCCTCCCTTATGAACCAGTGCGTACCTTGAGGTCGTCTGGGGAGGCACTGCTCACTATCTCCCCACCACCGCAAGTGCGATTGGTGGAGACGAGGGATGGAGCCTTCTCTGTGGTGGCCCCTCGGCTCTGGAACTCCCTCCCTAGGGAAATCAGACAGGTTCCCACTTTGCCCTCTTTCCGGAGTCAACTAAAAACCTGGATGTTCCAGTGTGCCTTCGATTAAGCAGCTCACTAGAATTTTCCTGCCCCCACTGAGTATAGCATTTTATCCTGGCCCTCATATGATCTACCTCAACATGATTTATGATAGTATTTCCTGCCCAGTCTACTGGTTTGTCTCACTTTTCTTGTGCTCCTGTAAAATGTATTGCACTCACTGAAATTGTACCTCAGCAAATTTTCTTTCCAGCTATATTGCTCTTATGTTGTGTATAACTATGTTGTATTGTTTTAGCTGATGTTTTTAATTGGTATATGTTTTCTTCTGTGCTTTGTCTTTTGAGCTTGTACCTTGTAAGCTGCCCCGAGTTCCCAAAGGGAGACGGTGGGATAGAAATATCCTATATAAATAAATAAATTTCTTACTACTATCTTTGCTTATCATCTTTGATTCAGTGTTCTTGAGGTAGCAGGGAAAAACCCACACACATTTCTGTTGAGCCAAGTTTTTTTAACACAATTTGTTAAAAGCTGGATAGAGGGGGGGGGGGGTATAACTGCCACTGACAGTTTGGATACCCACATATTCATCTGGAAGCCCAGAACCTTCACATGAGTCCCATCCTGGAAGAAAGGCAAGATCTAAATAGAATCCATTCATTAAATGTGTTTAGGCTCTCTTTTCAACTTCAGGAACACATATTTTGTGGGGTGTATATGTTGCGGAGCGGGAGCAGGGAGAACAAATATGCCTTTTCCCTAGTATAGTATCCATGAGGAAAATCTTTACGTATGGAAATTCAAGATGTCAATGGCAGATGTAATCCTATCATCTATTTAATTTTTAACTGACTATGTTAAAAGCTTATAGATATTGCCCCTCCCTTATCTGAAATGTTTGGGACCATAGGATCTTCTTATTTTGGATTTTTAAAAAAATACCAATGTCATTGCAGCATTTTAATTTTTTCTGTTCAGCTGTTAAAATGCTAATACATATTTTAGTTTTTTAGTATTTTAGTATTTGCATACACATAGCACAGGATTGTATATTTTGGCAAATTGTAGTTTTGCGTGAAGCCCAAAGGAGTAGATTGGTACAAATTGGATACGTTAGGATACACATAGTGAAAGAGGAATGGTGCAGGAAAGGGGGCTAGCTGCAACTTCTCAAGGAGTTCTTGCTCTACCACTGTCAGAAGTTTGATGGAGGAAAGGGAAAGTGGGGGATAACTTCAGGTCCTTTGGCTTTACTTATACACAACCCTAAAAAGTCAAATGCCTCTGCTTGCTGCAGGCTTGAGGAATGTTGGAAAGTTCTGCCTGACTGGCTAGTCCAAACTGCACTTCATGTCCCATTTCCATAGTGTGTGTCCTGCTGCAAACCACCATTAGCTGGACTGAAGTAGAGCGTGGTGCAGATTGGTTCGACAGTCGGAGCTTTTCAGCATTCCCTGAGCCACCAGCAGCCAGATGCATTTGGACTTTTCCCCTTGCCCGACATCTTTTTACAAGGGCTTTGTGTAAGTCAAGCCTTGAACTCAATTGAAACAAACTTGGACAAAAGTAACAGGTTACCATTGTACACTTACTTTGGCACTGTCTCAAAGCAGCCATATCTCTGAAATACTCCATTCTTGTTGGCAGGTCTTCAGTCATAAAACAAAAGAGTAAGAAACTTGTATTGAACAAGCTGATCTTAGTAAACAACGTTACCATGATACATAGCTACGGTAGCACACAACCAGTTCTTGTTTTTATTTAATCATATTTAAACAACAGTGGCCTTATCATGTGGCTTATTTAAGGGTAAATTTAAAAAATAATTGAAATGTAAGGACTCTCTTCTTTAAAACTGAAAGAGTAGGAAACCTGTGTAAAATCAATTAATTAATAATTAATCAATTAACAAATAATTCAGATACAAGCTTTGTGGAAGGCAAGGGCAGTTTGTAACTAGATATCTTAATGAGAGCAACTGCAAGTTAAGCTCAATAAAGAGCAATTGTTTTGGTTTTGGAGACCTGAGATTCATTGTGTAAGTAAAGAAAACAAAATCTTTTGTTCTAAAGGTTTTCTAGTATTCATAGTTGGAAGCTGACTTTTTTTCATAACGATTGTGAAGAGCTCCGAGGTTGGCTTGTTCATTTGCCTGTTTATAATACTTACAAATTAGAGGGTTTTTAAAGAAGTGATATCATTGAAAAAATTAAAACATTTAATACAGCACATAAAAAAAACAAGTAAACCGCAGTAGCGAAGTTGTCACTGCCAGCAATATAAAAGCCTGAATTCCCAAAGGCATGTGGAATAAAGTAATCTTTTCACCTGTCTTTAAAGTAGACAAGTGAGGTAGACAGATTGGCCTCCCAGGTGAAGGCATTCTACACTGCAGAGGCCACCCCAGTGAAAGGAGATTGTTTTTTTGACCTCCCTCAAAGATTGCCTTGAGGCCAAGTTAAACATATGGAAATAGCAATATGACAAGGTCCTTCCCTGACAGCACACCAGGCATATTATTTTTATAATGGCACCATCAGTGTACATGACATTTTACAGGGTACAGCAAACAAATAGGCAGATTCATGGCTGGTGCGAAACATACCCTTTTACTGAAAGAATGACAGTGGAGTGGGGCTGAGATTTGTGTTAATGCAGTTAAACATACTAAAGCTGCAATTAAAAACATGCTCATTACAATGTAAGCTCCACTGAATGCAGCAGGAGTAAACCATCTTAAGTCAACATCCTGGATTGTTTTGGTGAGCAGTTTCCATAATGTGATATATGCAAAATGGGAAGTGCATAAATCTAGGAATTTGGAAGTAAGCTCCTCAGGGGTTTTAGGAAGCGATGGTCAAAGCACAAATGTCAGATGGGATTGCATGTTGTATTGCATTGGTTTTTTAAAATGAATATATCAGTAGGTAGAATACATGAGAAGTTGTCAAGTACAGATATTTCCCCCAGCGAAATATTAAGTAATGCCAGGATTTGCAGCCACCCTCTTTGAATTGTTGAAACTAGTCTAAATCTTCTTTTACCTTTAAAAATATATTTTTAAAATGGGAGCACTGGATTGTCCTCTAAATCAGTGCTTCTTAACGTATCTAATATAGGGTGACCAACAGAGATTTCATTGGATGGTCTTGATCTGGAAAAAGGCTCCCCGGAGTTTTCCAATTTATTTATTTATTATTTATTAAATTCGACTTACTATACCGCTCTCTCTGGTGCCCAGAGCGGTTTACAGAAGTCACAGATAAAAGCATAAAAACACATAAAAATATATTAAAATACGTTAAAACAATTTAAAACCCCCTGATAAACATATTGCAGGCCAACTAAAAGACAGCCAGATGACAGTACCATCTGGCAAATCATTAGGTGTTCATGGGCCGAACGCCTTCCTGAAAAGCCATGTTTTTACTGCTTTTACTGCTTTGATGTGCTATTACTATATAATTTCCTTTGCTGCCATAGGGTCACAATTAAGTATAGCAAAATTTGCATCCATATGTATGTGAGGAGTTGTGGCAGTGGTCCATTTCCCAAAGCTTTTGAGTTCTTAAAATGCTACTCCCCCCATGTCTTGTAGCCATGTTAGTTTGTAGGAGCAAAAACAACAGAGAGTTTTATTGCATCTTGGGGATTTAAAATGTTAGCATTACATTCCATGTACTATAACTACACAGTGCATGAACTGTTACTCAGAATTTTTCATAGGCACATGCAAACAGGAATGCGTTATTGCCCCAAGCTAATTTTCCATGTTGTTGATGGGAAGCTGCTCATCGGAGTGGAAATCCTATATCGGACAGATGGCAAGCTATTTAACCTCAGCAGGCTGAAAGCTAAATCCAAGGTTACAACAACATATGTTACAGAACTCCAGTATGCTGATGACAATGTCATTTGTGTGCATTCAGAAGAAGACCTACAAGCCACTCTAAAAGCCTTTGCAGAAGCATACGAGAAGCTTGGCCTGTCATTGAGCATCGAGAATACCAAAGTGACTCTTCCAGCAGTCATCAGCCAATCCCTCTCCAATCCCAGAAATACAGCTTAATGGTGTAACATTAGAAAATGTTGATCATTTCCGCTACCTTGGCAACCACCTCTCCACAAAAGTCAACATTGACACTGAAATACACCACCGCCTAAGCTCTGCGATTGTAGCATTTTTCCGAATGAAGCAGAGAGTGTTTGAGGACCAGGGCATCTGTAGGGGTATCAAGGTGCTAGTTTATAAAGCTATTGTCCTCTCAACCCTGCTATACGCCTAAGAGACATGGACTGTCCACAGACGTCACATGCAATTCCTGGAACGATTCCATCAGCGCTGCCTCCTGCAAATCTCTTGGGAAGACAAGCGGACAGATGTCAACATGCTGGAAGAAGCAAAGACCACCAGCATTTAAGCTATGGTCCTCTGCCATCAACTCTGCTGGACTGGCCATGTTGTCTGGATGCCCGACCTCCGTCTCCCAAAGCAGTTGCTTTACTCCGAACTCAAGAACGGAAAATGGAATGTTAGTGGGCAGGAAAGGAGATTTAAAGATAGGCTCAAAGCCAAACTTAAAAACTCTGGCATAGACACTGAGAACTGGGAAGCCCTGGCCCTTGAGGGCTCCAGCTGGAGGTCAGCTGTGACCAGCAATGCTGTAGAATTTGAAGAGGCATGAATGGAAGGCAAAAGAGGGAAATGTGCCATGAGGAAGGCGCGTCAAGCAACCCCGACCAGGACCGCCATCCACCTGGAAAGCAATGCCCTCACTGCGGGAGAAGATGCGGATCAAGAATAGGGCTGCACAGTCACCTACGGGCCCACCACTAGTACACAGATCTTGGAGGACAATCCTACTCAGACAACGAGAGATCACCTAAGTAAGTAAGCACACTTTATTCATTTCTTGTGAGGATCAGAGTGGAACTAAATGCAGAATGTTTTGGGAGTGCCAGTCACATCATTGACCATTTACAAATTAGTAAAGCTAACATAAACCTCCTGGCATTCCAGAAGAGAATTCATGCAAACAGTAATAAAAATAAACCACTGTCCAGATTATTGCTGAAGAAAGACTAGATATGCTTTTAAACTACACAGCTATAGCACCGATTCCCACTTTAGCTGGTGTGGAAACATCCTGTGAAATCCCGAACTTTGTAGTTTGGTGAGGCACTACTAGAGTGCTCTTCAGAATTCTGCATGCCCTCACTAAATTGTAAATCCCAAGATTCCATAGGTTGGAATAAGATAAATAGAAGCAGAATATAACACTATGTAGTGTGAAAGGACTTTAGAACTTCCTGATGAATTGCAAATCAACAGGACCTCACATTAACCGCATCTTGGAGTTTATTTGTAGAAAACTTGAGGGACCTACTTGAATTTATTGAAGAAATTTCATTTAGTAATGCAAGAACAAATCTACACACACATCTGCCTTGACCAGACATGATGCCCTCTGATACTTGCCCTCGGGCTGAAGCCAGATATGTTAAGAGAATAAAAAGCTTGTGGGCCAATTGCATTTTTCTTCTGTGAGAAGGCTCAAATCCTTGCTTTCTTTTTACCCTAAGGAACTTCGACTACAGCAGCGTGGATCTTTGTGTTCATTAATTAACAGAGCAGGGCTATTTTCCTCTTTCATCTAGTTAATCAGATCGGGGTTTGAAGCTCCCAGGAAGAGTTGTACTATGTTATTAATGATGCAGGACACCCTAGGGTTGCTTCTAGTCTTAGGCTTTTGATGATGCAGAACACTCCAGGGTTGCTTCAAGTCTTAGGCGAGCCTATTTAGAATCTCTGTTGAAAGCCACTTAAAAGACTGTACTGCTGCTCATCTGATTCTTGCTAGCCAAAGCAAACTGAGGATTAGTAGGATTAGGGGGGATTGTACAAGCAAAACCAGTTATAATTGCACAAGTGGCCCATGTTAGTTGGAATTTTTTCTCTGTGCTTTTCTAGTTCCAGTTCTTGGTAATATTGGTTAAATAAACTGTAAACAGACCCATGTCTGAATCTTTGGATTACCCTTATTATTATAGACAGGATTGGACCAGATGAACCAGAGCAACTTATATACACATACATGCACACAAGTCCACACCACGTGTTTAATCTGTAGATTCCTTTCTGTGATAAATGCAAATATAATCTGATATGGGAACTATATATTCTTGTCAAAATGGTGGCAATGGATTTATGGTTTCTCATATAGTATGTTTCTGTGTCCTCATTATCAATTTACTGTAAATGCCCTAAAGGTCCTAGATGCCATGTGACCTTGGAAGTAATGGCTAGTACTTGGATGACAGACCATCAACAAATACCAGGTGCTGAAAGCTTTATTTCAGAAGAAAGAAATGGCAAAACCGTATCTGAATATTCCTTGCCCGAGTAAACTCTATGAAATTCATAGGATCATCATAACTCAAAAGGTGACTTAAAGGTAAAAACATATCCAGCTCACCTTTTATAGCCATGCTCTTGATAAAGCTGCTTTGAGCATCGTGACAGTCCATGAGTAAGTTGCACAAATGCTAGAAATGCTAATCATGAACAAATCACCTTGTTTTCTGAAAGAGAAATTGATCAACACCTATTTAAATGATTGGGAACATCTTATGTTTCATAAGAAAGAAAATTGGATGATACTTGTGGGATTTAAAGATCTATAAGAAATTATTGACATTAGGTAAAGGTAAAGGTTTCCCCTCAACATTAAGTCTAGTCGATTCTGTCTCTGGGGAGTGGTGCTCATCTCCACTTCTAAGCCGAATAGCCAGCATTGTCTGTAGACACCTCCTAGGTTATGTGGCCAGCAAGACTGCATTGAGCACCATTACCTTCCTGCCAAAATGGTACCTATTGATCTTCTCACATTTGCATGGTTCGAACTGCTAGGTTGGCAGAAGCTGGAGCTGTCAATGAGAGCTCACCCTATCCCATGGATTCGAATTGCTGACTTTCCGGTCAACAAGTTCAGTAACTCAGTGGTTTAATCTACTGTGCCACTGCAGCCCCTATTATTGACATTAGATGATAGAAAAAATAATTTTAATATAGAATGATAAGTGGGATGATATACATTTAATATATCTTTAAATTGGAAGGCAGGAAGTCAATTGTAATTATAAGTTTTATAGAGGGCTTAGAGTGCATTTAAAATAAAAAAATAAGTCTAGAAACATTCAATATATGAAAACTGGTATATATTACATTGATGTGAAATGGAATTAAAATAAATAAAAAACATAAAGATAGTCAGATATGGGCCCTTGATGGCACAGCGTGTTAAATTGCTGAGCTATGAACTTGCTAACTGAAAGGTTGGAGGTTCGAATTCGGGGAGCAGGGAGAGCTCCTGCTGTTAGCCCCAGCTTCTGCCAATTTAGCTGTTTTAAAATGTGCAAATGTGAGTAGATCAATAGGTACTGCTTCTGCGGGAAGGTAATGATTCTCCATGCAGTCATGCCGGCCACATGAATAAGACACGACTAGACTTAATGTCAAGGGGAAATCTTTACCTTTACTTTTCATATTTTCCTACAAATTATTGTAAAATAATACAACAAGAAACTAGCAATATAAACCACATAAAAGACAAGACAAAACAAACAAAAAACAAAGTTAAAATAGTTTCAACTCCAAACCAGACATCTAACATTATAAAATCATCTTAGGAAAAGTCCAGGCTTTATTTAGGTCTGCAATTATTCATGTCTGGAATATTATTCTACAAACACCAAGATGACTCTGGCCTTCATGCCTTCCAGTCTATATGTTCTTTTTCATGGACATATAAATATGAACTCGTGGCTGATATTTAGATGTGGATAAGATTTTTAAGCTGGTCCCAAACCATTTATGGAAGGGGTAGGAGGAATGGAGTGGTCCTCTAGATAAGTGTTTCCCAACCTTTGATCCTCCAGGTGGCTTGAATTTCAACTCCCAGAATTCCTGACAGTTGGGCAAACTGATTAAATTTTTGGGAGTTGAAATCCAAAACACCTGGAGGATCAATGGTTGGGAACCATTGCTCTAGGGTAGACATTGGACAGCACTTCCCAGTACCTTAGCTAGCATAGGCAAAGGTGAAGAAGGCATGGAGTTGTGATACAACAAGATCTAGAAGGCCTCATAATTTCACACTGGCTAAGGGTGAAGTTACACATTTGAACTTGGCCCCCAAATTATATTAGAAAACAACAGCACAGCTGATGCAATACTGGTGTCATGAAGTGCTTTGCATACTTTCACAGTTTCTGATCATGATATATGCTTTAAAATTCCATGAGGCTGTAGTTACGTTTGTTATAACCTCTTATTCTTGTATAGTGAACATTGTTGTTTTAAGTGCACCTGAATTAGAGTAAGTATGTGGCGAAGGAATGATCCATAAGAGAAATTTATGTTAGCTTGACACCCATGGGAAAATTGACTGAAAGAAATGTCAGACTTAACGTTATTCTTGCCAAGTGCATTTTCAGTCATAAGTGATTTATTTGGCAGTAAGATATTCCATCATGTTTAATACTTTGTTCATAGCTTTGTGAATTAAATAAACTAAATGTGAAATGCACATTAGAATTCAAAGGCGATAGTCATCCAAAAACTGTTTTTCATCTAAGCTGCTGAATCATCATTTATAAACTTCAGCGTCCACATACTTCAGCTATTATTATTAAGAAGAAAACACTCACAACTCGTTGATGTCTTGAAGACAATCATACATTTTATCTGTGCTAAATATCTAGAGAAAATATATTTTGATTTAACTAGGATCTGCCTAGTTCCTTTCAGAATGTAATAAAGACATATAGGGCTGAATAGAATTGCTAAACAGAATATTGTTGTTCATTGCTGTCAGGTCAACTTCGATATGTGGTGTTCCTAAGAATGAGAGATCTGTAAGTCACCCTGACCAACTCAGGTCTTGAAAACTCAGTGCTTGCTTGAGTCTATCCAAGAAAAAGTGACTTGATCTTCTTCTCATTATGGTTGTTCCTCATTATGGAAGTTCCCTATGAACTTCCTGCCTTCAAGATCACAGGGATCTACCACTCAGTCTCCCTGTTGTATTCATACTCTATTCTGATAGAGATTCAGAGTGCATTCACCAATGCCATCCAAGTTACAGGTTTCTTCCCTACACTTTTTGGACTGATCCTTTCGAAATCCTTTACATTCTCCATCAATATATTCCATGCTACTTCTTTATCCTTTGGAGATCCCTTTGTTATGCCTTACAGAAGATTTAATCTTGACAGGTGTCAGATTTTTATAACAGTTTCAACTGTCACGTAAACTATACTGTAAGTGTTGAGCCCACCTACTGACCATGCTGCAAAAGCATAATAATAATAATAATTTATTTATATTCCACTCTATCTCCTCGAAAGGACTCAGGGCATGACTGTTATTGTAAAGCTAAAGCCCTTGCCAGTGCCATCACATTATATCCATGTGTGTAGGCTGGCTCCATCTGTAGGTCGTGGACTGTTTGGCATCCCATGGCTGAGGCATCCCAGATACTATCTATCTATCTATCTATCTATCTATCTATCTATTTATCTATCTATGCTCCCAAAGAAAATGATCAGTGGAAGAAGTTGTGCTTCAGGGGGTGCAAGATGGAAGAGACTTGGGAGGACACTTTCTTCTACAATCAGAAGACTACACATTTCTATTAGGAGACTACCATAACAAAACTGCAGAATTATTAATTACAATGCGTTCTGGTGGCTTTACCAAGTTCATGTCTTTTCTTTGGCTGGCAGAAAGGTGTTAT
Source organism: Anolis apletophallus (assembly GCA_030556195.1). Taxonomy (NCBI): domain Eukaryota; kingdom Metazoa; phylum Chordata; class Lepidosauria; order Squamata; family Anolidae; genus Anolis; species Anolis apletophallus. The sequence goes on along the minus strand of JARBWK010000002.1, from coordinate 8,991,462 downwards.
TGTCACATTTCTTGAGTCACAACAAAACAGTATGGATGAGTCAAATATCCAGATGTCCACACGTGTGTATCACAACATAGTTTATTTGTCCCACTAAAGATAACTCGCTATGCATTTAACATCTTAAGGTGCTTTCAGATAGCATCTAAATATCGGGGGGGGTGTCTAGCTACCCCAAAGTTTACATTAAATAAACTTACTGGACTGCCATTCAACTGCTCCGTGAGTCCTCCTGGTGCATAGAAATGATACGCCAGGAGATTGGGGAGGAGGGGAGAGTGATTTTGCTCCTGGTATTTGGAGGGCTTTGACCTTTTACATGGATTGAGCCATACGTCTTCAGTCAATAGACTGTTTTATGTGCTATGGGGGTTCTATGAAAGGTCTAATACTGCCATTTCAGTGTACATGGGTATCTTCAGCAATATCCTTTTGTTAAGGATCACTCCCAAAGCCTTTGCCTCCTACAATCAGGAATGACTACACTAGGGCTGCCATGTTTTACGACTATCCTGGTAATGTGCCTCCACTACACATTTAAAAACTGCAATATTTCCAGAAACTTTGACTTCCATTGAATACTGTAGTCTGGATGTCAGAGCTCATGAGATGCAAACTTTGCAATAGTAGACTTTGCCATCTGTGAACACACACAACCCACTCATCTATCTACTGTGGCTGCCTATGTTTTATCTTTTATGTTAGCTTTGGAAGTATTTGACAGGCTCAGTGCAGGCACATACCACCCATATGTGTGAACTCACAAAAGACCAATTGAAAAGAGATTTTACCTAAACATTAGGTAAAACAGTTTGGACTGGATAGCCCTTATGATCGCTTCCAACTCTATGATTCCTTATTGAGCTTGTTTGGGGAAAAAAGTCTGGATGCATTTTGGAATTTTCATATCACAAAATCACAAGTCGAACACTTCCGAATCTATTATTATTATCGTCATCATCATTTCAAAGGCTGGATTGTCATCTGTTGGGGGTGCTTTGATGTATCTTCTTTTACTGCGTGGCAGAAACAGGTGGGACTGGGTGGCCCTTATGTTGCTGCTGCTGCTATTATTATTATTATTATTTGAAACACAAGATTATTACACAGCAAACAAGATCACTATGCTGGTTGTTGTATTGGATCAAACGTCAGACACTTCCTAAGTGTCTAGGACTGTGTGATGTATCAGCGAATAATGTGTGCAGATCCCACCAGGGTGGCCTGTTGCAGGTGAAAGATGGTAAATTATTATTATTATTATTATTATTATTATCAGCAGCAGCAGCAACAGTAGTAGTATTGCAAAGGTTGGATGGCCCCTGGGATCTTCCATTGAAATACTGTTACGTTTGTGACCGGCTCTCCCCCCATGAACCGGCTCAAGCCCTTCGCTCCTCGGGGGAGGCCCTCCTTTCGCCTCCACCAGTTTCACAGACCCGGTTTGTGAATACTAGGGAGAAAGCTTTCTCCTCTGTGGCCCCCCGACTTTGGAACTCCCTTCCAGGAGAGATCAGGAATGCCCCTTCACAGGAAGCCTTTAAGAGACAACTTAAAACCTGGTTTTTCCACCTAGCCTTTGGAGACTAGATCCCTCAACGCCCGTTTTTTGGATTTCCTTCCCCTTTGCGACTCTTTACGTTTTGGCCCTACTCCATTTATCTCCCCCAGTTTTTAAACATTTTATATGTACATGTGGCCCGCCCTCTCGTCTTCTTATTTTCCCTTCTGTTTTAGATGCATTTGTTACAGTGTTTTGTTAGATGTATTCATTTTACTGTGTTTACTGTTTTATTGTGTTTATTGTTTTTTGATGTCTGATATTTTGTGATTTGTGGTTTGGGCACAGCCCCATGTAAGCCGCTCCAATTCCTCTTTGGGGAGAGGGAAGCGACTTATAAATAAAGATTATTATTATTATTATTATTATTATTATGTCGGTTAACATTGTTCTTCATTTTAAGTATTGTTTTGATCTTTTCTTTCTTTCTTTTGTGCTACAAACAAGATATGTGCAGTATTCTTAGGAATTTGTTCATTTTTCCCCAATTAGTTTTCACAAACATTCTCCATCTATCTACCACTGGCTCAGCCCATCAGTCAAATTGTAAAATGCAATGCGACCCATGTGTTGAAAAGTTTATTGGGGCTCTACAAGAAACCTTTCATTCAAAAAGGGCTCCGGAGCTTTAAAAGTTTGAGAATCCCTCCTTAAGCAAACAACTACCTTGAAAACATTTTGGTAGTTTTACATTGGTAAAACAGCCTGTCTAACCATGGTGTGGTAGATCACCTTTATTCTGAATAATTAAAGAGCAGAGGGTCACAATTTCTACTATTGTAGTAGAAATAAAAGCAAAATCTTCCATAGATGGAAAATTACAGCTTGTGTAGGTGTTGAAAAGCCTCTGCTTCACATTTTAAATAGGCAACAAGCCAAGTTTTGGATCCTCTCTCCTTTAAGGAAAGGCCATGCCTTTTGTATTCTAGAATACTTATTCCACACCACCCATTTTTCTTCAAGATGATGTTTACAGAAATCTTGCTTCCTCATTGTGCCAAAATAAATGACGGTTTTATTCCTCTGAATACATTTATTGGGTATACTAAGACACAGATGAGAGGCTGTTCAAATTATTATTCTAATGGAAATAAGGTATACAGTATGTAGTGTAGAATTGATAAGTTTCCATACAGATAAATTTAGGAAGCAATTGCATATTTTGCTATGGTTTTGTAGGGGCAATGACTCACCAGTGCTCCAGACAAACTCTGCACAAACTCAGGAGTCACTTAAAGCAGCATAAGTATGGCAGCATACTTAATATTACTACCTGTCCTTCCTATAAATATGCATTTATGTAAATGTATTAGCAGATATACAAACATACAATGCTGCCGTTTGTTGAACGAGATAGATTGGTAGTCAATCCTACAGTGTTCCCAGGGTCTCAGAGATTTTTCTTGTAAATGCTGTTTAAATTCCTTTTCTTTGATAATGGCAGAAACATAATATTTATCATTGTGTGTTTTATCACAATTTATTAATATGAAAAAAGTTTTCCCCTCTCTTTCTTAAACTGCAATGTGTACAAACTTCATGCTGATACATGAAACCTGTTCGATCTTGCTTTACTTCTGTTTATGGATGTACAATCTAGGCATGGATATCTAAACTTTATATTTAAACATGGGTTTATGGTTTATGATTTATTATATCAGAACAAACAAGATCGTCAACCACTTTCTTAAAAAAGATGTAAGCCAATAATCATCATCATCATCTTTATTTGTACACCGCCCCATCTCCCCAAGGCATTCGGGGCAGCTCACAGCATAAATGAACCACTATTTGGATTCTCACAAAGTTCTATCTGTCTGATTTCTTTACCTGTTTGATTAGCATCAAAGCAAAGCAAACTTGAGTCTCCTTTGTGGAAAGAAAATGTGGGTTATAAACAAACATTATTATTATTATTATTTGTGCATATTGCACCAACATGAAGTGACATGCAAATGCTCGTAGTTGGTGATTGCCAGGTTGACAGTTCAGTTTAACTATTTTTTTGTATATAAGAACATAAGAACATAAGAAGAGCCATGCTGAATCGGGTCTCAGCCCATCTAGTCCAGCATTCTGTGTCACACAGTGGCCCACTAGTTGTACACAGGGATCTCTAGCAGAAAGGAGGGCAAAACCCTCACCTGCTCCCGACCCCCCACGACCAGTACCCGGGGAAAATCCTGCCTGCCTCCATCAACACAGAGGTGGCACTTGGATGTCCATTTCAGTAACTACTGATTCCCTTGGTATCCATGAATCTGTCTAATCCTGCCTTGAAGCTGTCCAGGCTGACAGCTGTCGCAACCTCCTCTGGAAGTGAGTTCCATAACCCAATGACCCTCTGGGTGAAGAAATATTTCCCTTTATTAGTCCTAACTTTCCTACCTTGGAGCTTTAGGGAGTGCCCCTAGTCCTAGTGTTGTGTGACAGAGAAAATATTTTTCTTTATTCACCTTTTCTATCCCATGCATGATTTTATACACTTCGATCAAGTCACCTCTAAACGCCGTCTTTCAAGGCTGAAAAGACCAAGGCATTGCAACCTGATTTCATAAGGAGCTGCTCCATCCCTTGGATCATTTTTGTTGCCCTTCTTTGTACCTTTTCCAGTTCCGTTATATCCTTCTTGAGGTGCGGTGACCAGAATTGTACACAGTACTCCAGATGTGGCCTCACCATAGATTTGTAGAGAGGCAATACAACATTTGCCGACCTATTTTCGATTTCCTTCCTGATCATGCCAAGCATAGAATTTGCTTTTTTCACTGCTGCAGCGCACTGGGTTGACATCTTCATTGAGCTGTCCACCAAAACCCCAAGATCCCTTTCCTGGTTTGTCTCAGAAAGCTTTGATCCCATCAGTTGATAAGTGTATTTGGGGTTCTTTGCCCCGATGTGCATGACTTTACACTTGTTTAGGTTAAAATGCATTTGCCACTTTGTTGCCCATTCACTCAATTTCGAGATCTTTCTGGAGCTCTTTACAGTCAGTTTCATTTTTAACTACCCTGAACAGTTTAGTGTCATCTGCAAACTTTGCTACCTCACAATTTACTTCTACATCCAGATCATTTATGAATAAATTAAAAAGTAACGGTCCTAAACTGAACCTTGGGGTACGCCACTTCTCACCTCTTTCCATCCAGAGAAATGTCCATTTATTACCACCCTTTGTTTCCTACAGTTTAGCCAGGTTCCAATCCAGGACAAGACCTGTCCCCTGATTCCATGGCTGAAGAGCTTATTTAGGAGCCTTTGGTGAGGGACTTTGTCAAAAGCCTTTTGAAAGTCAAGGTAAACAATATCGACTGGGTCCCCTTTATCTAGTGTTTATTTACACCCTCAAAGAATTCTATCAAGTTAGTAAGACATGATTTGCCTTTGCAGAAACCATGTTGATTTTCCTTCAGCAATGCCTGTTCTTCTATGTGCTTAGTAATTTTTTCTTTAATAATGGTTTCCATCACTTTGCCTGGAACTGAGGTTAGACTAACTGGCCTATAATTTCCTGGATCACCCCTGGATCCTTTCTTGAAGATCGGAGTTACATTTGCCTCCCTCCAGTCCTCGGGTACAGTGCCTGATCTTAGAGAAAGGTTATATATTTTGGCTAGAATTTCAGCAATTTCACACTTGAGTTCCTTAAGAACTCTGGGGTGGATGCCATCTGGCCCTGGTGATTTGTTGACATTTAGTTTAGTAAGGCATGTGAGAACATCTTCCTTGTTTATCTCTATCTGGTTTAATTCATTTAATTCCCTCCCTGAAAAAACTGACTCAGCTGCAGGCATATGTTGTCTGTCCTCCTGTGTGAAAACGGAGGCAAAGAAGTCATTTAGCCACTCAGCAATCTCCTAGTCTTCACTTATTGTCCCTTTCTTACCATTTTCGTCAAGTGGCCCAACTGCTTTTCTAGTTGGGTTTCTGCTTCTGATGTACTTAAAGAAGTTTTTGCTATTTTTTAAAAATATTCTTAGCTATATATGCCTCAAAATCTCTCTTGGCTTTCCTGACGGTTGCATTGCATTTAGTTTGCCAGAGCTTGTGTTCCTTTCTGTTCTCCTCAGTAGGAAGAGCCTTCCATTTCTTAAATGAGTTTTTCTTCTTTCCAATCACATCTTTTACTTCATTTGTAAGCCATACCAATGTCCTCTTGGACTTTCCCGGCCTCTTTCTTATTTTAGGAATGCATTTTAGTTCGGCTTGTTTTAAAGTATTTTTAAACAGTTTCCAAGCATTCTTGGAGGGATTTGATTTTTTTTACTGTTCCTTTTAGTTTGTTCTTTACTATTTTTCTCATTTTGGTGAAATTCCCTTTGTGAAAATTTAAGGTTTCTGTGTTAGTTTTCACTGACAGTTTGCTATCCAAACTTAAGTTGAAGGTTATTGTGTTGTGGTCACTGGTACCTATGGGCTCAGTTACAAGGACATCTTGAACGAGATCTTGTTCATTAGTAAGCACCAAGTCCAGGATCCCCTTTCCCCTGGTTGGTTCCATGACCATCTGCTCAAGGGAATAATCGGCTAGCATGTCGAGGAACCTTGTCTCTCTTTCATGCGTAGAACAAGAATTTAGCCAATCTATTCGGGGATAGTTGAAGTCCCCCATTATGACTAATTTATTGCTTTTTGAGGCCTGTTTAATTTCATTTTCCAGATAGCAGTCTGCCTCTGGAGTTTGGTTGGGAGGGCGATAGCAGATCCCTAATGCTAGATTAGTTTTTGTCCTGGGACTTTTACCCACAATGTTTCTGTAGGTGAGTTTGAATTTTCTTGAAATTCTAATTCATGAGATTCTAGCTCTTCATTTATGTACAAGGCCACTCCACCACCGTTTTCCCCTCTCCTGTCTTTCCTGTACAGTTTATAACCTGGAATTTTTGTGTCCCAATTGTTTTCCTCTGTCCACCAGGTTTCTGTCATGCCAGTAATGTCAATATTTTTTTCTTTTGCCAAACATTCCAACTCCCCTATTTTTGTTCGAAGGCTTCTAGCGTTTGCGTACAGACATTTATATTTATTGCTCTGATGCCCTTTCAACTTTGGCTGTTTATGAGAATTTGTAGAAGGCCTAACATGTTCTACCTCTTGACTACTTTCTATCTTTTCTGTTGACTCAGCCATTTGTGCGTAAATTTCATCCTCCATACTTGGTGTTTCACCCTCTCGAACCGGAAGCTGCCCAGCTCCTGTCGACTTTCCCCTAGGAATCAGTTTAAAAGCTGCTCTGAAGCCTTTTTAATATTAATATTTAATATATCATTTATATTTAATAAATATTTAATATATCATACAGTTTTTTCAGGGCTTCTGACTAAAAGTATTCTATAGATACAGTACGTTCTGCAAATACTGTGTGAAACAGGATACTGTTGTGCCAGAAAGAAGCTTGCGATTCCAAAGAGTGTGTGCATCTGTTCATGTGTAGATGTGTGGTCAACTTGACAAATTCGCTCCTATATCCAAAATGAAAGGGAACTGGAAAGTAATTGAGGATCATTGAACATCTTCCTTCCTGACATCACTGAGGGAAATTAATGACATTTATGACAGCTTCAGATTGTCATAAATCAGGGTCCCAAAATGTGTGTCTCCCAAGGGAACAGAATGAATTTATACTTACTGGTCCTGAGCTAGCTCTGAGTTTACCATAGTACTGTGTTTGGAGTCTGATGGTTGCAACTGTTGAAAGTTACATCAATGGGAATAAGTTTTACTTGACAAGAAGTGCTTCTCCTGATATATATTGTACCGACCACCCAGCTGCACAACAGTTTCCCTGCCTGAGCTAGCTGGGGTGGTCTTTGGCCTGGCGTTGGAGTCCAGCTGGCTAATTGTGCCAGCTGGACTCCAAGACCACGCTTAGAGCACCCTGTTGGGTGTTTCTGGGCTCACTCATGTAGCTGGAAACATGTTGGACTTGGTTTTTAATTCAGGTACTGGCGGAGGCAGAAGGCCTTTGCACAATTAAAGCTTATGCTCCAACTGCACCCATACCTCAAAAAGCAGGATCTGGCCACAGTAGTCAACTCCTTGGTTATATCTTGGATGGATTACTGCAATGCACTCTATGTGAGGCTGCCTCTGAAGATGCGAGAAAAACACAATTTGTGCAAAAGAGCAATGGCCAGATTATTAACAAGAACTGATTACAGGGAGCATACTACCCCCCCCCCCCAATCCCTGTTAAAACAGCTCAATTGGCTGCTTATGTGTATCCAGACCCAATTTAAAGTGAAGGTTACTACCTACAAAACCCTACATGGTTCGGGTCCAGTCTATTTGCGTGACCGTGTCTCCCTCTATGAACCTACTCAGGGCCTGAGGTCCTCCGGGGAGGCCCTTCTCATGGTCCCACCTCCATCACCAACGTGGGGTGGGGACGAGGGAAAGGCTTTCTCAGTTGTGGTTCCCCCGTTCTGGAACACCCTCTCTAAGAAAATTAAACTAGCTCCCACATTAATAACCTTTAGGAAGCAACTAAAACATGACTTTGGAAGCAGGCTTTTGAAAATGGCTAACTGTAAATCTAAGTGATGGAGGTTTTAAAATGAGACTAATGTTAATTGGATCTTATTGTTTTTATCAACAAGAGTAGGTCTTGTGATGTTTTTAGTGTACTACATGCTTAATTATTACATAATTTTATATTTATGAGCAATTTACTCTTAAGGGGATTTGAGATAAAAGGGGGATTGTTGGGAGTTGTATCAACCCTGTAAGGTAGGCAAAGTTGAGGGGCAGTAACTGACCATATTTTCCTGTCTGGCAGAAGGGAGTTGGAATGGATAGCCCCTGGAGTCTTCCAGTGAAATAGTACTGTTAAGTTTATGTTGGTTAAAATTCCCTAAACATCAGTGAATGTGCAAATCTATCTGAAACTTGGGAGAAATGATGCCCTGGTTATTTATGTTTTATCATTGAAAGTAGAAATTCAAGAAGATAGCTCTTGTAGTTCATTAAAACTTTTTTAAAATCCCCAAAATTAGTGAATGTGTAAAACGTTCTGAAACTTGGGGTAGAGGTTAACATAACGAGAAGGTTATTCTGTTATATTGTTATAGTTATAATATGGATGCCTTATGATATTTTAGAAACACTTTAGAAATGATTTGCCAAACCCCTCCAATATAGTATTGAGTATTGAAACTTTTTTTCATTGATCACACAGATGTAATAGTTAAGGTGTGGAATTCAGTTTTATGAAGTGGGAATGGTTACTGTCTTAGATCGCTTTGAAAAATGGTTTAAGTAGATTAATCAGGACTACAACTTGCTTGCATTATGGAATCTTCCTCTTGTCATGTGCAGTTGAACATGCCAAGAACAATTTTATTGTTTTTCTCCAATAGCAGTATGATAGTATAGGTTTCTTCACATCATAGTGCTATTTATCTTAAAGTATTGTCTTATAAAGTATTTGGAAAGCATTTGGCAAGTTAATAGCTGACATAGGTGGTTGATGAAGATCCATAACAGTCAATGAAGAACACCTATCTTATTTCAAAAGCATGGATCAGTTTGTTTGACTTTAAAGATTGAGTATTGGCTTATGTGTGATGTCTTCTTTGTAATTCTTCATTTACAGATTACAGTGACCAGTTCTCAGAATGCTTGTTGTTTAGACATTGTTTCGCAACATATTGTTCCAAAGCCCATTCAAATTAGAAGTTGCCTGATTCATGATGTAAAAACATCATTTTGCTACATGTAATTTAAAACACATAGTTTAGTAAAACAATGGTCTGAAAATGACGATCTACTGACATTGTGAGAATAAACCTACTTTATTGAGACTGGAAGTTTCCTGCTTTAGCTGAATATTGCTTCTAAACTGAGAAATTAATTGCAAAGAGGCCTTGAAATATGTTAAACAAATTTAAACATTCAATTAGAACCAAAACTGTATGGGTAATTAATAATTATTTCTGTGGCCATGGTTTTTGTAAAATTATAAAATATCATGTTGCATAATTTCTATATTTTAATTATGTAAGAAAACGGTTTATATATAGTTGTGTTTAATATCATTGTTGAAACAGATCTCATTACAAAATATTTCATTTTTTTATTTAAAAAAAACAAGTTCTGGTCAGGATATCCAAGGAACAAGTGTGGTTGCAAGTCTTCCAGTGCTGATGCGACAGAATCCTGCAGAGACACTAAGAAGAGTCTTGCCAAAAGTTCGAGTAAGTGTAATATGGTTTTTAACTTGGGTTTTTGACTTTGAATATGTTTTGATGATTTTAGCTGTGAATCTTAAAATACTGTTTACATTTAATTCTATTTTAATGTTTGCATATTTGAATATTTTAAATTGTTTGCTAATGCTTTTATGTTAAGCTATTTTGAATCTCCTTCAGGAGAGATAAAGCGGAGTATAAATATAATAATAATAAGCTTATTTTGAATGCTTTCTTTTGTCTTCACTCTAAAATAATGATTGATTTTCATATCTTAGTCATGCTAATGAAAAAGCTCTCATTAATTATAATAGCAGTGAATCAGCCTTTCAGTAAGAAAGATAACAAAACAATATACTTTGTTCAGGTGAACCTCACTTTCCTGTCTTTACAGTATATATATTGGAAATGTTTCATAACTAATGTATATTTATTTATTTATTATTCACTCTTATATACCACTCCTTCCGGCAGGCTCGGGGCGGTTTACATGGTACACATACAGAATACAGTAACAGTTTAATACATCCTACAAGGCATATCTCACTGTACGTCTCACTGTATGATTTTAATCTTGGTGTAAAGTCTGATGTTTTTAACTGTTTTTATTGTGTTTGTATTTTATTGTGTTTTATCATATGTAAGTTGCCCCGAGCCAGGCGGGAGTGGCGACGAATAAATGGAAATAAATAAATAAATAAATTTAGGTTTATGTAAATTGACCATAACAAAGGCAAAATTGTTAGTACTCCTGTTAGATGCATTTGTTTGTTGCATAATATAGTGATAACATTATCTGTCTGATAGTTGTCCCTAGAAGATACTGAATTTTAAATGCATTATAGTCACCTTCGCATCATATCTGCACTTTCCTTTTTGAGGTCCTGGCTAGGGTCTTTAAAGATTCTTTGCCTGCTTGCCTACCCCATCAGAGCAGACTTGTAGCTCAAAGGGTGGGTGCTTGGGCAGAAGAAGCTGTGAGACCTAAGAGGCTTCCCATGGCTGCCACTAGCTGAAGGGAGGCTTCTTAGCTTTGGTGGCAGTCACGCATAAGCAAGCAAGGCTGTGGGGCCTTTTTTGGCTGCCAGCTGGGGGACACCCCATAGGCCTCAAAAGTTTCACCACGTAATAGTCACACACCCCTTTTTTTAAAGCAGAAAAATGTGACTATTATTTAGTGAAATAGAGTAATTTCATCACTGTTTTATCTGTGTACATATTTAAAGCTCGCTTGCCCTTTTGAGGAAGATTACAACCTCACAATTTTCATAGAAAGATGAAAAGGACAGCTGTCTGAGCAGTGACGTAGTCCAACCAAAAAAGAGAGAGAAATTATTGGGGTCTTGCTTTTTAGGCCTTCTCCTGGGATTATTTGGGGTGCTGATTTTAAAAAATCTCATTGAATAGATCAGGGCTGTCCAACTTCTACCGACCCAAGGGCCGGAATTCTGGTCACTGATCACCTGGGGGGCCAAAGGGTCTGCCTCCGCCCCTGGCTCCGCCCCCTCCCTGGCTCCACCCCCTCCCCGCCCCCGGCATGAATAATTAATATGCCCAAATGAGAACACTTATGGAGTTTGGGGAAAACAGACCTTGACATTAGGGAATTGTAGTTGCTGGGATTTGTAGTTTGCCTACAATCAAAGAGCATTCTAACCCCCAGCGATGATGAAATTAACCAATCTTGACACACAGAACTCCCATGACCAACAGAAAACACTAAAAGGGTTTGGTGGACACACTGACCTTGAGTTTGGAAGTTGTAGTTCACCTTCCATCCAGAGAGGACTCTAACAATGATGGATCTGGATCAAACGGGAGCACCTCCAGCAGCCTCCTCCTCCTCAGCGGCGAAAGGGAAGCCCGCAGCGGCCGCCATGAGGCTGGGGATGGCTGGCTGCGGCCTTCCCGTTCGCCGCGGCGGCAGCGGAGGAGGCTGCTGGAGGTGCTCATGGCGGCCCTCTGCGGCCTTCCCTTTCGCCGCGGCGGAGGAGGAGGCTGCTGGAGGTGCTCCCGCCTCCTCCTCCTCCTCCGCGAACGGGAAGGCCACAGCCGGCCATCCCCAGCTTCATGGTGGCCGCTGCAGCCTTCCCTTTCGCCGCGGTGGAGGAGGAGGCTGCTGCAGGAGCACCTCCAGCAGCCTCCTCCGCCACGAAAGGAAAGGCCGCAGCGGCCACCATGAGGCTGGTGCTCCTGCTTCCACCTTTCGCGGTGCTCCTGCTTCCACCGCCGCCACCACCTCCTCCGCCTCAGCAGCCGCCGCCACCGCCGCCCCCTCAGCTAGGCCTCGAGCAGCAGCAGCAGGCAGTCGCGAGCACGCCGATTGGCGGGGGGGAGGGAGGGAAGTAGGAGGAGGAGTAAGGGAGCCTGCTCCTCTTCCCTGCCCCGCCCCGCCCCTCACCCCCCGTGAAAAAAATTAATAAAAATTAATAAAAAATATTCAAAAAAATAAAAAAAATTTTTTTTGTAATCTTAAAAAGCAGATATCTTGCAGGAGGGTAGGGGGCCGCAGGGAAGGGGCTGGGGGGCCGTATATGGCCCGCGGGCTGTCAGTTGGACAGCCCTGGGATAGATCAATGCTAGTTTCTTAGATATCATGATTTTCTATGGGCGAACAAATGAGTGGTATATGGCATATGTTCTGTATCTCAAATACTAGCGCTGATAGGGAAAAACTGGTACCATTTTTGGAATCAGCAGGTCAGATATACCCAGAAACAGGGCTAATGTTTGAGGCACCAAAATGTGTGTTGGCCAGTGTTATAGTCCATTGTCATTGCATAAAATTTTACCTGAACCCCTAAGGTGCAGTGCTCATATTCACTGATGTTTCTAGTTCCACCTACCCCCAATGAAGCAAAAGCACTGGTTGTTAGTCAAATGCGCCACACCATCCTTTATAATTCCCTTATAAACACCAAATTTGTATCCAGATTCAAGAACTTTTTGATTCAACTCCTTTCTCTTGATGAGTGCGACAAGGCAATGAGTGGGTGCTGAATGAACTATGTGTATAGTCTTGTTGAGGTGACTGTATTGCAGCATGGATTCCTATTTGGCTGTGTGTATTTTGTTCATCAAAGGTGGTTATGAAGAGTATAAGCGGATGTGAAGTTTTGTTTGGATGAATATATAGAGACTGGCAATTATTTTGACTGTGCCACTGATAACGCTATGATGGTGCCATGAGCAGTGATGCAGCGCTCTGGGAACATGTTCCTATGTACACTGGTTCCTTTTGATACAGTTCTTGATTGGTGAGCATTTCTGGAGTTTCCAAAAAGGTGTGAATTTTATTCTGTTTAATTTTCTACATGTTATATTTTCTACTACATCCTCAACTCGTATTGGATGTCGAAACATCCTGTATTTTTCCAGCCTTTCCAGCATAAGGATTGCTATGCCCATCTTCTCAGTCATATTGTTCTGGCAAGAACCATTTATATGCTGATTGCTTTTAACGAAGCTGTCCCAGAATAGGCTGTGATTGATTATAGTATGAATTGAGTGACCATGTTTTCAGATTGAGTTGAATTTGTTTTAAATTGCAATGTATTTGTATGTATGTATTTTGGTGTTTAAGTTTTAAGATTTTAATTTGTATAGCATTGAATTTTTGCTGTAAGCCGGTCTGAGTCCCTCTATAGAGGTGAGAAGGTCGGGGTACAAAAATTTCAAATAAATAAATAAATGTAACATGTTGTAAGCCGCTTTGGGTCTTTTTGTGGAAGAAAAGCAGAATACAGAGAATTAATTATTATTATCATCATCATCAGAGGTGAGATCTGTATAATACTCCAGATGTCAGTAAACTGCAACACCAAGCAGTTCTGATCACCATAACCATGTAAACATGGGTGGTTAGCTCTTATGTGAGTGTCCTTTAAGATGTCCATGTTGGAAATGATGGGTATTTACCTCTGGGTCACTCTCTGTCACAGCTGCTACTTCAAATTTGGTTATATACTTATAAATAGCATTCGAAACTAGAACATAATCAATCAAACTGCTCCCTTTACTTGATATATATGTACAGTATTTTCTCCTACTGTGTTCAATTTTGAGTCTTCATTTAGAATCTTTAGAGCCAGGCATCCCACCATTTGGGCAAGGCACACACCAGCAAAATTGATAGTTTTATCCTTGGAGTGTCTGCTTGTCAATCCTAAGAGATCTTCCAGCTCCTTATATTGCCAAAGATGGGATGCGAATAAGGAGTTATTATTTGGCCCAATTTGAGCGTTAAAGTCTCCCATCACCATTACATGTGCGTTTGGAAACTGAGCTTCCAGATGAATTATAAAATATTCCAGGTTCTCCCATGCATTGATTAAATCTTCCCCGTTAGGCATGGGAGACATGTACACATTAATCAGTAATATACATATAAATTTAAAATCTAGCATATTGGCCATTGCTATCTGTTTAAGGTTTGACAAATGTTTAACAGAAGCTTTAATAATGAGACGCTGATATTGTGTTTTTAACGTTAAGTGCTAATTTGTATATGATGAAATTGTGTTGATAATTGTTGATATGTTTGTCTTGGGCAGTTCTTGCCATTTGTACACCGCATCGAGTCACCTTCGGGCTGAGAGAGGCGGTCTAGAAGCAAAGTAAATAAATAAATAAATAAATAAATAAAGAGCTGTTACTCTCCCTAGACTCAAGTAGGGCAATACAAATTCTGAAACAACAAATAATTGACATAGATATGCAAAATTCTACAACTAGTACTTGTTCCCCTATAAACCTGGGCCTGGAGTTTAGACCACTGAGTGGAACTAAATACCTAGAAAACTTAAATATCCTTAAATATCGATAGGTGTTTAGCAAAGCCCGATTCAACGTTATTCCCTCAGTTATCCTAGAAGGACGTTTTCAACATAAAGATTACAATGATCAGCTTTGCCCGTGTGGGGAGGGCGCAGTAGTGTCTTTACTGCATGTCATGTTTTAATGTTCCTTTTATAGGGATGAAAGAAGAAAGGTAATAATGCCTCTTATTTGTCATTGGCCAGGAAGATCTTTAAAATGGCATTTAAAGTATCTTTTGGGGGACTCAAATAAAAAAGTTACAAAGGAGATCGCAATTTTTTTTGCTCATGCCTGAAAGACCCGAAGGAGCATTGTATCTAAAGAAAAGTAACCGAAGAGAAGCTGAGAAATTTAACTACAGTCTTTATGCGATTATAACTGTAGAAAACTACACAGCCCTACATACCTATTATTAGCTTCTAAGAGATATAAATTTTAAGACCAACAATCTTAATATGTGTACATTTGATAACCTGTATTGTGTTTTATATGTGACTTTTATTTGTATTATATTTTTCTGTATCTGCCTAAGGTTTGTTAACTGAAATAAAGGCAGTTGATTGATTGATTGATTGGTAAACGTGGGTGAGGAATGCTGGGAGCTACAGTTCAACAATGCTGGAAGGACTGTATCAGTCTCTCTCCCCGCTCCCCTTTTAGATGTTCTTTTTATTATTATTTTAAGGCAAGCTTTCAGTTGTACCTCTGACTTCTGTAGAAGGAAGCGGTAGGAGTTACGTTGGTAACTTGTTCCTTTTTAATTGGCTAAATACATGTGACATTTGATTTCTGCTGATAGAACTTCTGGAACACTTTGGAACATTAGTTTGTTGGTTCTTCGTTCACTTAATGTTTGAATAAAGTACCAATTTTCTCACTAAGTCTAATGCCTCTTTAAGACTGATATTTCAAGTTTATTCCTACCCACCTCTAGCTTCATGTATTTCCCTGTATTATTTGATAGACTTTAAAGGTCAACCATAATATGAGTGTGGAGGCTAAAGGGGGAAAGATTGAATATAGTGAAAAGAAGCAATAATTGAAAGTGCTTACAAGAACCGCAGAGTATTATTGTTAATCACTTGCACATTATGATGGTTGTGTTATTCTTATGCAGCATAATAACAGCAAAGTACTTTGATTTACTTTTCTTTATGAAATGGCAATATTAGTAGGAATCACTGACTTGTTGAAAAATAACAGTTAACTACAGTACACTTTTGTGAGAGGGAATTTTTTGGCTGACTTTCCAAGAAAAGGTAGAAGACTTGAGAACAACTTCAGAGTGAAGTTTCTGTTCACGGAGACAAAATTTACTGATATATGTTAGGGCAAGTTCCAACCTTAGGCACAGGGGGTTGCCTCAGTTGCAAGTACTGGGTGTCATTGTAGAAGATGGCAGTGGCAACCACTTGCCGATTTCTTTTTCTTTTCTTTTCTTTTTTGGAGAAGAAAGCAGTGTGTTCCAGACAGTTAATCTGCTTTGTGCTTATGTGAAAGAAGCTGTCATATTGCCTGGCTGAAAAAGATTATATGGAGACATGTTGACCCTTGAGATTCTACTAAATTGGCTTTGATAAGACATAACAATTGAGGGGAACCTTTGTGCTTATCCTACAAAATAAAACGATGCACTCCAATAAATGTTTGGGGCATTCTTATTTTTATATGTGCTCAATTGAATTGGGGTGTGTGTGTGAAGCATATGAGTGTGAGGCTTGCTTTATTTCTTACCCTTAAGAGAATACCAGGACAAAATGTCATCTCAAAGGTGTAATAGGCATAACTGTAATAGGCATAACTGAAACCTGGTGGGATGAGTCCAATAATTGGAAAGTAGCAGTAGAGGGGTATAACCTGTTTCAGAGAAATAGACCAAACAGGAAAGGCGGTAGAGTCGCATTATATGTCGTCAATGTTTACACGTGTGAAGAGATGCAAAATTTAAATCCTGGACACCAGTTTGAGAGTATCTAGATAAGAATTAATTACTGAAACCTGTGGGGTCTACTGCAGACCTTCAAGCCAGACTGAAGAGATGGGTGAAGTCTTTCTTGACTAGATGACCAAACATGCAGAAAGAAGAGATATAGTAGGAATGGCAGATTTTAACTACTCTGGTATTTGTTGCAAAACAAACTTTGCCAAGAGTACAGTCCAACCAATCCCTCATTAGCCTTGCAAACGTTATTGTCCAGAAGGTAGATGGAGTTTGTGGTACAGAAGAAGGGTGAAACTGAGGAGAGCTGACTTCAGGAAAGTTAAGGAAATACGAAGCATGATTCCATGGACAGGAGAAGGGAATTAATGATGGATGGGAGTTTTGTTACAGTAAGTAGTAGTGTGTGTTGAAGAAAAACCTTATGGTAATTATTATGTACAGCTGATAATGTAGGTCAACCAGCAAGCTTGGGCCACACCCGATGGGGTATAACTGTCTGAGTTTTTAGAATACAGTTCTGGGGGGCTTTTGCTCTGAGGAGCTCTATGCTTAAAGGCTTGAGAGAAATGTGGTGAAATGCTAACGGGATAGGCAAAAGACAATTTTAAGGCCTATTTATTTATTTACAATATTTCTATTTTTGTGGAAGAAAACCCGAAGGTGACCGAACCCGAAGGTGACTCAAGGCACCTTGCAACCAGGCAGCAAATTGATGCCTAACAATATACAATTAACATATTTTTTTAAAAAATCAATAAAACCTTTTAAAACATATAAAACCAATGCCCTCATTATTAGTCTCATTGTCCAAAAATGTTGTCTGAGCCATTCCAATGTTCACTTGTCTAATTCAGTGTTTGACTGTTGCATAGCTTCCGAAGGCTTGTTTAAATAGCCACGTTTTAACTTTTTTCCAGAAGGTCAGTGGGGGGGGGGGCTTATTTAATATCCCTGGGGATGGTGTTCCACAACCAAGGGGCAACCATTGAGAAGGCCCTGTCTCTCGTCCACGCCAGTTGTGCCTGCGAAGAAGTCAGGGCTAAGAGCAGAGCCTCCTTGGACGATCTTAAACTCTTAGATGGTTCATAGGGAGAGATACATTCAGACAGGTAAGCTGGGCCTGAACTATTTAGAGCTTTATAGGCTAAAGCCAGCACTTTGAATTTTGCCTGGTAGCAAACCAGCAGCTAGTGGAGCTGTTGTAAGAGTGGAGTTTTATGCTTCCTGAAAGCCGCTCCAGTGAGCAATCTGGCTTCTGAACGGTCTTCAAAAGCAATCCCATGTAGTAGTAATAATAATAATAATCTTTATTTGTACCTCACCACCATCTCCCCAACGGGGACTCGGGGCGGCTTACATGAGGCCAAGTCCATCAACATAACAACACAATAAAATAAATAAAAAAACAACATAATCAATTACATAGAACATAAACTATAAGATACTACAATCAATATAAAATTACAGTAAAATAAAACCATTTCAGATGCAGGACAATGAGTGGGCTGCATGCGCAGATTAAAATAGAAAGATAAAAAACAAGGGCGTGAGAGCTGTGAGGCAAATTATTTGTGAGGGAGAATGCTCTTTCAAAGAGAGGTCATATAAAGGAAAGAGCATTCATATAAAAGGGAGGAGGGGTGTACACTCAAAGCAGATATTGAGGGTGAATGGTGGCATAAGATTATATGATTAATTTTAAAAGGCACAGTGGAGGAGCCAGGTCTTGAGGTTCATCTTGAAACTCTCTAGAGTAGGGGCTCGCCTAATCTCACCAGGCAATGCATTCCATCGACAGGGGGCCACCGAGGAAAAGGCTCTCTCTCTTGTTCCCATGAGGTGGGACTGGGACAATGGCAGAGGTGAAAGGAGAGCCTCCCCCAAAGATCGAAGGGATCGGGCCGGTTCATGGAAGGAGACATGGTCACGAAGGTAGGCGGGTCCCAAAGCGTTTAGGGCTTTATAGGTGATGATCTGTACTTTGAATTGGGACCAGAAAATAAATGGCAGCCAGTGGAGCTCCTTTAACAGGGGGGTTGACTGCTCCCTGTAATTCGCCCTGTTATTAATCTGGCCGCCGAACATTGGACGAGTTGTGGTTTCCAGACCGACTTCAAGGGTAGCCACACGTAGAGCGCATTGCAGTAATCCAATCTAGAGCTAACTAAGGCATGGACCATTGTGGTCAAGTCCAACTTCACAAGGTATGGTTGCAGTTGGTGCACAAGTTTTAATGTCAGCGCTGAGTCCAGGAGGATCCCCAAACTGCAGACCTGTGACTTCAGGGGGAGTGCAACCCCGTCCAGCACAGATTGCCACCCAATACGCCAATCAGGTGAGCGACTGACCTGGAGGACCTCTGTCTTGTCGGGATTAATCTTCAATTTGTTCTTCCTCATCCAGTCTGCCACAGCGGCCAGGCACTGGTCCAGCATCCAAGGGACTTCCTTGGATTCAGGTGGAAAATAGTGGAGTTGGGTGTCATCTGCATAGAGGTGGCACTGTGCTCCAAAACTCCGGATGACTTCTCCCAGCGGTTTCATGTAAATATTGAATAGCATGGGGGACAAAATAGATCCTTGCAGGACCCCACAGGTCAACAGCCAGGGGTCCAAGCATGTGTCCCCCAGCTTCACCGACTGGGAACAGCCCTCCATGAAGGACTGAAGCCAGAGTAAAACCGTGCCCCCAAGTCCCATCCCAGAGAGTCTTCCCAGAAGGATACCATGATCAATGTAGAATATGTAGAGCACGTTGCAGTAGTCTATACAGGATGTAACTAGAGCATGGACTACCATTAATAAGTCAGACTTCCCAAGGTATGGGCACAGCTGGCACACAAGTTTTAATTGTGCAAATGCTCCACTGACCACTGCCAAGACCTGGTGTTCCAGGCTCAGTGATAAGTCCAGAAGAACTCCCAACCTGCGAACCTGTATCTTCAGGGGGAGTGTAACCCATCCAACACAGGTTGTAATCCTATGCTTTGTTCGGTCTTACGACTGACCAGGAGTACCTCTGTCTTGTCTGGATTCAATTTCAATTTGTTTGCCCTCACCCAGACCATTACAGCTGCCAACGTGTGATGGTCTGGATGATCTCACAACCTCTGAGGATGCTTGCCATAGATGCAGGCGAAACGTCAGGAGAGAATGCTTCTAGAACATGGCCATATAGCCCAAAAGACCTACAAGAACCCAGTGATTCCAGCTATGAAAGCCTTCAACAATACAGTATCCCCAAAGCCTATTCCCACGAGGCGATCCAGAAGGATACCATGGTCTACGTTATTGAAGGCCACTGATTGGTCCAGCAGAACCAACAGGGACACACTCCCCCTGTCTAGTTCCTAGTACAGATCATCTACTAAGGTGACCAAGGTTGTCTCAGTATCATGTCCCAGTCTGAAGCCAGACTGTGCTGGATCTGGATAATCTGTGTCTTCTAAGAGCACCTCGAGTTGCGAGGCCACCACACGTTCCAGGACTTTGCCCAAGAAGGGGAGATTGGAAACTGGCTGAAAGTTGACAAATTGAGTGGGATCCATTGATGTTTTTTTTCAATAGCGGTTTTATTACAGCTTGTTTTAAGCTGGCTGGAATGTTTCCTTCCTGTAAGGAGGCATTAACCACCACCTTCACCCATTCTGCCAATCCTCCCCGCATCTCAGCTTCCTTTATCAATCAGGATGGCCAGAGGTCTAGGATGCATGTGGTTGCCCTCGCCTCTCCAAGTATCTTGTCCATATCCTCAACTGCACTAATTGAAATGAATCAATTAAAACCGGATAAGCAGGTGCTCATGTTACATTTTCAGAAACTGCCGTTAACATGGTGTCAAGGTCTGAACGCATCAAAGCGAATTTGTCCACAAAGAACCGAGCAAATGCTTCACAGCACGCTGCCAAGTTGTCAGGGATCCCGTCTTGGCAGGTCTGTTGCACCCTAGACCTCGAGGATCCCTCAGTAAACCACCAAAAGCAATAGTGATTAAATGCTTTATTTAGAATAAGTAGATAGGAGGAAAGAGATAAAAATATAGTCCAAATGATGCTTCCTGCATCCGAGTATTGCAAGGCAATAGTTCTAAAGAGTTCAAGATCCAATAAATGAAGAAGTAAGCTTGAAACCCCAATGGGCTAAAAATCCTGGATAAGTCCTTGGCAAACAATGGCTTGGCTGGAGACTTGAGTACCATGGAGGCTTGGCGGCCTGGTTCTTGGAGCTTAGATTCCTTGGAGCTTGGCAAGGGAAGCTAAACGTTGGCGCGAGATCCAGAGTTCCAACGGAACCCCACTTAAATAGGTTCCGCATTGTTTTGACCTTTGAGACGCTGACTGCGTTGTAACTCTTTCCCATGGACAGTTTGGGGGCTTGACTTTCTCAGGCCCTTCAAGGCAGTCAAATATGTCAGCTCATTAACGCCTGCAACCTGGAGATCTAGGGGAAAGCGAATCCTTGCCTCCCCAGCGCTTCTTATCGGCTTGGGAAGGAAAAGGGCTGCGGCTAGCCTTGACTGCTGGCTGACACGGAAGCCTCTGCAAAGGCTTCTCTTTAGACTTGGTTGAGGCCTGTGGTCTAACATGGCTTCTGTCTTGCTTGGCTATGGAATCAGGCTGGGGCATGACAAGGTCATACACTTGATGCGGTTTTCAACTTGGAACATATTGATCTGTGGGCGGAGGTAATCAGTATCCCCGAGTTGTCATGGATTGATCACTTTCTCATCAGGACTAGTATCACAGCTACAACTTACCCCTGCAGGGGTGGAGGACCTATTAAAACGCGCTGTCCTCAAATGTTAATGGATCCTTTGAGCTTCCAGGAGGCCTTAAAAAATTCTATGGCTGGCATCACGAGCAATCCTGTTGAATACCTGGCCAATAAATAGAATAAAAATCTAACCAGGGTTATTAATACAATTGCTCCCAAACGTCTTTTCCAACCCATTACAAATCAGGCTTCCTAGTATACAGAGGCCCTCAGGGAAATGAAACAGGAAGGATGATGACTAGAGTGCAGATGGCAGAAAACTAAATTTTTATGTGATAAAAACACAATATAGAGGATATATTTTCTCCTATAGTAATAGGTGGCAATAAGCGTTCTCTGCACATATTGTGTCTGTGGATTCACATCCAGCTGAGCTGTTCAAAGTGGTGAGGGGCTTAATCTAGATGCCCTTTCCTCCAAACCTATTGCTTGAACCTTCCATAGCTCGCTGTGATGCCTTTAATAACAATTTCACACCTCCCTTGTGGGCAAGGTGATTGAAAAGGCAGTTGCTGTCCTGCTCTAGGAAGTTTTGAATGACACACGCTTCCCTGACCCATTTCAAACCAGCAAAAGAGACTGGGTGTACTTGGAAAACGTCAAGGAGTCAAAAGAGACGGGTATATAAGGTATATTTCAATGGTTTATTCTTCAAATGGTCTTCATATGATAAAGTAAATGTTCATCCAAAAGTCAACTGAGAAGTGGAATGCAAATAGTTGTTGGTCACTATGTGCGCACTCTCTGGCCATGAAAAGTCCCAAAGGAAATCATAAGTAAATGTCACATCAATAATATATTCTTCATGGGGCGGTCAGAGAGGGAAATGGGTCAACGGTCTGAGAAGCACGCAACCAACTATCTAACACTCTTTTTTACCAACCCATCCCCTCCGATCCCACTGTCAAGTTTCTTAGTACTATTACCCACACAGTCCAGGCCGGTGTAGCCCAAGGATTCATCTCGCCTGAGTTAGGCAGTTCACTCATTAATCGTCACCCATCCATTGCTAATTTTTACCTACTCCCCAAAATTCATAAAAACCTCACGAAGCCCCCAGGACGCCCAATTATAGGAGCTACCAACACCCTGCTCCAACCCCTGGCTGTGTACCTAGACACATTCCTTCAACCTTTTGTCATACAATCCCCAGCATTTATACAAGACACACGTGATTTTATTTCTAAGATTGAGGGCCTTCCCGTTCATGCTGATGATGTCCTTGTCACTGCGGACATTACTTCATTATATACCAATGTTGACTTACCCACGGCCAGGACCATCATTTTCAAATTATTAGACTTGAGGCCCCCTCCTCAACATCCCCCCACATCATTTCTTATTGAACTCCTTGACATAGTCTTTGATTACAATTATTTTTGTTTTGAAAAAGAATTTTTCATTCAGAAGGGCGGTGTTAGCATGGGCCTTAGTCTAGCGCCATCTGTGGCCAACCTGTATGTTAATGACCTAGAACAACAATTTTTATTTCCCGATCTTGAAATTACTCTACCCATTAGGCATTACTACAGGTTTATTGATGATATCTTTTTCCTCTTGGGCAGACCAGGTGACCTTGATTGCATCAGTGATTATTTTAATACATGGGCAGAACGAATTAAATTTACTTTCACTGCTGATGCCCAGAGTGTCACCTTCTTAGATCTCACGGTCTACAAAAATGATGGCATTCTGAATGTAAAATTTTTTGTTAAACCTACCCATAAAAACTCTTACCTTCATTACCACTCTTATCATACTCCCTCCCTTAAAAATAGCCTCCCATTTTCCCAATTTACCAGACTTAAACGAAACTCTTCCACTGACCAGGATTTTGAATCCTCTGCATCTGACCTGGCTGCCCAATTGTTGGCCAGGGGCTACCCCCGGTCTGTTCTTGACTCTGCGTTTTGGAAAGTCCATAATACTCCCAGATCTTCGTTATTTTCCTCTCGCTCCAAACCCCCACCCGAACCGCATAGTATGGCCTCTTACCCACTCTCCTCACGCAACACAGATTCGCCGCATAGTGACTACACACTGGCCCATTGTTGATTCCATCCCGGGCCTTGAAAGAATTCCCATGATTGCCTTCAAAAGGACTACAAATTTTCGCCAACTTCTAGTTCACACACGCCCTCGCCAGGAGACCCCAGGACCCTTCACAAAACAACACACGGTACCTTGTACACACTGCTCCATATGCAAGCATATATCGACTCAAACCACGATTACTGACTTGCGCAACAAACATACTTTCACCCTCAGGTCAGGGTCCTCCTGTCACTCAAAAAATGTCGTGTACTGTCTAATCTGTACGTGTTCTAGATACTATATAGGTGAATCTGGACGTGAATTAAGAGTGAGAGTACAAGAACATCGCTCTAGATTTAGAACGCGAAACGAATCTTCAGCCCTTTATAGCCACTTCAAAAACACACACCACTTTGAGGATTTTAAGGTGGTGGTTCTGGAGCGCATCATCCCTTTACCACACCAAGATGTTAAACTCTTACTACGCAGAAGAGAATGTGCCTGGATAAATTCCCTTTCTTCTGAGTTGCCCTTAGGTCTTAACGACCAATTAAGTCTTAATGAGGTTCTGATGTAACCCTTTGTCCAATTAATATCACTCAATTACCTTCCATTCTGTATTTAAGCTGGTCCTCCTCCTCAGCCCTTTGTCCGGGCGTCTGGTTCCACCGGTGGCTGCGTCCACCCATATCAGGATGATGACCATGTATATGCATTTATAATATTGGTATGTACTTTATGGTATTGAATGTACTGTTGGGTTTGTACTTGGCGGGTTTTGTTACTGCTGCACTGTGCTATTCACTTAGAAATGCTCTAGTTACTCAAAATATGTATTATTATATATCCTAGGATACCCGGATCAGTGGAATGGTCACATTATTTGTTTTCACACACCTGGGTTCTGAAGAAGCCTAATTATAGGCGAAACGGCGAGGCCTTTCTCAGACCGTTGACCCATTTCCCTCTCTGACCGCCCCATGAAGAATGTATTATTGATGTGACATTTACTTATGATTTCCTTTGGGACTTTTCATGGCCAGAGAGTGCGCACATAGTGACCAACAACTATTTGCATTCCACTTCTCAGTTGACTTTTGGATGAACATTTACTTTATCATATGAAGACCATTTGAAGAATAAACCATTGAAATATACCTTATATACCCGTCTCTTTTGACTCCTTGCCATTTCAAACCAGCTTCAGAGCAGATTACAGAGTAGAGACTGTTATGGGTTCCTTAGTGGATGATCTCTGTCTTTAACACTGACTAGGGGTGTGCATCCCTGTTGGTGCTTTTGGATCTCTCAGCGGCTTTTAATACCATCAGCCATGGTATCCTACTGGAATGCCTTGGATGGAGGAGAACAGGATATAAATGAATGTAACAATACTTTAGGATCAGATCAGAATAATAATTTTTAACCCCAGTTTCTACCCATCTTTTTTTTTTTTTTAAAAAAAAAAACAAAACCCCAAGCCTTTGGTTTTATTTGTCATGTCCACATACCACACATCATTTTTATAAAATCAGAAAATTGTGCTATTTATGCCATTCTTGTTTCCTTACTACCTAGCTGACTTTTCAGAAGCAGGAAGCAGAAGGAAAGAGTGGAACAATTGCCAATTTAAAGGGACTAGTACTGGACCATCAGACAGTGAGGCCATTGTGGAATCAGAGAGTGGACATAATGCATTTTAAAGTAGATCTGGAATACTTTACTTTTAGGAGAAGGTATAAGGAAGTAATAGTTTTCAGTTTCAAAATATGACTGGTAACATTGGTTTTTAAGGGGGGGGGGGCTTGGGGTGAAAGATGCTTTGATGGGAATTCTGAAGATTCACCTCGCAGATTTTGGGCCAGTTCCTTTTTAAGATTTTTTTTTTGAGGAGAGGACAAGAATGAGCTAAGAAACAACAAAAATAACTAGTGGTCTATGGGGTTCTGCTTCACATAGCAGCAAGTTCAGTTTCCTTTCTTTAAAAAAAATCCTATTTTTGGAAAGTACGTTTCTAAGAACTGCCTAGAACTAACCACTCAATACTCCCTTCATGGTACATGTATGGCAAATGTCATATTTCTCTAATAGGCAAGCCAACCTTTTTGTTCTGAATTCCTTAATACTGCCAGCCAGACAGCTGGTATGTGGGAGAGTAATGGAAGGACACTTTTTTTTAGTGTGCATTAAAATAAGGACATGTAGAGGATTTCTCCCAGGATCTTGCAATGTAAACCTCAGCCTATGAGCTTGACAATGGCAACTATTAGGATAGAAGGATTTTCAAGCAGAGGAGCTCGTTGGAGTATCATGGATTCTTTAATTTATGATATTGAAACACATCCTTACTTTTTTTTAACCTAAAATGTGTGGGTTTTTTTTTTGCTAAATACAGATTTAATTTTAGATTAGATTTATGTGACTGATGCCATATATCTTATAAAATACTCAAATGCAAAGGCACTAGGTTGACCACAACACAAACAGCTCTAGCAGGAATCCTATCTGATCCCCTTTCCACATATTCTCAGGTTTGCCGTAGTTACTCTACTACTGTCACGATGCACGGACTTGACCGGCCCCTTAATCACACACACCGAGACGGACTGAAGGCTAACTACTTTATTGAATATAAAAACAGTTCAAAAGATAATGTCCAAGAGAATATAAAAGCAATCCAAAAAGCTTGAAGTAACAATGTCCAAGGTAACGTGGCAAATAGGCTAAAAGCTTAGCAAGGCTCCGCAAAACTAAGCGGATCAGGAAACAGGGCAAGGCTCCGCACAACCCGGCGGATCAGGAACAAGGCAAGGCAAGGCAAGGCAAGGCTTGATGACCACTGGCTAGCTTAGCTTCGTGGTCCCACTCCGCTTCACGCCTATTCAGATAAGACGTGGCCGGAGCACTGAGGATTTGTTCCCACGGATCCTATACTTAATCTTTCGGCCGAGGTCCCCGACGCTCTAGGCTTCTTCGTCTCCAATCCCTGCTGACGGACCTCGGCCGGTCTAGGGCCCTCGACCACCCCCTCCTACTAGACTCGATGTTCTGTCTCCTATCAAAGGTTCGACCTTGTCTCTCAGCAGCTGTGTTGCTATCTCCCTGAGAGCTTTCCTCCCTGGAAACTTCCCAGCCGCTTTCTTCCATGTTTTCACTTTCGGGCTCCTGAGAATCTCTCCCACCCGGGTGCTCATAGCTGCCAGAATCGCTGTCTTCCATCTGCACCTGGTTATCTATGTCTTCGCTGGGGCCAAACAACATTTCTTCCTATGCCAAGCTCTCTGTGGGCGAAGGAGGCCCATCAGGGGAAAACTGCCCTTTGCCCCAGTCATCTAGCTCATCCTCTGAATCTAGTTCTGGTACTGCTGGCCCTAATGCTAATGGGACCCCGGGTCCTGACCCCTGCCCTCCAGGCACAAACGAGAACTGCTGTGCTACAACTTCTCAGTTTATTTCTGTTCACTTTGAGAGCAATACCATATGGAATGTTCTGCTTCTTTTTAATAATTTTATCTCTCCACTTTTTTGGACTTTTTCTTTATTCTTTACCTTTCCTTTGTCTTAGGTTTGTCTCTTTTTTCTACATTTATCTTTTTTTACAAAGCAATCTTTTTTCTTCGGGTATCCTGCCCATTTTCTTGATGTTTTATGGCCTCTTTACATGCTGTTCTTCCTGTGAAAGGAAAGCACCTCTGTCTCATGGGCACACTCAGTGCTTATTTTGCTTAGGCAAAGAGTATATTACACAGTAGTGTCGCATTTGCTGTAGATTTATTTCACAAGGTTCAAGAACAGGTTTTCCTGTTTAAAGTTATACTGCTGGTAATAGTCATTAAATGTCGCGATTAAGCACCTACATTGTCATATAAGACTTCTAGAAGAATGTGTTTGGATATATTGGCTTTTCCTCCTCCCCTGGTCCAACATTTTAGCCTCTTTGATCCTGATGACTGCTGAATGCACCACAGTAGGGGATCATGTTTAGCATTCTTCATCATTTCTTATAGGAGCATTGAGACCTACAGCACTGATATGAACATCCCAATTCAAGAAGATTTCAAAGGAGAAACATCCTTGCAAGGTCATGGAGAAGAAACAAGATTCTCCACTTTTGTGGCATCTTCACTATTTCCAAACCAACTTCACTGCTACCACCTTCAGTGTTCATCAATACCAACTACTCAGCTTCAAATTTTGGTTTTGATTCAGTAATTGGGTTAATCTGTCCATAATTTGAAGAAAACAAAAACAGACTGGACGCCAGTAAAGAATTATTTAATTCAAGAAAACCTGAATTGGATTATAGACCTAAGATGAAAACAAGAATACAATGCTCTTAAAGAAGATACTACAAGAAAGACAGCTGATAGTGAATGAATAACTCTTATGAACAAATGAACATTACATATTGCAGTGAAGATGATTGGAAGCCAAAACCTTCAACCCATCGCCCCCAACCTCTCCCTCTTTTTTTTTCTCCCTTCACTTTTTACTCTCACCCCCACCCATGATCCCACCCAAACTCTTCCCCCCTCTTCCCCCCCCATCCTACCCTCTCTTTTTCTTCTTTTTAAAAAACTTATCCCCTGTTACCAAAACCTCAATAAAATACTTTTTTAAAAAAGTATCAACTACTTAGCCATAAAAGGCTATTTCTCCTCCACAGTCTAGTATTCATAAATGCTAAGTTCTATACGAAGATCCCGGACTTATAACTCATTGCTAAAGCAATCACAATAAACTGTTGTCTAGGGCATGGCTTCTTAAGCTATGGATCCTGACACCAAAAAATTTGGAAGCAGCAAAGTCTTTCTGAACTTCACCTAGTGGCTGTTTAAAGACATTTACAAGAATCTGTTGTGCAGTGTTTACAGTAGAATCTGCAGAAAATGCCTTAGCTGTACTTCATAAAAAGAAAAATCAGTCTGTTTAGCAAGCCTTGTTATCAGTAAATGTTTAATTTTAA
The DNA here is from genome assembly GCA_030556195.1 of Anolis apletophallus. NCBI lineage: Eukaryota > Metazoa > Chordata > Lepidosauria > Squamata > Anolidae > Anolis > Anolis apletophallus. Next base: position 8,963,183 of record JARBWK010000002.1, on the reverse strand, counting down.
ACCTTTTAAAATATATCTATATACCTGGAGTGATGAGTGAAAATGTTTAGGAAGTCCTGCTCTAGGATATCCATTTCCCTCTCTATCAGTGCGCTGATCTTAATTTCAGCAGCAACACTCTTCCAATAGGTTATAATCTCAGGACTAGTCTCTATCCTGCACCAATTGTTCTGTTTCATACAGAGAAGATTCCTAATCATATAATAATCAGCTTCATGCTACTTGCAATTAGTATTTATATTGAGTGATACATACATTATCTCTAGTAGTAGTATGATTATTGATCCCCTTCGTCTTTCTGGCATGAGCTCTATAGGTCTTTCTATTCATACCTGGACTAGTGCCATTACTAGGACTACCACCTGTGGAGAATTGAACTTGTTCACCTCACAGATCAGAACATACTCCTGCTCCATCTCTGAGGATTACAGTGATCTTATTTCCACCTCTGTCTTCACCTCCTCATTCCACAGCAATGGTATCATGGAGTCATCAGCCTTGAACATCATCTTAGCCCCATCTGTAAATACATCATTGCATGGCAATGATCTCAGTCTGTGTAAAGACACTCTTCCTGTAGACTTGCCTCTGATCTCATCCTTGGTTCTGCTTGCTTCAGCCTTGATGGCGCCCTCTTTGAAGATTCAGCACCCTATGATCTTGATGATCCCAGGCATCTCAGTTTTCTCAATTGTGACATTGATGTGTGATTCCGTTCTAGACCAACCAATTACATTTTTCTAAATATGACTATGATTCATCATTACCATAATTTCTTTCACCCCAGACAACTTCTCTAAATCTGGTTGTTGAGCATGGTAATCTAACTGGATTCTTGATCTGGATTTCCTCTCTGAAGGGTAGACACAGAAGGCCCTACCATCTCTAGTACTTCGGTTGCAACATTTTTTATCTTCATATAACAATCATGACATAAACCAGTTGTCAGTATTAATCACATTCATGATGGCCACAGTAATTCTCAGTAGTTCAGAAAATAAATTATGCAAATTTGTCACTTACCCTAACTCAAACATAACCCCTATAAAATACATTCCTGTAAATTTAGAGAATATCACTATATGACTTTAATGATTTTTTTGTTTTTAAAGAGGTATCATCACATGATTTACCCTGGAGCATATTTTTCCCCTTGTGGCCTCCAATTTTGGCTGTTACTCTAATGATGTTTTTTGGGTGTGGGGGAAAAATCCAATTTGTTTTAGTGTGGCTCTCTCCTCCAAGTGAATAGTAAAGATGGGGAACTGATTTGGATAAGGTTCAGCTGAGGACAGAAGTTTAGCCTCGTGGCCTCAGAGCAAGGTGCTAAACCAGGCCAGGCCCTTTTCTAAAAGAAAAATCCGGAAACATGAGTTTTAGCGTGCTAATCCTATCAATGGGGTTATCCTTGCAAAGTAGGCAATATTCTGCAGATCCTGTTTTTCCTGTCCCCAAAGCCAACTGATTGTATGGATCCCAAGATAATAATTCTTCTTGAGGTTGTTGTAGCCCACTTACTAGCAACAGCCTTTTCTCCCACTCTTTTCAATTGGCTTTCATTTTGCATGGTATAATCCCAAAACGTTTAATGGAATCCAGAAGTCCAACTCCTGTATGCATCCTTTAGTGACAAGCAAAGACAGAAGGAACTGTAAAGTAATTATTTTACTATTCATTTCCTCTGGTAAGATGCTAAAGATAGTATCAAGGCACGTGGGCAGCTTAATAAACCCACCCAAACCTTCTTTCTTAAAGGTGAATAATTGTTTTTCCTTACATTTACATATTCATACGTGTAGTTTTGAACTGACATTTTCCTATTCAGCTGTCATAGTGTTTCATCTTGCATGGAGAAAATGACGTGGGTATTTTCAATTCATACAACAGCAAAATCTTTAGCCCATTTTTTTCTGGATTTCAGATGTTTTGATTTTTTTTTGCCAATGAAATCTATTTAGGCCTAGATCTATCTAAATAAAATAGTTATCTTCATTTCTGCTGCTGCTTCCTCCCCTTCCCCCCTCCTATCTCTTTCTGTAGGTTTTAAAGAGCTGTACAGCTATATTTTTGGAGATGCTCCAGAAATTAATGCTGGCTTGGAATTTCATTAACTTATTGTTAACCATTTAAGCAGTCTGTTTTTACTTCCTTTTAAATTGCTTGGATAATTGAAACTAGATTAATGTATTGATTGCTGTTGTATGTTCAAATATGTAAATGTCTTGCCTTGGGAGAGTCTGTGTGGTATAGTATTTTTAGTGTTGGTCTACGGCTGTGGAAAACAGGGTTCCAGTTGCTTTTGAGCCATGGAAATCTTTTGGGTGACCTTGGGAAAGCCATAATCTCACAGTGTAAGATAAGGGCAATGGCAAACCACCTTGGAAAAAATTGTGCCAAGAAAACCTTATGATAAAACTATAAGTTAGAGTGAGCATCACGGCACATACCAGCAGTGGCTTGCCTTCCTACCTCTCAAATGTTATATTAACCCTCCAGAACAGTACTTTCTGGGGAGGAGTACTTTTTGGGTATATTTACATTTTCACTTTAGAGGCACTGCTTTTTTTAAATAAAAAATAACCATTCTATTCATCATAGTATACTTTTATTATAGCAAGAAACAAGTAGTGTGAGTTAAATGCTCATTATCTGTCTCCCTACGTAAGTGTGAAAGAACTACCAGCTCATATCACCTTGATCTGGAGACAGCTTTTTATGGTAGGATTTCCAAACAGGATTTATGCTAGGATTTTCCAAACAGGAAAATGTGTTCTATCTGTATGTGTTTGAATGGCAAGTTGTAAGCAACTGATGTTAGTACCTAATTCTTAATGACAATACCAGGACATTCTTTAGGCTTTGGCCTGGAAACCTCAGGGCCTGAGATGATCATGAACTGGCAGCGTTCTAAAGTTGTAAAGATACAATCAGAGGAGAGAAACTTTATGATATTCATAAACCTAACCCTAACGTGTCACTTCCTATTCTTTGTAGGGAGAAATGTAGGGATGGTAACTTTTCCCCTTGCTCATCCTCTGTGTTTTTTAATTTTAAAAAAGGTTGTGATGCTGGATGGATCATTGTGTAACTGGCCAAAATATCAAACTGATCACACTGAATTGATTGATTCAGTAGAAGCTTGGTAAAGTCTGCCAGCTCCAGAGCTGAAACACGCTCCCTACCATGATCATTATATTCTTTTGTACATGTTATTTAACTTTCACAGACAAGTTTTAGTTCAAGCATGTCTTTTCTCTAGATGTTGCATTTGCTTCTTGTATGTATATACCCTTAACAAGCACACCATTTCCTTCCTTCCTTCCTTCCACAGGAGGTCTTGCCTGTTGCAGGGGTGGAAATGCAGTTAACAGCTGCTGTTTCACTTCTAACTATTCTACAAGAGGAATCCATATCCATCCATACGTACTCCCACTCCTTCCTGCCCATCATTCTACAGAATTTGGAACACAGAGATGCAGGTCAGAGAGATGCCATACTGCTGATTCCTTAGCTTTTGATGATTTTCTTTGTTACGAAATGTATTTTTTCAAGCATTCATGTACCAAGGAAATTAAAATAAAATGGTGAAGAGTATGCGCTTGCTAGTTTTCAATAATATAATATGTAGCTGATTAATTATAATTTTCCTTCACATTAAAATTATAATTTTAAAGTTAAAAATATATTAGAGCTGGGCAGGGTTTCACTGAAAGCTTTTAGTTTGGAATCCCACAAATATTGATATGGGAGTTCTATGAATGTACTTGATTAATATGGGATTTTACTTGGGGGCGAAGGGGGCAATCCTAACTCTGTAGGAGATCAGCAAAAGTGTACCTGATTTAACTTTATGCCAGAACAGCCACCTTCTGTTGATCTCAGAAATGAACTGCTCTGTTGGTTAAGATTAGCTGACAGCAGACCTGGAGAAGATGTTGGATAAGGAAAAGGCTAAGTTAGTTTTGAAGCTCAACTATCACAGAAACACAGCCATTATCCAGCACAACATTAGACCAGGACCTGGTTAGTGCTAGCTATTTCCAATAACCTGCAGGCATAGCAAAGATTCAGCTGTCTGATGTTAACTCAGCTAACAGATTAGCAGATTAAAAACATAGACCACATTTGCTAGAAACATTTTAACATAAGAACATAAGAAGAGCCATGCTGAATTGGACCTCAGCCCATCTAGTCCAGCATTCTGTATCACACAGTGGCCCACCAGTTGTACACGGGGATCTCGAGCAGAAGGGAGGGCAAAACCCTGACCTGCTCCCGACCCCCCACAACCAGTACCCAGGGAAATCCTGCCTACCTCAACCAACTCCGAGGTGGCACTTGAATGTCCTTTTCAGTAGCTACCGATACACTTGGTATCCATGAATCTGTCTAATCCTGCCTTGAAGTTGTTCAGGCTGACAGCTGTCACAACTTGACTATATCAATCCTGCATCAGAGCCAAATTTCTCCCAAGAGTGGAAGTTATTATGTGACACTATTAACAAGTTTCACGGAAACATGGCTGCAAGACGGAGACGAGGTCCTCATACAGGAGCTGACATCTCCTGGATTTGTTGCCAGTTACCAGATGAGGACAGAGACGGGGGTCGCTATCCTCAGTCAAGACATTTTCAATTCCAGGACGATCCCGACAGCGAACATCCCAGGAATAGAGTGCACGGGCTTGGTGTGGGACTCTAGTGAGAGTGTAGCCTTCCTGTCGGTGTACCGAGCACCCAACGCACCAACAGGGAGTCTGCCTAAGCTGCTGGAGGTGGTCTCGGAGTGGGCATTGAGGTTCCCCAAACTTATTGTGTTGGGGGACTTCAATGTCCGCGCCGACACCGCTTCCCCTTCTATAGCAGCCATGGACCTAGTGTCCACCATGGAGACACTAGGACTCTCACTCTGTAAGACCGGTCCCACACATCAAGCTGGGCATACCCTGAACTTGATCTTCGCTGCCGGAATTCAAGTGATCCTAACCTCCTTAATTGAGGTTCCATGGTCGGATCACAGTGTCCTGGAAGTCCGTCTCGAAATGGCGCCCCCACCTGGTAAGGGTGCTGAACCTATTTTGGTTCGCCCGAAGAGACTTATGGAACCCACCAGGTTCCTGAATGCTCTGAGGGATTTGGAGCTCCCCAGCGACTCAGTTGATGGGCAAGTGGAACGCTGGAACATCTGTCTTTCTACTGCCTTAGACGAGATCGCCCCCAGACGCTCTCTCACCCCTCGTCGAAATCGCTCATCTTGGTTTACCGAGGAGCTTCGGGCAATGAAACGGAGGAAGAGACAGCTAGAGGACGTGTGGCGCGGCCTCCGTGACGGAACATCGAGATCAGCTTATAAACCGTTTAAAGAGGTTTATGAGCAAGCTATCAAGGAAGCTAAAAAGGTCTACTATTCTTCCTTGATAGAGTCGGCCAGTTCACGCCCAGCTCAACTTTTTAAGATAATTCGGTCACTGACAACAATCCCGGTTGTCCCAAACGACAAGGGATTGGCCCCAACAGCTGAGGTTTTCCAGAACTTTTTCGCCGACAAGATCTCGATACTCCGCCGGGACATCCCAGCCACGCTTGATACAGTGAACGAACTCGAGACTCCGCCGCCACTCGGCGGGCCCACCTTCACTCGTTTCCAACCGCTGGACTCAGCAGCTGTCGATAAGTTACTCGCTGCAGCTAGGCCAACTACCTGCTCCCTTGATCCGTGCCCCTCCTGGCTGGTTAGATCTTGCCGGGAGGGGTTACGAGACCCCCTGGGAAAGATTATCAACAGCTCCCTTGAGCAAGGAGTGTTCCCAGGGGGTTTGAAAGAGGCAATGGTAAGACCGCTGCTGAAGAAGCCGAAATTAGATCCCTCGGCTCCCTCCAATTACCGACCTGTGTCAAATTTGCCTTTTTTAGGCAAGGTAATTGAGAGGGCAGCAGCGGATCAGCTGCAGCGGTTCTTAGACGACACAGCTGGACTTGATCCCTTCCAGTCCGGCTTCCGTATTGGGCATGGGACGAGACCGTGCTTGTTGCCATTACAGACCAACTTCGCCGCCAGCTGGACCAGGGTGGATCAGCCCTGCTTGTCTTGTTAGATCTGACAGCAGCGTTTGATACTGTAGATCATGCATTGCTGGCCCACCGTTTAGCCGCGACTGGGGTTAGGGGGATCGCCCTTAAATGGGTGACCTCCTTCCTCCAGGACCGGGGACAACGTGTGGAGGGGGGGGGAGGTCTCCGGGAGACTCCCATTAAGTTGTGGGGTCCCCCAGGGGAATAAACAGCCTGGCTATATATACAGACAACGATTCAAAAAGGTGCCATAAACATAGTTTGCATCATAAATTCAATCATTGCATATTAAATCATATACATATGAGAGCATATATTTACACAAGTGTGTTTCGGACACGCTATTCCAGTCCTACCAGTAATTCATGAGTCAATTGAAGATAGTCAAGTTAGTGTTGGTATGAGTCCACAGCTAAATCTCCAGGGTGCTGGGACATTTGTAATCCACAGGTATTTAGGGATAAGTAGAAAGGGTAATGGTAGGTGACAGGAAATCCAGGAAAGGTGTCCAGAGGATCCAAGAAGTCTGTTTGAGGAAAAAGTTGTATTTTCCTCTGTGCTAGTGCCATAGAAGTTGAAAACGCCAACGGTAAAATGATGCTTACATCCAGTAGGCCATTACAAGGGTCCGTTTCTCCTTAAACAGGTTTTTTCAAGGCGAGGCATTTAGAATATCAAAAACCAAATTCTGAAATTAATAGCATTCATAATCATAATTATTATAGAGACAGCAAAAGAAAGCACATTTATAGCCATAGTCAATATCTTTTAAAGTATACATACCATTCTAAGTAGCAACAACCCCTATCCATATCGGCGGGGTGACCACAAAGGTGAGTAGCAGCTTAGGAGGGATGAGTTAAATGCTAAGGAGTCCATTCACATGTTAATGTATTCAGCTTTGATTAGTGCAGAGAGCTAATTGAGTACTTCAGAGAGAGAAAGCGGATCATTGAGTCCCTGAGGCCATTCACTTTTTAGTTTGATTGTCCACTTTATTTCGGCTTGTCTCAGTCTGAGTGAGTTGTTGCTGTGTAAATGCGGAATCTATCGCTCCAAGACTTCGTCGTCTACGCCATTACGTGCGAACATTCTCTGATTTACGTGGGACAGACGACGAGACGACTCCGCCAAAGATTTATTGAACACCGTTCAAAGATAGTAAATCAATCTCAGGATTCCGCCTTTTACAGGCATTGCGCACAATATAAACACAGCCCGTCCTTCTTAAAACTGAGGGTCTTGGAGCGATTGATTCCGCATTTACACAGCTGAATCCTCTGGACACCTTTCCTGGATTTCCTTTCACCTACCGTTACCCTTTCTACTTATCCCTAAATACCTGTGGATTACAAATGTCCCAGCACCCTGGAGATTTAGCTGTGGACTCATACCAACACTAACTTGACTATCTTCAATTGACTCATGAATTACCGGTAGGACTGGAATAGCATGTCCGAAACACACTTGTGTAAATATATGCTCTCATATGTATATGATTTAATATGCAATGAATGAATTTATGATGCAAACTATGTTTATGGCACCTTTTTGAATCGTTGTCCCCCAGGGGGCCATCCTCTCCCCCTTATTATTCAACATCTATATGCGCCCCCTGGCCCAGCTGGCCTGCGACTTTGGTCTGGAGTGTTATCAGTACGCTGATGACACCCAGCTTCTGCTGAGAATGGGCGGCAGGCCGGACACCGTACCCAATTGTTTCCATCTATGCCTCGAAGCCGTGACTGGATGGCTGCGTGCCAGCCGACTGAAGGTGAACCCGTCGAAGACGGAGATCTTGTGGTCTGGTCGCCCTGGGCTGGATGAGTGCCGGTTGCCTACCCTGGACGGCGAGTGGCTTAGCCGTCGTCCCTTGTAAAGAGCTTAGTGTCCAATTAGACCCTCTGCTATCCATGGAGGCTCAGGTCTCCATGGTTAGCAAAATGTCGTTTTTTCATCTGCGACAGGCTAGGCGACTGGCGCCCTACCTGTCCAGGGACGACCTGGCCACGGTGATCCAAGCGACGGTCATCTCGAGATTAGACTACTGTAACACCCTCTACGTTGGCCTTCCCATGTCGACAATCCGGAAACTCAAGCTGGTGCAGAATGCTGCTGCCCGCTTGCTGGTGGGAGCACCAGTGAGGGAGCACATTACTCCCATCCTTCAGCATCTGCACTGGCTCCCTATTGAGTACCGAATTGCCTTCAAGGTGCTGGTTTTAACCTTTAAGGCCTTGCACAGTCTAGGGCCTGCGTACCTGAGGGACCGCCTTACCCCGTATGTTCCCCCAAGATCACTACGTTCTGAGGAACAGAATTTGCTACTCGTGCCATCAATCCGCTCCTGCCACCTGTCCACGACCAGGCAGAGAGCCTTCTCTGTGTCGGCCCCGGTATTATGGAATTCGCTCCCTGATGACATCCGAGCGATTCCAGAACTTGTCCCCTTCCGGAAGGTGTGCAAGACTGCCCTGTTCAGACTAGCTTTTGGCTAGCCTGGCCTGCTGAGTGATCTCTGCGCCTACGGTCCTGAGAAACTGTAACCATCCTATTGTCTTCTGTAATTTTGTCCCATGTTTTAATCGTTTTAATTGTTTTATTGTGTGCTGCAAGTTGTTGTACGCAGCATATTTTTTATTCTGTTATCTGTGATCTGCCCCGAGCCTGCAGGGAGGAGTGGAATATAAGACTGAATAAATAAATAAATAAATAAGTAAAATTACTGGGATTTAACCTGTAAAACAGGAGTCATTGGGGTGAACATACTTCACAAGGTGAAGCATGAAAATACGTTAAATCTAATGGATCCCAGTTTTTTGCAATAGTACAGAACATCTTTATAACAGCACATAAGTGTAAGAGTGCAGCAATCATAAGTTCAAAGTTACAACTAACAACAGTAAATGTCACACAGCCTACATGATTAGGAATTTTTCAAATTGCTCACACAGAAGAAAAGCATATTATAGTCATTTGGATTTCCTACTAGATGAGTGTGAGTAGGAGTGCATACTAATTTTGTCATGTCTGCTCAGAAATAAAACTCATTGAGTTTAGTGAGGCATACTCTCCTATAGGATTGGGCCTTTAACCGACCTTTTAGGAGTCCCTCTCTAAAAATTCTAACCACCAATTTGCCATTCAAAATATATAATAGATACTGGTTATCTAAGAGCATTGTTAATTGAGGTATAGTCTAAAAACATGTTACCAAGATAGTTACTGAAGAGCATTATTAATTGAAGTCACAATATAAAAGAGCATTATGAAACAATTACCTTGATAGAATATGCAGATGTATAAACTGAACCTTTGTAATTCACAGGTGTCAGCAATGCCTGGCTGGAAACTCTTCTTGCTGCAGCAGAAGTTTTGCCAAAAGAAACCATCAGACTTGAGGTAATGTTGGTTTTACTGAATATCATTTAGGTAGGAGATATATTGTACCCTATAATTTTCTGAAAACTAGTTGCTGTTTGTCAATACATTGAGGGAGGTAATTATAATCTCATATAGAATTACCCAAAAAATTCTTTCTTATTCAAATGAAAAACTATTGCTGTTACAAACTAATGAAACTACACTAGAAGCCAGTTTACCAGCTGTTAGGATTTCTGGGAGTTGAAGGCCAAAACATCTGGGGACCCACAGGTTGAGAACCACTGCCTTAGATGTTTTCCCAACTGCAAATGTCTTGGTTAGCGCAACTGCTCACACAGCTGGGAAATGTCATCTTCTTGCAACAGTGCTGTCTCTATGGGAAAGACTGGTGTTCTGGGTTCCACATCCCTATTTTAGAAATAAGCTGTTTTTAAACAAACTGCTGTTGCACATTTCAGAAAACATCTAAATGGCATCAGTTGGAAATTCCAGTCCATGTGAATGACAAGTCTAATTTTGGTGGATTGGTTATTTCAAAGAAAAACCCAATTCTTTAAATGACTTTAGGAGTAAATCACATACATGTGGCTTTATCCCTGCACCAGTAGCTTGAGGCAGAAGCCTACTTCAATACTGCATTTAAAGGGTTGCATTTAAAAGAAATCTAAAATCATTGGTTTCAGGATATACAAAACACTTCTGTCTAATGCCCTATGATAAAATTCTGTTTAGGAAAAATAATTAATTGACTTCTTGCATTCCCTTCCTGAAACACTGTAAAACAAGATATTAACTTTCATAGCTTGCTTTATGTGGAACATAATTGGTGAGATGTTTTTGGCTTCGTATCAATAAGGCATGTGGGCATGTTCATAATCTAATTAATTAGAGTGAGTAAAGCACTCTGAAGGTTTCATTTGCTCTAAATGTCAAGTCTTTCTTTGAAGGTTCCTTTCTGATTTCACACTCTTCGTTCATAGGAGTTTTGCTGCATGCCACTCAGGAGAGTGATAATAAAATGGGAATGACTAGTGTGATACATCCAGACCTCTATAACCTTTTCAAATGACTTTGTTTTACATAAAATATCACAACCAGTGGTGTTTTCCCCTATGCAAATACTTGTATTTTATAGATGTAAAATTTCTGTAAACGTTTCAGACAACAGTCTTATATTTTCCAGTATTGTTTTGTTCCCTGCTGATTTATGATCAAAGCAAAACCTTTTTTTTAAATAAATGCCAGATATATGTCATGCTATGTGTGTGTTTTCTTAAAAGCTAGCTACTTCAGTGTCTCAGAATTGGGATGCATCACAGTTCTGCCAATCAGGAGTGATACTAACATATTTATTGCGAACTATACAGATATCTATAGATATTTTGGTTTAGTGTGCAAATGCATAAATGTGATATTTATTAACAGCTACCTTTGATAAATGGAGGATATATATAAAGTGATAGATACTGGTCATGGAAAATAGGGTATTTTATGTTTTAATTCACATACAGGTTGATAATATGATTTAATCACTTCATATTGTAAAATTAATATAAAACTAGAACTTCCAGATCAGACATTAGTTGCATTGGTGGCTGAGGAATTGTAAACAATTTTGCAGAGGATTTTTAACAGTAAAAATGGGTTAAGAAAATTCATTTTCTCAATTTCATCTTTTTAAAAACAAAGCTAGATTTACTATGACCTAATAATCTGTGTGAATCCCAATATGGATCACGTGGGCACTCCCCCAAACATCAGAGGCAAGTGGGAATCTTGATCATCCATCAGCACCAATATATATTTCAGAACTGCTGGACGGTGATCCTTACCATCCCTTCCCTGTCTCTCTATCATGGCAGTCTCCAGCTGTCACCTGGGTTCTACCTGTTGGCCATAGCCCTCAGTAACTTTGGCCAGGGCAACAGAGTGAAGAGGTGGGGAATCCCCATTCTCACTTTCCTCTTGTTCCAGATTACGCAATGGTCAACAGGTAGGACCCATGTGGTGGGTGAAGACTGCTGCAACACAGAGAACAGGAGGGAACAGTAAGTGCAGTCCTGTGTCCTCGGGCCTCTTGAGCCTGGGAAACACAGGAAGGCGGTGTTAGCAATTGTTCAGACAAGTCCAAAGTCAGGCTAATGTTTTCGTTAATGTTTTTATTAGCAAATTGATTACCTGCAGATAAAATTAGAACATTGTCAGAAGATTAATAACTGATTGGAAAACTATGTTCAAAGAGTCAGCATGAATGACTGTGCTTCAGACTCAGACTGAAAGGAGATCTGAAGTGGAGAGTCTTGGAATTCTACCCTAGGGTCATTATTCTTCAACATTTAAATCAACAGTGCCAGTGATGGGGTGGAGGGAATCCTTATTTAGATTGCAGATGACAGAAAACTGGGATGGGTGACATTGGAAAATAGGAACAGCATTCAAAAACACCTATATAAACTAAAATGGGCAGAAATTAATACAATAAAATTAAGTGGAGACAAATGCAAAATTTTACATATTGGTCACAAAATCCCAAGACACAGGGATAGGATGGGGGCTACATTACCTCAGTGGTACCATGTATGAGAAGGACCTTGAGATTATTGTTGATCATAATTTGAATGTCAGCCATTAGTGTGATACTGCAGCAAAAATGTGGATGCTATTTTGAATGAATAAAAACATAGTTCCAGTTTGAGAGAAATAGTACAACAATATTATTATGCTGGTCACAAAGAAACATACCCGCCTTCCGCCCCTCCTCCAACCTCATTATACAATGACTAGGGAGCTGTGTTCTTGTTACCTTCTCAACACTGAGCACATTGCACTGCTCTGCTTTAGACATCAATCTACTAGAGTGATAAAGAAATCTATTTCTAAGGCTTCTTCACTGAATACAAGCAGCGAAGGTCTAGTGACAGGACCAAGAGCTGAGTCCTGTCATGAGACTAATGCATCTCCAGCTTTAATAACTGGGGTGTTGGCAACAAGGCAGAAAGGGCAAATGCAATAAATTGGCAGTCATCCAGGGTAATTAGCAGTTAACCAGAGAGCCCGTCTGCCTTCATCACCATCTGGTTTTTAATTTACAATAGCGCAGATACCCAGGTGAATCTCAACTCTCTTCCATAGTGGCAGGCAGAGATAAATCCCATAATTGTTTCTCACTTTATCCTGCTAGGTATCCCAGTTGCCATTAGATGGTGAAAGAGGGAGAAGACACTAAAGTCATTACGCCTTCAAATGATAGTTTAACGTCCTTTACACATTTTTAAAGTACTAGCGACTGGGGCATATGTATTAGGACTGGTTTTCTGGAGGCATAGTCAAAACAGAAGATTGATCATCAATGTGTAGGGCTAAGGGAACTAGAGTAAAACTGACAGAGAACTGGTAAGAGCTCAAGATATGTGGTGTGTGCACCATCTTTTCATCTAAAAAGAAGTTTATCAGACTGAGAAACAAGGGTTGTTTAAATCCCTTTGGTATGTCACCTTGAAATGGATAGATCATCAAATGGCAATACCATTTTCCTGACCAATTGCTTTAATGGCGATCAGGTGTAATAGAGAGCCCATCAGTAACCTCTTCTGTTGCCCAAAATGCTTTGGTTGGCTCCAGGCCCCAGGAGAATTTTGTGAGAATCCAATTGAAATAAAGAGAGTTGGTTTAGCTGCATCTATAAAACCCTGACTTATAAAAGTGAGGAATAGAAATGCTGGATGGTGTGTGTATGTGTAGGTGGGTGGGAGAGATCTTCTGTCATCAGTTCCCATGGAATAACTAGTTGGAAGTGGTCTTTAGCTTATGTGTGCTTTTTACTGCCTAAATCTTTGAAAATAATGTACAATGTGTTAGTTCCAATTAGCTGACATTCAAGATCAGTGGGAGCTAAAAGAGTAGCTGGCAAGAGGGTATAGAGTTGAATTAATCAAATTGTGTCATTTGAACCTGATGGTCTCAACGCACTGCTTCTTGGTGAACAAGTTTACATCCTAAAAAGGGCTAGGAAGTGCTAATTTTGTACCATAATTATAAATGTCTTTGACTCCTGTTCTTTGCCATTAAATGAGATGCAGGAGAGCATCTTCTTTACATCTCTTGGTCTGTGCCTTAGAATTCTTCACAATAGTTTTGCTAACATGACCCCCCCTTCCCACACACACACACACACACACAGATTTTTTTTCTCCCTTGGAGAGCCATTTATCAGCATGTTGTAACACATAATTATTTAAAGCACAATGCAAGTGTTCAATTTGCTTTGCATATTCTTACTGGAAACCTTATACACACAGGCATTTTTGCATTTGGAGTGGTTCTTAATGTGCCTTAATGTGCATACATTTTTGGCTTTACTTCTGTTTGACTAACCATAGATTTGTTTGAATTTCTTCTCTCCTTCCCACTCTCTATATAGATCCTGAATCCACTTGTTTCCAAGGCACAGCTTTCCCAAACACTTCAGTCTCGCTTGGTTAGTTGTAAAATCTTGGGAAAATTAGCTAACAAGTTTGAAGCTCATATGTGAGTAGCTGCTGTTTGTTTCACATGTGCAGATGACTAAAACTTCTACATGGTGATATAAAGTGACCTGTTTTTGTATCATGAGGAAAAGACGAGAACTTCTAAAGAAACAGATTAGTTGTATGTGATATAATATGCATAAGAGACACTCAACTAGGTGCAGATGTTTATCTTCCCCCACTCCATCTTAACTAGAGAAATAAAGCTTCCTGAATTACACCCCTAATAAATACTGTAGTAAATGCGTTCTCACACTAAGCTCATGATAGCCCCATCCTATCCTTCAAAAGGCAATTTGCAGCGATAATACATTTCCAAGGTCATTCCAACTTGGCATCTAATTCCATCTCAATTTCAGTAATTCCCATAATAATGGTCCTCAGTGTTAGGGATTTTTTATTTTTCTTTTGGGTATGAAATCTGGATGGATGGTATCCTTGAAGTGACTGGCTTGACTCTGAAGGAGCTGGGGGTGGTGACGGCCGACAGGGAGCTCTGGCGTGGGCTGGTCCATGAGGTCACGAAGAGTCGAAAGCAACTGAACGAATAAAGGACAACATTAACTAGTTTCCAAACTCACTACCATGTCAGAGATTGTGGACTTGTATGAAATACTAGTTTTCAATGCTGGAAGGTGTATTTTGGAGAAGGTGTATTTTTAAATTGTGTGTACCACCTTGTTAGCTCCTCTCATGGTTTAGAGCTCTTTTTTTGATACTTAAATGTTAGGTATCAAGACTTATACAGGCAGTCCCTGAATTACAAACATCTGACTTACAAATGACCAGTTAGAAACGGGGACAAGACAACAGGTAGTGAGAGAAATCTACCCTTCAGAAGGAAAATTTACTTCTGGACGAGTCACTCCTGGGGAAAAAAGGTCTCCACTGAAACTTTCTCACCGATCCTTGTTTCCACAACAAGCCAATTCTTCTCAGAATCCAATTGTCACAGGGACAGAAAATGTAGTGAAATCATCTGAACAGGGACACAGACAGCAAAACAAACATCATTTGGGTGTTCAGACTTCCCTATGCTTTCCAAAGTGTGCTTGCTCTACCCCCCCCCCCTGTGTGTGTGTATGCCCTGCCACGCGTTGCTGTGGCCTATAGTAAGAATTTTTGAAGTAGAGGTAGCTGTCTGGACTATTGCCCTCTTTTTCTTTCCCTTCTCTTTCCTTTCTTCCTTCTCTACCTCTTTCTTTCATTTCTTCCTTCACTCTTTGGTTCAATCCTTCCTTCTCTCTTTTCTTCCTTCCCTTCTCTTCTTCCCTTCTCACCTTCCTTCCCTCACTATTTCCTTCATTTTTTCACTTTTTATTTCCTTTCCTCCTTCCTTTTTTATCACTTTCCTGCCTTTCCTCTTTTTTCCTTCCTTTCTCTTTTTCCTTCCTTTGGTACCTCTTTCTTTCTTTCCTTTCCTCCTTCCTTCTTTCCCTCTCTCCTCTCTTTCGTTCCTTCCCCCCTGCCTTCTTCTGTCCGTCCTTCTTTATTTCTTTCTGTCTGTCTACCGTCCTTCCTTGTTAGAGAGGTCTTGGTTTTAGGGGTACCTCCTGTTTTTTCTCCCTCCTGTTGCCTTCTGCCTGTCTTTGGCTGCAATCCAGGGCAGAAAAGGCAGCCTAGGTGCCCGGAGCACCTTCCTTGTTCTCCTTCCCTTGTTCTTTGTGCTCGCTTCTCTTGCCGCCAGCACCACTGCCGCCATCATCTTGGGCTCCCTTGGTAGTTTGCAGACAGTGTCTGCTGAGGCCAGAGCAAGTTGATCTTGAGTGTCCCAGGCAGGCGGTTATCATCTATCACTCCACCATTGCTATCCAGCCTTGGAGGCCAAACAGAGGGAACAGAAGAGGCAGAGTGGGAAACACTAAGTGCTTTGGACTTCAATTCTCAAATTCCTTTCTCCTTGCCCAAGGTAGCAGAGGCTTCTGGCAGTTGAAGTCTAGTGTGTGGGAATCACTGTGAGGAGTCGAGCCTCCCTCCTTCCCTCCCTCCCTCCCTCCTTCCTACCTGCCTGCCTTTGCCTCTGTCTTCCCTTTGCACCTTACATTGGAAGTCTCAGGCTGGTCATGCCTGCTGGGCATCCTGCTGCCACCCTCCTCCTGGCTTCTGTCTTGGCCGACCCTCCAGAGTTAAAAGTGGGGCCAAACTGGATCTGTTCTACAGTGTGTGTCCAGGCTGCGGCCTGACTCCATGGTTAGGCCTCAGCGCCAGCAGGGATGGTCAGCTCACTACGGATGGTTGGTGCAATGGTTTTCCTTTGCACGGGGGGGGGGGAGGAGTGCATTTGCACATGCGTTGTAATTTATTCTTTATTTTGGGGGGTTTGAAGATTCAAAGCCGGTCTGAGTCCCTCCATGGAGGTGAGAAGGTCGGGGTTTAAAATTTTTAAATAAATAAATAAATGGATTTCCAAAGAGATTCAATCCAACTCCAAAGATTAGAGTGTGTGCAAAGAGAATTCTCTTTGAGGTTGAGAAGAATACAGATTCAATTTCAGACAATAAAAAAGAAGAGATTACTTCTTCCTGATAGGTAAACTTAAGAAGAACAGCTACACATTTGGATGGGGAAAACCCAGGAGGACTGATGGCATCTTATAAAGGACTGGTTATCATCAGTCATGAAGGCCCAGAATTTCTATGAGAGGTTTGGAAAAGACCTAGATTCAGAGGATAAAGGAGAAAGAGAACATCTGGGAAGGTAGAAAGAGATGGCAACCTCAATAGTCCCTGGATAAAGAAGATGTTCAACTACAGTGGCAGGCCACTTCACAACATAAAGAAGAATTGGATGATCACCTACTATTTCAAGTTCAAGGGCCTTGAGGATACCTTCTTTCAATATAAATGGATTAGATTCGCCAGACAAGAGAAGAGCTTTTTATTTTTTTCAATTACTGGAAATAAGAAGACATTTCCATTCAAAATTTATGAATGAAAAAAATGATGTCTGGCAAAAATGGACAAACTGATTAGGCTTACATGATCGCCAGACCCTTCCAAATTTGAAGAAGAAATCTAATACTGTAATAATTAGAGATGAACAAATTGGCTAGGCTTGTACTATCACCAGAACCTTCCAAATTTGAAGAAGAATTGCCTTTTATTGACTATTTAAAAGAAGAAAAGAAAATGAAAATATTGGGTTTTCTATAGCACCAAGGGAAAATTAATAGTATGGGGATATAAAAATAACAAGAAAGAACAAATAGAAAAGTTGGTGATAAGAATTGAGCTAACTACAAGTAGAATCCTAAACATGATATAAGACTATTTCTTCTTTCTAGCAAAATTTATTTTGTAGCTGCAGCT
Source organism: Anolis apletophallus (assembly GCA_030556195.1). Taxonomy (NCBI): domain Eukaryota; kingdom Metazoa; phylum Chordata; class Lepidosauria; order Squamata; family Anolidae; genus Anolis; species Anolis apletophallus. The sequence goes on along the minus strand of JARBWK010000002.1, from coordinate 8,945,894 downwards.
AAGCAATGCTTAAGGAATATGATTTCAACAAATTCCAATAGGAACTGACCTCATTCCCAAATAACAGGCCAAAATGCAAAACAGCATGAGCACATAATGAATTTTCCTTTCCTAATGGATGTGATATAATTTTCAGCCAAAGAGGATATTCCGAGTTGTGTATTTTGAGATCAAAGCCCTTTTTATTTAGAAAAGTATGTTTTGAGGAGAATGCCTTTTATTTTTTGAGAGAATAATGCAAAACAGATTGAAGTGTAATTTTTTTAAATACCCCCCCCCCCCCCGGCCATTATACTAAAATTTTCTGTAAAAGCCTCCAGTGACTACTTGAACAATGACATAGTTGAAACAGATCTATTTATGCTATGAAATTATTTATTATTCATTTAATAAATGAATATTTATTCAAACATGTGTTCCCCGCCCTTCTCAATCCCCGGGGGTTGTATTATCCTCTTTTAATAATCTTACCCTAAATGAGTTCTTAATTTTATTGACTGTTAAGAACAGGTGCCTTTATGTACTGATTCATTGGAAGCCGAGTGGTGATATGGAAGACACCAAAGCATAGAAACTTATGATGGAGTTAAAATTATGATTGTCTGATTGACACTTACTGGTCCTAATCCTGGGAAGTGGTCACCATAGTAACTATTCCATTTCTCCCCTTCTGTGAGAAGTCTGATGGAGGAAACATTGCCTGAATTGTAATTTATTTTCATGTTGATGCCAAGTTAGACCAGGTTTGACTTTGGCAGATATGGGTAAAGTGAATTCCTTCAGATGTTTCACTTAAACTCCTAGCCATTCTCATCATTGGTTAGACTAACTGTTGCAGTCCAACATTCACTGGAGGACTATACTTTGTTTACTCCTAGAACCTTATCCCATGCAAGTTTCACTCTGTGATCTCTGTTTTTGCATGCTGGCAAAACTGAGTCCTACAGAGGCCATCCCATGATGCACAGCCATTTCTGGTGGCTGATCATGGGAATCCGTCTTGCCAGTGTGCAAAAATGGAGAGAAGACTTTGTTTTCAGAAGTCTGGTGTTAATATCTACTAACATCAAATTCAGTCACTCCTGACTAAAGAAAGGGGGGAATTGGGAAGATGGGGGAAGGACGTGGAATGGCTGGTCACCCCCAAAGACGGACCTTGCCGGGGTAAGATGAGTCCCCACTCTTCCAAATGCATTCCCCCAATTCCCTCCCACCCATGGTATAATGTCCTATGCCTGCATGATAATATTATGAAGTTATCTATTTATTTATCTATCTATCCATCCTCCTATTTGCTTTCCAATAATGGTATCCAAGGTGGCCATTAGTGTGCAATCAGTGCATCTTGTTCTCACTGTAGTGTTGAGGAAAGGAATGGCAATTGAAAAGTGACTATGCCCAGTGGTGAGCAGGGCCTTTGTAAAATTGTTTGTACTTCTGCAAGACTTCCCATTTATGCCAAAAAATCTTTTTGTTGGGAACATATGGCTAAGCTCTAATACTTACATTGACTAATTGAAAAATCCAGTGTGACTTAACAAATACTGAAGCAGATAGTCTGTTCTAAACAAATGCATCTTTGTTTATTTTATTCCTCTTAACTTTCAGATTATTAATTTACATTATATTTACCTGTGTGTGTGGGACAAAATAGTGACCCGTATTTCTACTTGTGTTTTCTGATAGTCATTAGTATTTTATTAATAAACAAATGTAGTGGTAGAAATCTGAAAAATTTAACATGCAACATTAACAGTTGTAGCTGTAACCCCTCCTTACTTGTTGTACATAGGCCAAAAAAATTGTAAATGTTAATTTATAAAATTTTTGCCTTTTTAGTGTTAAAAGAGAAATTCTCCCACTGGTAAAATCTCTATGCCAAGATGTAGAATATGAAGTTCGTTCCTGCATGTGTCGACAACTGGAACTCATATCTCAAGGAATAGGGTGAGCCCAATTTTTATCATTATTGTACAGTTTGAATATTTTTGGAAAAATAATGTTAATTTCAATGGCAGTTACAGAGTGTAGGGCAAGAGCACAGTGCAGAAAATCATTGGGCATTACTCAAGGTGGGGATACGTTAAGGGTTTGATGGCTTAGTTTCTTGGCAATGAAAGAAAGCTTTCCTTAAGATCTTGATTTCTTGGTTGAAGTGGGACTGATTTAGTATGACAGTGCCATACTTCTACAGGCAAACTGGTAGGGTACAAGCAATCATGAAAATTGAATCACATGCTTTAACCTGCTATTTTTATGGTTATGCATGTGCTTCAGGAGTTGACCACATTACATGAGTAAGGTTACAGATTGCCAGTTTGTCAGATTCTTCCTGAACAGCTTGATGGCACTGGCAACATGGAACACAGGGAACTGTGTGCATTAAGCAGAGTTACCTGTATTTCTCTTCTCTAATGAAGGCCTTCGATTGATCACAGTACCATAGAGTACACATGAATTTTAGCTGGAATAAAAGTACATAGCCAACCTGTTACCAGTAGGATTTTTCTGTTCCCAAGCAGCATGAATCTTTTATCTACATAGTCTTTCTCAAGATGATAAGATAATGAAAATGAGCTATGTATCCTATATACTCATGTTTACGTCTATACATTATAGTAAAAAAAAAGTCAAACCTAAGTCAACTTATCCATGGGTCATTGTGAGCATTATACCTTAACTCATGTCAGAAAAAGGACCCATCTCTTCTCTGAGCAGAGTGGCAAAAAGCAAGAGCTTAGTAGAAGAAAAGGAGCCAACAAAAGTTAGTTCAAAATTATAGTATTATATTATGCAATTCAAAAATCCACATGTATGTCCAAATGTCAAAATCAAAGCGGTCTAGGTTCCGGAACGAAGCGACGAAAGTGACTTAAATTGAATTATAATTTGGAATTGAATTTATCGACCAAGGATTTGTTTCGACCGCTTCGGGAGTGTTTTTCATGACTTTATTGTTGCAGGCCTAGACCGCTTTGATTTTGACATTTGGACACACATGTGGATTTTTTAATTGCATAATATAATACTATAATTTTGAACGAACTTTTGTTGGCTCCTGCACATATTAAATACTTTGACCAGAACTGACATACAGTAGATATTTCCTGATTACAACTCAAGCATAATATTTTCCATTGGAGACTCATCATGCATTCATTTATGAGCCTTCGATTTATTTTCTGAGAACCAAAGTGGTGTAATTGTTTTAACAGAGATAAGTAACTTTTCCCATATCATCTGCAATAATAGTGACCCTAGAACCCCTGGAGAGCCAAATAATTCCCTATTTTGGGTTATGATAATCAGGAGGACCCAAATTCCTACTGAACCATAAATCTCTCAGAGGAACCGTGGGTCAATTTACCTCCCTCTGCTTTTCTCCTCACAACAGTTCTGTAAAGTAGATGGGGCTGAAAATAGTATTCCAAAGGCACTTAGTAACTTAGAAACATCAGGAGAGAGATGCTTCTAGAATCTAGTTCATGGCCATACAGTCTGAAAAACCTACAACAACCCACTTAGTAACCTTCATGTCTGAAAGGTAATTTGCACTTTGATTTCCACAGACATAGTCTTACCATTTGGATTGTGGGCAGTTACAGGTTTTACATGCATTTACTTGTTCTCAGTGCAAATTAAGGAATCATTGGTCTAGATAGAAATATGTGATACCTGAAAAATCTTGTTTACTTCAAAAACCATAGATAGTTCTTTATAGGAAATAGTGTTGGTTTACTAATGCCACCAATGGTGTTAATTTACCTCTCTCTCTTTTTAATCTCACTTTCTTCGTTTCCTGTGGTTATCTATAAAACACTAATGCGTCCCACTTTTTAATATCCCCCATCCCTCCCAATGTGCATTTGCAGCTCAGTTTATATTCTTCTTGTTTCCTCAAGAATTTCACTGAATTTCTCTTAACTCCGTAGGGTGGGATTAAGTCATGATGATTTAGAATTGAAAATAGCCTGAAGGTGACATATGCTACTGCAAATGGTTTATTTTTTAAAAAAGAAGTCCATCCTGATAGGCAACACTGAATATGGTTTGAACAAAGCTGTGTAGAGCAAATCTAAGGGTACATTATGCCCACTATATATGTATATTTATATTGATATCAGTATTTGTTTTTAATGTAATTGCTGCTTAATCAACACTGAAACCACCCTAAAAAGTTTGTTAAAGAAATGTGTTAGAGGAAATACTCGAAAGAAGGAAGCAAACCATTTGTTTGTTTGTTTGTTTGTTTATAGTATACCTCCACCTTCTCAAGCTATTTGGCTCAAGGATGTTGATAATATACTGACCAAGTTATAAATTAAATGCTGTTAAAACTAGTGGCTGTCAAATACATGTGAATTATGACACTGCTGAAAATAGGACACCAATGTCTCCTTTTGAGGATGGTAGAGTCACCAGTTTTGAGAAAAGAAAGTACCTTTATTTTAGAGTCTTCAGCACTACAATACACCAAAGGATGAGAACTCAGGCAGTGATTCATGTGTGTGTTCACTTCATGACAGGAGAAATGCTGAAGGTTGGTGGGAGGGTTTTTTTGAGGTTAAAGTCATATGTTAGTCAGAGCTCATAAAACACTGAGGTCAACCTACAACTGTTTGAACATTTAGCATAGAAGTAAGCCTTAGATGAGCATTGCAGAGTAGGAGATTTGTGCTTCTATGGCTCTAGTAATACCTTTCTTCATCATTTAAGGGAAAATTCTTCTGGCTCCTGCCCTCAGTGTCTCTGGAAAGTAACTAACCTGTCTGCCCATCTTTGTTGTTTTGTTATGGTTATTCTTATTTTTCTTGTTTTTGTAGGTCTGAGCTAACAAAAAATGTAGTGCTTCCTGAGCTGGTAGAATTAGCAAGAGACGAAAGTAGTAGTGTACGTCTTGCAGCTTTTGAAACATTGGTCAATCTGCTAGAAATGTTTGATGCAGGTAAGATTAGGTTGATCCAGCTGTTATTACTGTTTTCAAAATATTAATGTTTATGTTTTGAGCAAATATTATAATCTATTCTCCTTTCTGATTTTTCTTTTTTAAATTTCATAGATGATAGAAGTCAAACTGTCCTTCCATTAGTGAAATCATTCTGTGAAAAATCCTTCAAAGCTGATGAATCAATTCTGGTTTCGCTATCTTACCACTTAGGGAAGCTTTGTAATGGACTCTATGGTAAGACTGACAGGTCCTTCTTAACTCTTTAAAAAAAAGAAATGCTAGATTATATTTGGGTTGGAATTTTGCATTCAAAGCATGAATTTATGCTGGCATAAATGGGAGTGAACATTCAAGAAGATATATGATCAGGAAGAATCAAAGCATTGGAAAGGGTTTATGGACCATGGAGTCCAACTCTCTGCTCAATGGAGGACCTCTGGCCAGCATCCCTAGCAGGTAGCTGTCCAGACTCTTTTTGAAGACATCAAAGGAAGAAGACCCCCACCAGCTCTTTAGCAATTAACCCCATTACCAAACTATTATCACCGTCAAGAGGTTCATTCTAATGGTAATAGTTTATCCTCCTGTCACTTAAAACCATTAGAACCAGTTCTATCCTCTGAGACTGCAGAGAAAAACACTCTACCTTTTGCTATGTGGCAGCCTTTGCAGTATTTGAAGAGTGTGAATCTTCTCTTCTAGATTTAATTAAATGACCTCAATCTCCTCAATCTTCTCTTCTAGATTTAATTAAATGACCTGATTAACTAATTGTCCAAATGGAGAATGATACTGTGTTTAGCGATTTATTTGAATATATAATCCATATATTTCTCCAAGATTAGAGTTGAATGAGAAAAAGATATGGCAAATGTACTCTTGGGAGCCAGTGCATGGTGTAGTGGTTTGATGTTAAACTAGCACTCTAGAAAAGCAGAGTTTGAAACCTTGTACAGCCATGGAAACAAATCCACTGGGTTATCTTGAGTAATTTGCACTCCTTTGACCTCAGAGGAAGGCAGTGACAACCCCTCTTCTTGCCAAGGAAAGGTCAGGACATATTTGGCGTAGAGTAACCATAAATCAGTATCATTACAATCAGATAACTCCCCCCCCTCCCTTCCCAGAAACCTTTTATCAGACTGCAGTGGCCAAAGAAGATTGAGGCATGTGTTATTATTTGAAGCCAGAAGCATTTTGAGATCAACTTCTGCCAGCAGAGAATATTCTTCTTCTAAGCCTTAAATACAACAAATTGAACCAAAACACTTATTGAATGCAAAGGGTCAAGGGCTTAAAGACAGTTTGTGGAGATCTCTTAAACTTTTTTTAAGTGAAATGTAATTTGCCCTAGAAATTGGTGTGGGGAATTGGTTCACATATGTTGTCAGTAATAACTTAGTACACATAATGGGGACTCATTGAGCAATGAATATAGAGATCTAAAACAGAGACAAGAGAAACCAAATGCCATAGTAACAGTCCCGTACCTCCCACATTTGCTTATATTGAAGTAGCACATGGTCATAGGAAAGAATGAAGTGAGATTCCAACAGAATATAGGCAAAGATGATCCTTATTAAGACAATTGATGTGAAGAGGTACTTCTGGGAGTGCTGATAGAAAACCAATTTCCTCATACAGGTTAAGCATCTCTCAACCATGAGTCTGAGATAGTCCAAAATCGTTCACATGGCTGGCTGAGAAAGTGACACTTTTGCTTTCTAATGGTTCAATGTATGCACACTTTGTTCTCATCACAAAAGTATCAGAACTTACCTTCAAGCTTTGTGTATTAGGCGTATATGAAACGTAAATAAATTTCATGTTTAGATTTGGGTCTCATCTCCAAGATATGTATGTAGATGCAAAACAGGTATTCCAAAATAATAATAATAATAATAATAATAATCCTGAACTGTAAAACATTTCTGGTCCCAAGCATTTTGGACAAGGGATGCTCAACTTGTACTAATACACCTGCACTAGTTAAAGTCAGATTAATGTTATTTGATCAATGCTATTATGTATACAGGGGTCATAAATACATCAGAGTTCCAGAATGTGGAAAAAAAATGCTTACATACAGATTTGCTTATGCCTTTCCTGTGTATGCTTAAGTTAACTATACAAATGATTTTGCCTCAATGGTACCTCCACAATTTAAGTTTCAGCAAGTGCTTTGAGATTACTGCTCTTGCATTCCTCCAGCCAGTATGGCCAGTGGCCATGTTAGCTGGGAGTGCATGTTGCACTCCTCGTAAGAAAAATCTGTCAGTGTGGTAATTTTTTTTCCGTGTCAGGATCGACTTGAAAAACTCCAAGTCACTTGTGGTGTGAGAGAATTGGCTGTCTGCGAGGATGTTGCCCAGGGGCCGCCCGGATGTTTTACCATCCTGAGGGAGGCTTCCCTCATGTCCCTGCATGAGAAGCTGGGGCTGAAAGATGGGAGCTCATCCTGCTCCCTGGATTCGAACCGCTGACCTTAACCTATTATGCCACCGAGGGCTCCATAAAGCAGAAATTAGAGCAGAAATTCGTTTAAGGCAGAAGTAAAGAGAGGCCATTCCCGAGAGGCCTCCGCGTCTCTCAAAATGCCCCCCATGTCTGCCATTGTTTATTTTCCCCATCCAAGCCAGTTTAACACTGGGTGAGGCAATATTTTCTACAATAAGAATGACACAATCTTTATTTCCTGGATTTAAAAAGCTCACCTGGATCTAAAATTCCCCCCAATTAGAATTGTTCACATGCTTCCTTCAAGAAGAAGGGAATATTTTGAGTCATTTTTAAACTGAAAGGCACAGTCGGAAGCTCTCTCCTCCAAAGTCTGGAGGAGGGTGTATGATGGTCTTAAACCTCCAAATCCCTTGAACATAGATATTTGATTATGCCTGTTTCAAGGGCTTAGATATAACCAAACTGTGTTCCTGAAATGCTGTAGTACTTTGGGCACATCCAGATTAATTGAGTGAAAAATCACAAAGTCTCAGGTTTTGTTCCTTTTTATTTTAATTTGGGGAGCCATATGTGTTTTGTTCGTCCCAGAATATTTTTGTCAGCTCCCAGTGTGATCAGAAACCTTTTGTTCCAGCTCCCTACATTGGTTTATCTTAACCCAGTCTAAAATTGGAAAGAGCAGGAACAAAATCTGGGACTTTTCCGTCAGTCCAGATGCACCTCATATTGTTTCCTACTTTAGGAATACAGCAGAAGTAGACAGAGGCCAATATTGTTCAATATGTTTCATAGGAGAGTAATGATTTAAATTCAGATTGCAAGAACCCCTAATTTTACACTATCCGCTACACTAACCCAGCTCTCTTGACAGGTTATTCTTGCACCAGTTTATGAAAGTAAAATATTGAATTAAGTATTTTATTTGTTTGAAGGGATTTTTACACCAGAGCAGCATTTGCGATTTTTGGAATTCTATAAGAAGCTTTGCACACTGGGATTAGAGCAGGAAAATGGGCACAGTGACAACCAGGTACAGCTCCAAACCCTAGAACAGGAAAAGAAGTACATATCAGTGAGGAAGAACTGTGCTTACAATTTACCAGTGAGTGAACTGCTATTTTACTTAACTATACATTTATAATTTGTGTAGAGTCTTGTAAAATTACTCCTGGCTTTAGAGAGTTGGGACATCTTTGCCTGAATCAGAAAGAGTACCTTGAGACTATTGGGATTTTTGGGATAGCAGTGGCAGAGGATGGGCTTTGAAAGAGAACCAGTAGCTACGACATTCCTGTTCACATGGTGACTTTATTGTATGCCGAAGATGAGCAGGCAAATGGCAAATTACATTTCTCCCTTTTACTGTACAAGAACAGGTGGAAAAGTTGGGGTTTTTTGCAACCAGATTACACTACATGCCAATCAAGGAAGCCACTACAGTGGTTCTTAAGTGCTCTTAGCACCTCAGAATTGTTTCCATAAGAACTGGTGGCAATTGTTCTATAGTGTTTTTTTTCTTGTGCCACAAAACTAAGAATTCTTAGGTTCCAATACCTGTTCAATGGTGGAATTGCTTTACTAATGCTTCTTTGGTATGGCAAGCTTGAATACATAAGAAGGATCCTATGGATCAGATCAAGAGTCCCAGCCAAATACCTCTGGAAAAATCACAAGAGGTCATGTGGACAATAATCTTCTCATGCTGTTGCTCCTCTTCAACTGGTATTTGGTGGCAAACTGCCTCTTGACACAGAGATGCTAAATGCATCCTGACCTACTAATTCTCCATTAATGCATCTTTTTTAAAAAAAAGAAAAGATAGTGGATGTTACTACATCTTGTGGACATAATTCCACAAGTTAATTATCAATGTGTTTATGACTCCCAACTTGGAGGATTGTAAAGGGGGATTGTACAGAGTCAAGGAGAATTGGACCATTACTGGCTACTAATTAAGATAGTTATATATAGCTTCCATTATCAAAGGCAATATACTTCATTTCTTGGGGAAAACAAGATGAAGAGTGCAGTTGAACTCACATTCTGAGGGTGGGTGTTCTAGAAGCCATAGATGGCCATTCTATGACCAGAGTTGTAGACTAGATAGGCCTTTTGACCTGATCCAATGTGGCTCTTCTTACATTCTTATTTTATCAACCCCTATCTTAGAATTGTCCTTTTAAAAGATCTTGTTGCCATGTTAAAACTCCAGTTGTATATTTAAACCCTGAATGTGCTATTCTTCACTAAATACCACCTTTGATCATTTTGTGTTAAGATCATGTTTTTCACATTTTTGGATCTTTTTTCATTCAAATCCCACTCCGGTAACTGTATAAATGGCATCTATACCTGAGGGCTAAATTCCACTCAGGACTGCACTCAGAGAAGTGGGTTTATATACATAAAAGCTCAATCAAAAATAAAAACCAGTCGATCTTAAAGATGCTGCCATATTTATTATTTTCCCCCTTTCTTCCTCCTTTTAAAATGTTATATCATTTTCTGTTCCTAGGCCATGATGGTTTTTGTGGATCCAAAAAACTTCAATTTGGAATTGTATTCTACATTCTTCTGTCTCTGCCATGACCCTGAAGTGCCAGTCAGACACACTGTGGCTATTGGCTTCTATGAAGTAAGTTGAGGAATGACATATACCACTGGAGAAATTATTATTGGGATGGCACAAAGAAGTTATCCATTACTGAGGCCCCTTATACACTGCCATATAAAACCCAGATTATCTGCTTTGAACTGGATTATATGGCAGTGTAATATAATCCAGTTTAAAGCAGATAATGTGGATTATTCTGTCTGATAATTTGGATTATATGGCTGTGTAGAAGGGGCCTGGGTTCTGTTCCACATGGCAGTTGCTGGCTGTTCAATCTGTCATCTGTTTGGCCTTCTCCACTTAAATTGGTGTTATTATAGTTAACTTTATAGTTGGATTAGGATGTGGAGAGATTATTTATTTATTTATTTATTTAAAACTTTTATACCCCGGCCTTCTCACCTCTGAAGAGGGACTCAGATATAGTATAGATACAAAAGAAAAAATACTGCTGAAAAAATATATAACTGTTATATTAAATAGGCCTCCTGTAGGTGCATTGGGTTAAACCGCTGAGCTGCTGAACTTGCTGACTGAAAGGTTGGCGGTTCGAATCCAGGGAGCAGGGCGAGCTTCCGCTGTTAGGCCCAGCTTCTGTTAACCTAGCAGTTTGAAAACATGAAAATGTGAATAGATCAATAGATACTGCTTTGGCGGGAAAGTAATGGTGCTCCATACAGTCATGCTGATGACATGACCTAGGAGACGTCTACGGACAACGCCAGCTCTTTGGCTTAGAAATGGAGATGAGCACCACCCCCCAGAGTCAGACACGACTAGACTTAATGTCTGGGGAAAGCCTTTACCTTTACCTACAGTATATAAAATATCACTGGACATATCACTGAAAATATTTGATTACCTAAAAAGGTTTTCATATTATTTTTTAAAAACTCAGTTGTGATTGAATGATTTTTCATGGGAATGAATAATTGCCTGCTAGGTTGTTTAATGCAGATAGTTGGTGCATTTTTGTTAATTGCTACACTGGTTTTTTTACTGCCCAACATTTACAATTGTAAGCTACATATTCCTAATATTTGAAATATTTTGAATGGAATGCACTGTGTAGAGGGCTATACATTCTTCTTGCCTGTAATTGTGGCCTTTAAAGAGAATGTTTTATCAATAAACATTTTGTTGTTGTTACATCATTATGAGATAAAATTTTAGTTGGTCCATCAATCCAGTTTATACTTTCAGATTGTAACGTTCAATTTCAAATGGGCGTTGAACAACCACCACCCATTCCAGTACTTTGTCCCTAAAGAAAAACCTTTGATTAGACAAAAACATAATTATTTTAGGAGGTTTTCTTTAGAATTGTCTGCATAATAGGCCTTTCCAAGACTGCCAAGACCGTCCCTTCAGTTAGCAAGGTTTTAACTCCCCCCCCCCAAATATTTACTGGGTGAGCAATATTAGAAATGGCTATTCTACTGTGGAATTTTCAAGTTACAAAACCATACTTAATGTATCTGCCCACTAGCAACAGATCAGAAGTATGTATTAAGCTAGTAGGAATTACACATCAGAGGAATGTTAAAATGTCTGAACGATTTTCAGGAAATATTTGAAGTATTAAAAAACTAGCAAACTGCCATTTCAGTCCCCAAAAGCACAGTTCCAAGATGCACAACTGATGAGATAGGCTGTTTTGATGCTTCTAGCAACATATTGCTAAATTGCAAGCAATGGGGAAAGAGCATGGCCTCAGTAGCCTTTAAGAATTCTTGTTGGCATTAGAGATCTGGTATATACTTGATTCCTGCTGGGTATTCAAGCTTTATTGAAAAGTAAACATGATGAGATTAAAAGGACTAATGGCCATGTTGTGTTGGTGTTTTATTTTTCAGGTTGCTAAGCTTTTAAATACCGATGTGTATGTAATACATAAAGAACTGGTAGCCCTATTACAAGATGAGTCATTAGAGGTAATAACATATTTGTTGCTTACATTAATATCATTTACAATTTTCCTAAATGATACTATAAGAAGACATAATGAGAACTGCTTGATGGGATGAATCATCTCAGTTTGTTTCACTGTGTACTCATAATGGTAGGTGTTTAGTATAGATTCATCTGCAAGTGATGACTGAAGTCTTTTACTTAAGCACAATACCAATAAAGGCTGGAAATATGGAGCTACGTCAACTAGCATGCATTAGCCAAAAATGGCTGGAGAAGCCCCATTAAAAAGTAGTGGATCGTGGCCTGACACCAAAGTGGAGTTGGGTTGATTTTGGTTTTTTGTCTATCAGTGTCTTTATTGGTGACTTGGGATTGACACAAAGAAAGAAAACATTTTTGCAGTAGGCTAAGATACCAAGATGAAAAATAAATTTGTGTTTGGGTTTCCTTTTGTTACAAAAATATGATGGTAATTCAGAAAGTTTGCTGTAATGTTGTAGGAAGACAGTTATACAAGGAATGAGCTGAGCATGTTTAGAATGGGAAGATTTATTAAGGTGACATGTTGATGGTTTCAAAGTATTCACATGATATTATTTCTCACATTTCTAACCCGCCCTTCTCAACCCCCAAGGTATAATTGTAGAAGCATGAAAGTGGCATTATGTTCCTTCTTAGTTATCTCTTTTCCAGTGAAGATTTCATAGATGGTATAAATTGATATGATGAAGAGAGTCAGTGTGGTGTAATGGTTTGAGTGTTGGACTTTGGAGATAAAGATCCAAGTCCTCTCTCAGCTATGGAAACCATTGGCTGATCCTGGAGAAGTCATGCTCAGTCTTAGAGGAAGGGAAAGGCAAACTCCCTCTGAACCATTTTGCTAAGAAAAAAAATAGTTCTGTCTTGAGATTTCTAGAAATTACTTGAAAGAACAACACAGTAACACTGAATATTAAAAAAAACAAAACTCCAAAACTATGAATGCAGTCATTTAATGGAGCAAGTCACTTGGGATGATTATTTCAGGAATGTTTTCACTCACATCAGAATTTGTGATGAGATATTCTGCACTGCTGAATTTTGAACTGATGATGGGGAAAGTAAAGGTTGACTTAAGGAAATTCCTGCTCTTACCTGTAAGAACAGTGAATCAAGCAGTGTCTCAGTATCAGTCAAGGACACAGTTACTTAATGTTTATTTATTTATTTATTTATTTATTTACGACATTTATATACCGCCCTTCTTACCCCGAAGGGGATTCAGAGCGGCTTACAAGTAAAATGTAAATACAATATATTATATTATTGCCATAGCACAATATTAATATTATATATTATATTGTACTATAACATTATACTGTAATATTATTAGTAATATTACATGTAATATAAATATATAATTATAATATATTATTAGTGGCATTATATTGTATTACATTATAATATTATCAATATTATATTATATTATAAGCACAGTGCAGGAGGCAAGATGGAACTGCCTTCCTGGCCCCTTTCTTCACTCTGATCTCAGAGCAACAGTTGGGAGCTAATGTTGACATTAGCATTATACTAACACGATTTCATGCATCCCAGCATTCATACATAATGACAGGCAACAGCACTGTATTTATTATTTATTTATTTGAAACCTTTGTACTCCGGCCTTCTCACCTCTATCGAGGGACTCAGGCCTGATTCCTGATCAACTTGACTTGCCATAACTAATTCTGTCTTTCAGGAAGACAGATCAACATGGCTTCTTAGTTCTGTAGTTCTTTTATCAGAAATAAGTGACAGGGATAGTTGAAGTTACATACTTGCCACACAAGGAGAATGTTGCAATGGATATTGGAAATGTGAGTTACCCTTTATTTTTTTAACTAGGTGTTAGATGCATTAATAGGTCACCTTCCTGAAATCCTTGAATTATTGTCTACTGGAGGGGAAGGCGGTGGATCAGACAGTAAGGTAAGGGATCATGTTTGCAGAACCCTATTCCTACTGGTAAGCATTTTCTTAACTCACGTCCCCTAGATAGAAACAAGTATCTTCTGGCCTTCAGGAGAGATTTGTTAGCAGAGAGGAAAAGTTACTGAACTTTCCTTTATAGCTAGCTGCAGCCCACAAACATACTTTGTGTGGCAAGATTAGCAGATTCGTCTGTGTAAATTGAAAAGACGTATATTTGTTATTTTCAGCTCGATCTCTTAGGGTTCTTGGTGTCATGGATGATATTGGTGGCCCCATAAAACTATTCATGGCTGTCACGATGCCGGGTCTTGGCTAGCCCCTTAAACACACACACAGAGACGGTATTCAGCTAACTACTTTATTGAAGAATAAAAACAGTAGAAAAGGTATTGTCCATAAAAATATCAAGTAATCCAAAGGTAAAGGGTCTGTAGTAATGTCCAAAAGCAACTTGGCAAGGACGTTTCCAAAAGCTTGGCAAGGCTCCGCTCAGCAACTGCGGATCAAGGAACAAGGCAAGGTTGCAAGGTCCAAGGCACTCCTTGGCAGGCCACAAGCCCAAACTTGGCTACATGGATCTTAGCTCGCTACACGTCTGTAGATGATAGACGTGGCCGAGGTACTGAGGATCCGTTCCCATGGATCCTCTACTTAATTCCCTTGGCGAGGACCCCGACACTCTAGGCTTCGCCTCCAATCTATGCTTCGGGCCCGCGCCCCCTTTGGCTGGTCTAGGCTGTGGTGCCAGCCCCTCCTGCTAGCCTCAATGCTCCGTCTCCTATCAAAGCTGCGACCTTGCCTCCCAGCACCTGGTTCCCTATCTTCGTGAGAGTCAAACTCCCCTTGCGCTTCCATGCACTCATCCTCCTCCATTCGTTCTTGAGAACCTCGCCCCCCTGGTTTCTCATAGCCTTCGCTATCACTGCTTTCTGAACCTCTCTGACCTTCCATGTCCTCGTACGGGTCAGGCCATCCATCATCCCAGGCCAGGCTCTCTGTGGGAGAAGAAGGCCCAGCTAACTCAAAAGCCCCTTCTTCCATTCCCTCCAAATCCTCCTCAGAATCTACCTCAGCTGCTGCTGGTTCTAATGCAAGTGGGACCCCCGGTGCTGCCCCTTGCCCCCCAGGCACGAAAGAGAACTGAGTTGCTACAATGGCCCTTATAGTGCAAGATTTCAAACTTAGTGTTTCAGATTGTCTTTCTTCAATCACTGTTTTTGCTTCTGCTTGTTTCTTGAGACTCTAAATCACCCCAATATTTTGTGGAAATGATTATGTTAGGATTCTCTGCTTCTGTCTTACAATTTTTGTATTATGGTGATTGTATTTTGAGTCCTTTGTGGAGAGAAAAATGGGATATACATAAAAAAATAGCTTACTGGATTATGTTTTGGTTGTGTATATAACCTTGTCCCCTAAAAAGTTATCTAAAAATACCAATGTTGACTGATATATAACTTGTTTTTCTTTTTCTTTTTCCTTCAGTTATTAAATTTTCCAGAGTTGATTCCAGCACTAACAAGAGCGGAACAGAGAGCAGCAACCTCTTTAAAATGGAGGACTCATGAAAAGTTACTACAAAAGTATGCTTGCCTGCCTCATGTCATCTCAAGTGATCAGATTTATTACCGTTTTTTGCACAGAATGCTGACAATCATTATGACAAATGTGAGTTCATCACAATCCCTCTCTTTGTTACCTTTTTCTTTCTCAAGTATCGTGAGTTGATTCGTAACCTATCCCCCGTTCTATATTTGACAATTGACAGATCCCCTTAGCACTGGTGTAGTTAGCCTATCTTTGGGCTCTACTATTTTCAGCTGCCAAATTTTGTGATTGATCGATTTTCCATAGCAAGTGAAAGAAAATCCCTACACATAGGATTCTAGCTTCTACTGTGCTTCTTCCTAACTTTATTCCCTTGTACTCTTCTTCATTTTCCCAAAACTAGGACTCAGGGGAGCTATAAGGTGTAGTTTTCTTTGTACAAGCAATATTCCTGTAGAGTAGAGCTTTTAATGTGTGCTTTTATCTATGATCCAAAGTGCTACTATTCAGACAAACTTTTTATTTTTCTGAACTGGTTTTGGAACCAGTAGACAAAGGGTATTTATGTTTAATGAAAGTAGAGTGTAGTAGTTCCTGGTTAGTTTAATGGTCCTCACCAAGTTATGCTGGGATGCAAACTGAGATAGGCTAGGATCCTCATATTCTTCCTTGACTTTAAATATCCCTTAAAACCAGGCATATTCAATAAATATGTGTTTGAGAGCCAGATACCATATCTTTTCCTATCGCCACTTAGTTTTATTTTTAACTAGCTTGGGGACCCGGCCCTGCCCGGGTTATTTGAGAAAGGCATTGTGTGCCAAGGTTGGTCCTTATCAGATGTTTACGTGGCTTGCAGTGGTTTCAGGAAGTTAGTGAAGGTACTGCAAGTCCCATCGGCCATGGCCCATCCCCCTCCCAATAGCACCAGGATGTAAAGTGGGTCATGGGGACTCTGTGTGCCAAGTTTGGTCTTGATCAGTCAGTGGATGAGGGTAGCAGCGGTCTGGAGAAGTGATTGGAGGTACTTCAAGTCCCATCATCCATGGTCTGCCTTCCTTCAAACTGCACCAGGATGTAGAGTGGGTCTTGGGGGTTTTGTGTGCCAAGTTTGGTCTTGTTCTGTCATTGTTGGGAGCCACAAAGTGTTTTGGTCTGAAACTCCCACCATGGCTGACTGCCTCAGGCCTTTGCCTTATCCCCCTCTGGCAGTTTAGAGTGTCGGAATGTTCGTGTTGGCTGGCCAATTAGAGGCGTTATGCAAATACTCCCTCACTGGCAACCAATCATGTTGTCAGAATGTAGAGGCCAGGAGCCAATCAGAATGCTGCCACATACGTACATACATACATACAAACATACAAACATTCTGCTTTATTATAGATATAGATATAGAGATATAGATAGATAGATAGATAGATAGAGATTTGTTTTTTAAGTTGTCTTTTCCTCCTCCTTTCATGCAGCTGTTATGCATGTAGTAAACAGTCTTGACTATAGGCTGATTCGTTGGGGTGCCCATTTTATTTAGCCTTAGTAACTAAAGGTTAGAAAAGTGCACATTACGAGATTTTTTAACAAAAGATTGGACAAATTTATGGAGAATAGATCATGATGTTGTCCAAACTAAATTACTGTAATACTGATGTGAGCTTATGTCTAAAACAGTTTAGAACTTTCCATGGGTGCAAAAGGCAAAACAACTACTAGTGTGAACATACTGTACCAATTTTAAGTGAATTTCACTAGCTGACTATGTATTTTGGAACTCAGAATAAAAGTTTAGACGACATCAAGTTCTTTCATGGAATGTGAAAAGTACTCTAATTTCTAATAATGACCCTGAAACAGAAAAAAACACACAGGGAAGCTCTGTTTAAAGATTCACAAATGTGCACATCTTTATTCTCTATTCATTTAGAACTATGTCGCATATGAGTTTCGGATCTATGATGAGTAGATTTAGAATTATGGTGTCTAAGGTACATGTCCCATTGCGTTGGTTGCTACAGAGATACAAGTTGAAAAATCCAGAGTTTACCTGACTCCATAGTTTGTTGCTTTCATTTCAGTAATTGGGAAAGATCAACGTTTGCTCATAAGTAACACTGCTTGTATCTCCCTCTTCCTGACTCATTCATTAATTAGCAAAATTAAGACTCACGCCAACATAACAAAAAACCCCACTGGGATTGTCTTTGCATAGGAAAATGTCACATTTTGAGAATTTAGGCATCTGTCCTATGCGTAAAATAAGAAAAATAAAGTAAGTTGTAGAAAGAAAAAGATAATAAGTGAGTATCTTTGCAATTTTATTATCTGATGCCATATGCTTGTGCTTCATATTTTAAGGGTTACTTTTCTGATTTACTTGTGGTATGTGGAGTGTTTTGGACAGATGCCACACAAAGTTCCCCCCGCCCCCAAGTTAGGATATTAATGCACTGTTCTTTTCTTTGTCCAGGATTTGCTTTTCTTAACAATATATGGCATTTAATATCTATAGAGAATATAGTAAATTTAAATTTGTTTTTCCTCTTCCATAAAGAATGTCTTACCAGTCCAAAAAGCCGCTGCTCGAACTCTGTGTGTCTACTTACGTTATAACCGCAAGCAAGAACAGAGACATGAAGTAATCCAGAAACTAATCGAACGTGAGTCCTGAATTTCTCTCTGTGTAAAATGTTAAGGAAGGAATTTTAGTGAAAGAAAAGGCAATTGTGGATTGGCATGCTCTTCACGCCAACAGGGGCACTGTACTATTTTTCTCTGTAATGGGTTTTCTTCAGCAGGGCAAAAGATGGAAGAAAGAATGGAAAAGCAGGGAGGATCAAGTGGAGAAAGCCACTGTGGGACACTCCAGTCAAAACGAGCTAATGTATGATGGCCTGATCAGAGCCTCATACAAAACTGCTCTTAATGTAGAACTATATAACTATCTTTCTGTCAGAGCAAACACTTAATATTCATAAGGTTCATAATTCATTTTCTGCATCATCATCAGTTTATTTGTATGCAATGTTCCCATGGTAAAACTTTATTTTTTTTCTTCGTGGTCTCTGTGAATTCGCACATGTGGAGTGACTGCGCCTGCGCAGGCCCCAATGAAAACTTCCCAAGTTTAAACATGCAAGTTGTGGTGGTAACCCCGCCCAGTCCCCAGCAGGGCATAAAAGGCACCCTGCATGCACACTCCGCAATTCCTTTTTTTCTGCCGCAAGACTCACGTCAGAACTTCCTTGCTGTGTCAACAACTCATTTTAAACACTGTACACAGTCTTCTCGGCAGACTCCTGACTCGGATAAGCACTCCAAGTGCCCAATCCCGTAAAAATCGGGCTCATTGGCTAAGGCAGGGGTGCTCACACTTTTTCAGCATGTGAGCTACTTATAAAACAACCAAGTCAAAATGATCTACTTACCCACTACAAAATGTGAAACATATAACACAATATCTGCTTTGAACTGGGGTTTCTGAGTCCACACTGCCATATAATCTGATTCAAAGCATATAACATGGGATTTTATTCAACTGTGTGGAAAGGACCTCAGATAACCCAGGGCCGGCAGCACTTGGGCGGCGTCGGGAGCCCGCGGGACGGGACTGAGCCTTCCTCCCGCCCTGCCTGCGATCTACCAGGACGCCCTACGCGATCTAACAGTAGATCGCGATCTACCTAATGAGCACCTCTGGGCTAAGGTATCTCCTGTACCAGCAGTCCTTGGCCTCTTCATTGTCGATGGCAATGGCTCCTTCTTTGGTGTCAACCTTAGCAGGTCCATCGTCAGCGGATCTGTCCTCGGCATCTACCTCGGCAGCTCCAGCTTCTTTGGCGTGTTCGACTTCGGTGGAAAAGAAACTTCCACCAAGACCTCGCTCGACAATGTCGACAGCGTCAAAGTCTTCGAGGCATACGAGACAATCCAAGTAGCCTTGCTCTGTAACAACAGAAACTGCACTGCTGTGTTTCAAATGTGATGTCTACACAAGTTTGCTACCTTAATGTTGTGTGGGTATGCTTTTGTTCATGTTGAACTGATTGCCCTCTTGGGCTTAGGGATACTTCACCCCATTAACACTTGGACGGTATGTCCTGTTCTTTATTGTTGCTGTTTTTCGCAATAAATCAGGATTTTGGTCCTTAAAGAATGGCCGGTTTGTTCTTCCCGCCACCGGGATCTTAGCTTGCTATCTCACATGTGTGCATTCACAGAGACCACGAAGAAAAATGGTAGGTTACATATCTGTGACCATCTTTCTTTGAGTGGTGCTCTGTGAATTCACACAAACCCACCCAGCCTCCCCTCTTACAAACCTCTCTCCCTGCCTTGCGGCGTAGGAACTGCGGAGTGTGCATGCTCCACAGTTCCGCATTTTATGCCCTGCTGGGGACTGAGTTGGGTTATCGCCAAAACTTGAAAGTTTAAACTTGGGAAGTTTCTGTTGGGGCCTGCGCAGGCGCAGTCACTCCACATGTGTGAATTCACAGAGCATCACTCGAAGAAAGATGGTCACAGGTATGTAACCTACCATTAATCAGTATTATACCTTCAGAAGAATTTATATAAAACAGCAACATTTCAAGATAAGTGACCATGAATGGCAAGCCATGAAAGAATATAAATAACCATATAAATATTAGTAGATTATTTGAAACATTCTATATTAATAAATATATACTTGAACAGAGTTCTTGGGCTTCTTAGAGACTCATCATTTTATTGTTGCATTAGTTTTCACACCAAGGCTTAAGCCTGTTGATTCTTAGTAAAAATAATCCAAGACATACTGATTACTCTGCCATCTAACAGTCAAACCAACAGTACCCTGTTATGGTTCCTTTAATCTGAGAATCAATCTTGCAAAATTTGCAGTCATCATAGCTTATTTTTCCAGGCTGTTCAGTCATGTTCCAGAAGCATTCTCTCCTGACGTTTCACCCACATCTATGGCAGGCACCCTCACGACCTTTGAGGATGCTTGCCATAGGTGTGGGTGAAACATTAGGAAAGAATGCTTCTGGAACATGGCCATATAACTCGGGAAAACTCACAGCATCCCAGTGATTCCGGCCATGAAAGCTTTCGGCAACACATTGCTATTGTGTTTAATTACTGACTTTTTGTTGTCACCTTCATTGTGTACAACTTGTTGATTCCACTCTTTTCCTGTACTTCGGGAAAATACTTTGATTTCTCCTGGTTCTTTTCCAGTGCTCATTGTAATACACAGTACAATCTGTACTGTAACAGATGTTACATTTTTTCAATATAACATTACTCTAAGATTAGACAAAGCTGAATGAGGAGGGTAATAATCATAATCATAATTACTTTATTTATATCCCACCACCATCATCCTACCTAAAGGAAGACAGGGTGGCTTATAAGGCAACAAAAGATGGTGAAAGTTAGGTTTGGTTTTCTGTCTTCAGATATACTCAATGAAGGGTAAGAACATTTGAGTATGGATTTATGTTCATCATACAGATCTCCAAACTGTGCAGGCCAAGCCAAGCCCTTTTCGGGAGCATTTGAATGGCATACAAACTGAAGGTTGTAATCAGTTATTTGGTGCTATGCTTCCCTGCCCCCCTCAAACAAAAAACACAAACAGAAACATGATTAAATTTGAGAGATAAAGCTTGGAAACCTTGTTAAGAGATAATTTGATGGGTGTAAGCCAGGCAAGGGCAAACTTTGGCCCTCCAGGTGTTTTAGACTTCAGCTCCCAGACATCCTAACCAGTTTACCAGCTGTTAGGAATTGTGGGAGTTGGAGTTCCAAACACCTGATACAGATGCAAACCTGTTTAGAAGGGAAAGGAATGGGGTGATATAAAATAGGAAAGGTAAAGGTCCTTCCTGAATCCCTTAGTTTTGTTCAGAATAGTAAAAGTGTATTTTGATGTGGGCTGTCATATTTATAGCATTGCTAAAGAGATAAAACACTTTCTGGAAACAATCTGACTGTAATGAAATCGCACCTTTAAGTTGTCATTAAGATGATTAGTTACAAATAAGTATGTGGTGGTTGAGCTTTTATTTCTGTACATTTCTGAACAAATAAAAATCTGCAGATGTTGATAGTGTTTCTTTTAAACACATTTTTCCAGAATTGGGCCAAGGAAAAAGCTACTGGAACAGATTGCGTTTTTTAGATACCTGTGAATTCATCATAGAACTGTTTTCAAAATCATTTTTCTGTGAATACTTCTTCCTCCCGGTGCTTGAGCTTACACATGATCCAGTAGCAAATGTGAGGTAATTTTAAAAAGTTGCACAAAAAGATTTAAGTGGCTTGTTCAAGTTATCTTGTGTAATGCAGGTTGTTGGGGAAGCATTGTGTATGTTTTTAAAATGTGTAAAATAGAAGCATTTCCTGTTTATCAACATGCTATACCAGGGCTGTTCAACTTCTACCGGCCCAGGGGCCTGAATTCCGGTCACGGATGACCTGGGGGGCCGCAGGGTCTGCCCCCGGCTCCGCCCCCAGCTCTGCCCCCTCCCGGCCCCAGCTCCGCCCTCTCCCTCGGCTCCGCCCCTGCATGCATACAGTCAAATATAATCTTTTACTGAGGTAAAATGCAGGGTGGGCATTCAAAAGGGGCATCCATACAGTCAAATATAATCTTTTACTGAGATAAAATGCAGGGATAAGATATTAAATTATTTTAATTTAATACTAAATATATTTAATTCCATCCTCCCCTCTCCCCTCGGGATTTTTAATATTAAAGCGAAATTCCATCCTCCCCTGGATTATTTTTATTTAATATTAAATATACTTAATTCCACCCTCCTCTCCCCTATTTTAATAAAAATGTTTATTATTTATTTTATTTTTCAATTTTTATTTTTTATTTTATTAAAAAATATATTTAATTCCATCCTCCCCTCCCTTATTTTAATTTAATATTAAATAATTTAACAGCCTCCTGTGCTATTTTATATATGCATATGCACATTTAATATGACTCCCTTGGAAAATTTAATTTATCCCCTTATTTTAAATCCTCCTCCTCTCCCCTTATTTTAATTTAATATTAAATATATTTAATTCCATCCTCCCCTCTCCCCTTATTTTAATTTAATATTAAATATATTTAATTCCATCCTACCCTCTCCCCTAATATTAATTTAATGTTAAATATATTTAGTTCGATCCTCCCTCTCCCCTTATTTTAATTTAATATTAAATATATTTAATTCCATCCTCCCTCTCCCCTTATTTTAATTTAATATTAAATATATTTAATTCCATCCTCCCTCCCCTTATTTTAATGTATCCCATCTCCCCTTATTTCATCTTTAAATATATTTAATTTTATATTTAATACATGAGGGGAGATGGGGAGAGAATGAGGAGCCCCTGAGGCCCCCCTGCTTCGGCCTACCTTTTCCAAACACGCAGGATCCAGGAGTACCCGGACGACAAGAGAGGCAACGACCGACTGAGTCGAAGAAGGTCCTAATCGCGTCTGTGGTCCTCAGCAATCCAGTAGTAGAGTAGCCAAAGAGTACTGCGAGAATACGCAATCCACACGGGATTTCGCTGTCAACGTCAGCGTGATCTCGCGTTGACAGCGAAATCCCGTGTGGATTGCGTATTTTCGCGATACTTGCGCCGAACCCGGAAGTAGGTATTTTTAAAAAATGTTTATTATTTATTTTATTTTTCAATTTTTATTTTTTATTAAAAAGCTTAGGGGGCCGGGGGGAAAGGGCTGGGGGGCCGTATACGCCCCCCGGGCCGCCAATTGGACAGCCCTGTGCTATACCATATATGCATATGCACATACAATATGACTCCCTTGGAAAATCATGGATAATATTGAATGAATGACTTTTGAAGAAAACATACCCAAGGAATGTCTAAGGAGGACATATTTTCTTAAGTTCAGATAAATGAAACTGTCACTCCTGATCCCACATATAAGGAGGTCTTATAGTACACACACTTATCTACATGCGTACACAAGCATGGATATGTGTGTTTTTATATAATCCCAAAGTTCAGTTATTGCCAGTTGATATTTTCTAGTGTTACTTAAGGAATTCAAGTTTGATTCTTTTAATAGATTCCTGATTTTTTTCCAGTAGAAGAGAATTCAGGATACAATGAGCCTTTGGCCCAGTGCAACAGAGCTCTTCTTGTGCTCTAAATTCGGTTTTTTGTTAGCTCTCTCTAGAGTTAGCTCTGGTTTTTCTGATGCATTAAGTACAGGGTGTTGGAGAGCAGTTGTAGAGAAATAACTTGATCCTCAAAGAAGCTGGTTGTTCTGAGTACAGCCCTTTTGATATCAGCTGGTAACATTTTTGTTATTTAAGTAAAGTCACTGTTGACTTCACAACAAATAAGTATTTAATAACATAACGAAATAAAACACAGTTGACATAATGCCTGTAGATTTAAGCAAAATTAAGAGATCTGAAAAACATTTCCTTGCAATAAATTGAAATCTGTTTTCTATGTGCTCTTCCAAATAATACAAAAAAGAAAGCAGGAACAAATGATTTCTTGTAATTCAAAGACAAAAAGTAAGGGTGTGAGTGTGGCAATCCATTAAATTCTTGATGTGTGTGCAGCAGAATTTGTCTAGTTGTTAAAGATGTCCACAAAATCACATCCAGAGCACACCTTATTTAGTTGTGGTTAGTTTGAAGAGCTGAGTGTTATCCCCAACATAAACAAATGTCCCTACACCTGAAACATTCAGAAAAGCATTGCATTACTTTTTCTATTTTAACAAACATTCAACTTTTTATTGGTAGCTTGTCTGTTTCTTTATCACGCTGCAGTGTACACCAAATGATCATTAAACAGCAGGCCAGAAGAAATTGGTTTATATTCAGTGACAGAACAGTATAGCTTTCCAGTAGCTTATAGCATTTATTTCTAAGCATTTCTTTATTGTACCATATCTGTCATACTGTAGGGAAATACAAAAATGGCATCGCCTTAGGGGTCTTTTGAGTGCGATTCATTTGGAGGGTGTCTGCTTTCCTTGGTAAAGGGTTTATCCACCATTTACTTTGGTACAGTACTTTTGTAAACCGTCCCGAGTCGCCTTCGGGCTGAGAGGGGCAGTATAGAAACGTGACAAATAAATACAGTACCTATGTAAACAGGTGAACATGAAACATGATGACATGACTATATTTGAACAAATGTTGAAAATAAGCCGTAGCGCATCTTTTGGAGCAAAAATTAAGATAAGACCCTGTCTCATTTTCGGGTATTTGTATACAAGTAAATATGATAAGCGTGGATTGGCTTGAAAGTTAATAATGTTTTATATGTGTTTTGTTTACTTTTGTGTAACCACAAACATGCATACATAAAAGGAATGCTGATAAAGCTTTGTCTTTCTAAATCATTTTTTTCAGTTAATTTATGTTCATTGTTTTCATGTAAATCTTACTTTCTCCACCTAGAATGAAGCTTTGCTATTTGTTGCCCAAAGTAAAGTCTACCCTCAAGATCCCTACAAATAAACATTTAAAGCAGCAGCTGGAAATGTCAGTGAGAAAGCTGCTGTGTGAAGAGAAAGACAAAGATGTACTGAGCATCGTTAAAAAAGTATGTAAAGGTTTTCAAAATTTTATCACGTAGCCATTATTTCCTCATTTCATTAATATGAATGACAATGTGAGTTATAGGTTTCCTGAATCCTGTCCTTAATCTTTGGGGAAATTAATATGTGGATTTATTTGCATTTATGGTAGAGTATCGTGGATAGAATGAACTTGAACTAGAACTTAATTTTGTTTGATCTCTTAAAGTTTGAGAAGGAATAATAAACATACACAACTCAACCATATACATATTTTCTTACTTACTTACTTACTTACTTACTTATTTATTTATGGCATTTGTACCCCGTAGCTTCTCACCCCCGCAGGGGGACTCAGCACGGCTTACATTTGCAGCACTACAGGCCGCAACACCACAATACAATTTAAAATACACCATATAATCAATGTCATTAAAAAGCATTAAAAACATTTTAAAAACATTACATTAAAAACCACTACATACAACAATAATTAATTAAAGCCAATTACTTACTTACTTATAAGCAAATTCTCCTGTGTTCAGTGGGGCATAATCCCAAGAAAGTGAACAGAGGATTATATTTATTTACTAGTTTGGAAGGGAAATTAATTTTTAGACCTTGTTTTGTTTGGAGAAAATCTATAGTTTTTGGATAGTACCAGATTGACTGATTAAGATTATGAAATGTGTATCAATGGGGAATATTGAAGTTGGATCCAACTCAATCCAAGCAGCGCAAAAGGGTTGTGTAGTAGAATAGTACATTTGTTCTAGGTTGCAAAAATATGTAAAAGTTCATTGTTGAGATACTCCCAAAATACTTTGTCATATTCCTAACTCTTGTGTGTTGAAGCCAATCTGAAACGCTACTCTAAAGTCCTATACTACATTGCATTTTCTGATCATATGCATAGGCTTTTACTATCTGTTGAAGTCTAATCTTGAAGTCTGTCAAATGAAAGACCGCTTCAACATTCTTCGGCCGTTCATTAAACCAAATACCTTGCTTATTGGAATTTGATCCATATCATGAAGCAGGAAGAATTTGAAGTATATTTCACTTATTTGAATGTGTTTGGTTTATGACTTAGGTGTAATTACTACTAAGACCAATGCTATAAAATACATTTTGTTATGTACCACAGTTCAAAAGAGCAAGTATTGTATGTATGTCAATATACACCTATATAGTCATTTTGTAGTTATCTGAAAGGGTCATCAAGTAGCTGTTTTATGGATATGCACTTTATGAAAGTTAGTGGTTTCTATCATATTAATGGAAAGGGTATATGGAGCTACTAAAATTATACATTATAGCAGGCAGCAGAAGGCAATGAGCACACAAACGATAATAATGTATACAGGCCATGTGTGGAACTCCCCAGTTCTCATAGATAGTTCTCTTAAAGTTCTCCTAAAGTGCTTATGTGTGGAAAGGGAAAACTGGTCTATCAGTTGGTTCCTCTTTTGCAGGGAGGCGATACTACTTCAGTTTTCCCACAGTAATTTCTACTTGTACAAGGTATCAATGCTAGCAGCCTTCGGGGCAGTCAGGCAGCAATCCTTAAGGAACTCGTGCTTATTTCAAGCTTGTATTTTTAAAAACCCAAATCATTAAAACAATCTAAATATATTATCTATTTTTAATAGATGGTATCAGAACTGGACGTAATGGAAACTTCGCTGGATGCTGTAAGTATTTCATAAAATGGCCGTAAAGCAGGGGTGGGCAATTACCGGCCTTCCAGATGTTTTGGACTTCAACTCCCAGAAATCCTAGCCAGCTTACCAGCTGTTAGGATTTCTGGGAGTTGAAGTCCAAAACACCTGGAGGGCCGGTAATTGTTCACCCCTGCCGTAAAGAGTAACCTGATACCTTCATCACAATCTCTGATTATTTAATTTCACTTTTAAACAGTTTCAGAAACGGTTTTATGAAAATGATCTGTTGGATCAGCAAAAGGAAAGAGAGGAACACCTTCTCTTCGAAATGGTATGTTTATTATCATATATTATCTGCTACTTCTATATTACAGATGATTCAGTGATAACTAAGCAAAGAGTTTAAAATTGTTTCCCTATATAATTAGGCTAAAAAACAAAATTTCTGACACATTTGCCAAATGTACATTACCAGATATCCACTGTGTCAGAAGCAAAGGGAACGAGGTGGTTAAAGCCTTAGGTATGAGATAAGGAGCCTTTAATCCTACATAGGACTGGGACTTCCATTTCCAAGAAATTCCAGCCAGTAAAGCAAATGGGAAGGTGAAATTTGGGCAGTTGTAGTCAAAACTACAGCTTGATAGGAATACATATTTTAAGTTATTGAGAGGAAGAACGATGCCAAACAAGTATGTGATACTTTTTATATGGTGTTTTCTAGATTGTGTTGTCTCAGCAGTCCTATAGGCATTTCTCAAGTTTTGTTCCATAGTCATATTGGACAGAAGAAGCCAGCGAGCACACAAACCATAACACAGATTCCTAACCTCATGTATCCTGTCACCAAATAACAAGGGGAAGTTGTTTCCCCCTGCTGTATAACAGGGCTGACCTTCTTTGTGGTTACAACAGTGTTTCAACTTACATTTCCACATAATTTTCTTCTGTGAAAATTTCAAACGTTTGTTATATATCTCCTGGTCAAACATTTTTAAAAGCAATTTTGGGCTGCTTTTAAAAAGCCTTCAAATAAAAGAGCTGAACAAGGACAACAACTGAAACACAGGTGACTGATGTAAGTTGCTGCCAACACTGTGAACCGCCCTGAGTCCCCTTTGGGGTTGAGAAGGGCGGTATTCAAATACCACAAATAACAATAATAAGTGGGGAAATTGAAATTTATATTTTCAGACTTAGCTTTATATCAGGGATGGGGACATTTATTGCATCCCCACACCATTTGAGGTGTGTGTGTGTGTGTGGGGGGGGGGGGGAGATCACAACAAAACTTTTTGCTACACCATAATTTAGGCTCAGGAGTAACCTTTTTTTCAACAGGGAATCACGAGAGCTAGGCGCTATGGTTGACATCTGGCACAAAACAAATAACAATACCGTATTTTCCGGCATATAAAATGACTGGGCATATAAGACAACACCCAACTTTTCCAATTAAAATATAGAGCAGGGGTGCTCATTAGGTAGCTCGCGAGCTACTAGTAGATCTTCAGCCCTCTTCCAGGTGATCTTCTGGCCTCACCAGCCAGATGGGACGCTCCTGCCATGCGCGTGCACACCCTGTGCACACGCATGCTCCTGCTGCTGGCTTCCGCTCTCGCGGTGCTTCTTTTGCCTGCGGGGCATTGCAGGAAGAAGGAAGCATGAGGCGGGGCCTCTGGAGGGAGCGCCCTGCCTCTCTCTCGTCCAGAAGCAGCTGTGTAGCCTCCGCTGCCGGCGAGATAGGCAGGGCGGAGAGCTCCCTCTGGATGCCCCGCCTCGTGCTTTCTCCTTCCTGCAATGCCCTGCAGGCGAAAGAAGTGCTGTGCGGGCAGAAAACAGCTGCAGGAGCACGCGGCGGCGGGGGCAGGTAGATCTTTTGGACTTGGTTGCTTAAGAGTAGCTCGCATGCTGAAAAAGTGTGAGCACCTCCGATACAGAGTTTGGGATATACTCACCATATAAGACTATCCCTCTTCCAACACACACACACCAAATTAAAAAAAATTAAAAACCCATCAGATTTGATATGGTAATTTTCTTATTACCATGTCTCCTTCTCTGCCTCTCAGATCTCTCACATGGGTGCCTGCGCTGCTTCACTGCAGTCCTCAGGAGCGAGATCTGAGAGGCAAAGAAAGAGATACGGCAATAGGATACAAGGGCAGGCCAGACAGGTGAAAGGGTGTGCTTTTCTGGGCACAGCACTGCTCTCTTTTTTCTATACCCCGGGCATCCTGGATGCCTGCAGCTTGCTCTGCCCTTCACATACCCCTTCCCGGTGAGGCACCTCTTCATCGGAACCACATTAAGTCACTTCTTTCCACAAATCCTGGTGAGTGGATTTTCTTCTACTGTACTTGTACAGTGCCGCCCTTACTGATTTCATACGGTCGTCACATACAGCCGTAGCCGTTTTTTAGCTCCCCCACCATATGTGGTGACTGCAGATGCTCTAGTCCGGTTCTGTATTT
Source organism: Anolis apletophallus (assembly GCA_030556195.1). Classification (NCBI taxonomy): domain Eukaryota; kingdom Metazoa; phylum Chordata; class Lepidosauria; order Squamata; family Anolidae; genus Anolis; species Anolis apletophallus. The sequence continues at coordinate 8,916,745 of JARBWK010000002.1, read as the reverse complement.
TCAGCACCCACCCTATAAGATGACACCAGGTGTATAAGACGACCCATGACTTTTGATAAGATTATCTGGGGTTAAAAAGTATTCTTATATGCCAGAAAATACAGTAATTTTAGGGTGTATGGCAGTGTGGTGTAGCTGTCTTTTCAGTGTGTCATATAATCGCCTAACCTGTGACAGTTAATGGTTTCTGCTTTATCTTTATGGTACTACTGGTGCCATCAAGAAATAGGGAGTTGATGTTTCAGCGTGCATCTTTTCTCTCTTAAGGCAGATTGATTTATGAAAGATTTATGTGTAGAAGATCAAAATATAAATGCCAGATATGTGTTACCGCTATTCTTCAATTATTTCTATAACAGGAACAATTAGAGAAAGAGAAGCAGCAAAACGAGGGCAGATCTACCAGTATGTCTGATAAAATATATGAAAAGAAGCGTAAGTGCTCTCTCTTTTGTTCCTTTTCTTCCAAAGCCTTCTTAAATTCTTTTGCTGGGGAATGGAGCATGCTGGGATGGAGGTGAACTGCTGAATTGAATGAATATTACATTAGAAAGAAGTGAGGGTTGTAGTCTTAGTCAGTATGATCTTCTTGTTGCTATTAACTGATAACAAAAACATGTTTTATAGGATTATACATGCTCTGAGCTTGACCTTATGGAATGCTTCAGATGGAGTGGTACAAACAATAACTTGTGTGATTGAATGTCTTCCTTGGTAAATGGGTCAAATTCAGTGCTTGTCATTTAAAGCTTTCAAGATTCCACATCACATAAGACTGAACACTTTTTGAAACTCTGAAAACTTGTCTGTTCTTAGGGTGGTTTGCAGGAACAAGTGGTAAATAAAAGACCTTGAGCTGCCACCAACTATATTCACAGTGAAATGCCAGCTCTTTTCCTTACATGTTCCATATTTAGTTTTGTGTTAATGTACTTTGATGCAAACTGCAGTGAAGAGGCAATGCGTACCTTGTACCTCCAAACTATGCTTGAGTTCATCGGTCAGCCAATATTTTTTGCTCTTCCAGCAGCCAGTCTATTTCAGCTGTTAAGCAAAACTTAACTTTCCTAACTGCTTTAAAGCATCAAATATATGCTTGGAAGATATAATATTAGGTGCTTAAGTCAATCCCTGCCCTGATGCCCCCCCCCCAAAATCTTATCCAAATTATTAACTGCAGTGGTGCTCTGCTCTTTTGCAGTCTTTTTACAAGCATGTTACTTTTCTGCTGTTATTAAATGCATGATACTGGTGTGATAACATTTGTTCCAGGTTAGTTTCTTATCCTATCTGGTTTATGTTAAAGTTTCAGTATAGTTATGTTTACCTAAAATAGTGGTAGCGTCAGTAACTGTCAACTCTTAACCTTTTCAACTAATCTGAGTGCAATGCTTACAATAAACCTTTGTTTTAGGTAGAGACAGTAAAACACCAGCAACTTTGGCCAAAACTATACCAATGTCAGTTTCTGGAAATCCTTCATCTGCTTCATCAAGTAAGAAAAAAATCTTATCTGTACATTTAAAAAATTTCCACACCCCAGTGAGCATAAGAAAATACAGAAAGAAAAAACATTAAATCATTTGGCACCTGCAAAAGGTGGCATAGGGTAACTTAAATTTTATTTCAGATTTTCCCCTTTCTCTGGTGCCCACTGCAATACTTAACAGTTAGAGATTACTAGGATATCCCCATAATATCCCCATTTCAGAGAATGTCTGATTGCAAGTGATTGGGAATCAATGAGCCACAATTATCCCATTCATCTGCAGTCTTTGCTTTTTGATTCCTTCAACCAATTTAGTTAACCCTCAAATCTTGAGCTTCAGGAAATCATGGCAGTATATTCTTCTTACTAATATTTTTTTCCCTTTTCCCAGCTGATGTGCTAGAAGCCCCTGGTGGCGCAATAGGTTAATCCCTTATGCAGGGAGGACTCATGACCCACAGGTCAGAGATTCAAATCTGGGGAGAGCGGGTTGAGCTCCCTTTGTCAGCTCCAGCTCCCCATGCAGGGACATGAGAGCAGCCTTCCACAGGATGGTAAAACATCCGGGCGTCCCCTGGGCAATCTCATTGTAGAGGGACAATTCTCTCACACCAGAAGCGATTTGCAATTTCTCAAGTTGCTCCTGACCAAAAAAAACCCCAAGTTGATTTGCTTAGGCTTTGTATCCAACCCATTGATCTAATCAGTTCATAACAGTCCTATCATAGAATCATAGACATAGAATTGAAAGATATTCCAAGGACCATCCAGTAAATCCTCTATCACAGGGGTGGGCAACCTACGGCCCACGGGCCGGATCTGGCCCAGCAACCGATTCTGTCCGGCCCAGGAGAAGGGCGTCGAGGGCGGGGCCAAGAGGAAGGGGTGCCGCTGCCGCCATCCCATCATGGGCTCTGTGGGCCCTGTGTCGGCAGATAGGCCAGAGGAGCGGCAGCTTTGGAGTGCCTGCATCCCTGGAGGCACTCCGGGCCTCCAACAGGAGCACTCTGTGATCTGCGGGGGCTGATCGCTGTGGCGACCTGGAAGACTTGATCATCTTCCGGTTCGCCACGGCGATCAGCCGCCTCAGATTGCCGAGTGCTCCCCTGCAGGCCAGGATCGCCTCCAGGGATGGCAGGTACTCCAAAGCCGCCTCCTTCCTTTCCTTCCATTGGAAGAACGACTGGGTTGTTTTTTCTCCAGAGGGAAGCTGGCCCTCCTTCCCCTTCCTTCCGGCGCCAGGTTTTCGGGGTTTGGTTTTTTGGCATTTGGGGGTTTGAGAAGGAGGAGAACCCGTGCGTAGAAGCAGGAGGGGGGAGGAGAATTGGGGGGCCCTCCTTGGAGGCAGAGAGGGAGGGGGCGGAGGAGGAGGAGGTGTTTCCCTGTTTGTTTGCTTGCTTGCCTGCCTGCCTGCCTCTGGGGGCGGGGCGGGGCAGGGCAGGCGAGCCTGGCAGGAAGGAAGGAGGCGGAGGGGGAAGATGTAAGCCAAGGACGCAGATTCTTGGCTCCCGCGTGTGACCTGCTGGCTATTTCTGGGGGGCCGCCGGCGAGGCTGAGGCGCGGGGGGGGGGTGCGCCTCGGGGAATCCTTCCCCTTCAGAGAGAAGGAGAAGGCGATCAGCTGGGGAACGGCTGGGGGCGAGAGCGGGCTGAGGCCTGCAGCCTCCGATCGCCTGTTGCTCTGCTCCCCTCTGCTGCGGCGGTGGCTGGGTCCGCTTTGCCATCCTCTGGGCTGGGGCCATTGGGCCATTCCATCTTGGGATCCTTCCTCTCTTGAGGATGTCAGCCTTCATCTTGGTTCGCACCTTGTCTTCTTTAATTTAATTTAATTTAATTTTGGTGGGTTTTGTTATTATTTTATAATAGTTATATAATAATAATAATATAATAATGTCTATATATATACTATAATATAATAATTATGGTATTAATACTAATAATATATGATTATTTCTTGATATAATATGTTAATATTAATGATGTGTAATATATAGTAAATATAGTAAATAAATAAAGAAATAAAGAAATTATGTAGATTAGAATGTAGTTCCGCCTTTAGGTGTGGCCCTCCATAATACTTTTTTGCTCTCGTGTGGCCCCTTGTAAAAAATAATTGCCCACCCCTGCTTTATCATGTAGGAATACACAGAATAAACATTTCTAACCCATGGCCATCCAGGCTCTGTTTAAAAACTTCATAGAAAGAAAGTCTGTCAGAGGATATCGACCCTGCATAATTTGGTTACTGTTGCTGAATTTGTCATTAGCTTATATTCAGTGAAGGGAGGCTATATAGTTTGCTAAGCCTTTATGGTTTTAGTGGGACTTCCGGAGAAATGAAAATAGATTGCCAGAATTCCTTTGTGCTTATCCAGTTGTATTCATGTGTTCATGAATACGTTGTTCTTTACACTTGTCTCTCACTGTTATCAAAAGTATAAAGAATGAAGCCCTCCAAGATGAGATTGGGTTGGCCAAGCAGTCTTGACCAACATGAACAATGGTGAGGAATGCTGGGAACTCTAGTCCAACACCATCTGGAGGGTCACATGATTCCCATTTATTTATTTATTTATTTATTTATTTATTTATTGTTCACTTTTATATTCCGCTCCTCCCAGCAGGCTCGGGGCGGATCACAGCATAAAATACGTGGGCGGCATGATGCTACATGTCAACATGCGGCCCTACAATCAATAAAAACATATAACATAAAACCACATTTAAAACAGATACATTGTCAAGGCATAAAAACAGCACAGATTAAGAGGACATATATTAGATTTTAAACCAGTATGCCTAATTAAAGGCCAGCCCGAAGAGGGCCGTCTTACACGCCCTCCGGAACGGGCCCAACTCCGAGATGGCTCGGGTGCTGTCCGGAAGGGCGTTCCAAAGTACTGGTGCTGCCACGGAGAAAAACCTTTGTCGAGTCGTTGACAGGTGGCAGGAGCGGACTGATGGAACTACCAACAGATTCTGCTCATCCGAGCGCAGTGATCTCGGGGGAACGTACGGGGTAAGGCGGTCCTTCAGGTACGCAGGCCCTAGGCCGTGCAAGGCCTTAAAGGTCAGAACCAACACCTTGAAGGCAACCCGGTACTCAACGGGGAGCCAGTGCAGTTGCCGGAGGATGGGTGTAATATGCTCTCTCGCCGGCACTCCTGCTAGCAAGCGAGCCGCGGCATTCTGCACTAGCTTAAGTTTCCGGATTGTCGACAAGGGAAGGCCAACGTAGAGGGCATTACAGTAGTCTAATCTCGAGATGACCGTCGCTTGGATTACCGTGGCCAGGTGATCCCTGGACAGGTAGGGTGCCAGTCGCCTAGCCTGTCGGAGGTGATAGAATGACGTCCTGCTGACCACAGAGACCTGAGCCTCCATGGTCAGCGAGGAGTCCAGCACAACTCCCAAGCTCTTAACTGACGGCGATGGGTTAAGCCGCTCGCCGTCCAGGCTAGGCAACCGGCACCCACCCAGCCCAGGCCGACCAGGCCACAGGATCTCCGTCTTCGATGGGTTCACCTTCAGCCGGCTGGCACGCAGCCAACCAGTCACGGCTTCAAGGCATAGATGGAAACAATCAGGGACGGAGTCCGGCCGGCCGTCCATTCTCAGCAGAAGCTGGGTGTCGTCAGCGTACTGATGGCACTCCAGACCAAAGTCACGGGCCAGCTGGGGCAGGGGGCGCATATAAACATTGAATAATAAGGGGGAGATGATGGCCCCCTGGGGGACCCCACAATCAAGTGGGAGTCTCCCGGAGACCTCCCCGCCCCCCTCCACTTGTTGTCCCCGGTCCCGGAGGAAGGAGGCCACCCATTCTGGTGTAGATGGCAGACTATATCATATTGTTAGTTCCACCCAGAGCAGACCAATTAAAAAATAAATTTCAAAGGACACATATGAAATATTTGATTACACTATTATATTTTATTTATTCATTCAGTTACTATATTTTTACCCCGCCCCATCTCACCCCAAAGGGAACTCAGAGCAACTTTAAAATTAGCAATATTAAATGCCATACAAACAAATATATGAATAAAATATACACATACATTAAAATCAATAAAATTAAAAGTCATAACATATTTTAATCTTATGCCTTTTGATTTTTTGTCATTATATTCAATATATTCAAATTATATTCAATGTTTCAATTTTTAAACGTTTTATTTTTAGTATTTTAATATATATATTGGAAATTCTGTTGTTCACCTAAGTGTCCATTTGTTTTTGTAATGTGATTGATGTTATTGTCGGCATCTAATGGCTGCCACTTATAAGCCACCCTGAGTCCCCCCTCGAGGGTTGAGAAGGACGGGATAGAAATGTTTGAAATAAATAAATAAATATTCCCATCCCCAAGATAGTGACATAAAGAAAAAAAATCCCTGCCTATTTTCAAAAGGATGAAAGTAATTCAGGGAAAAGAAAAAAGTAATCGAGAGAAGGAAAAATAAGATTCCCCCCAACTTTAAATTTATTTTTTAAAAATCGGATGGGCTTGTAGTTGCTTAAATATTGAGTTATGCAAATCCCAGCTGAATCCATGGATCTACTCTCATTCAATTACCAACAGGATTCAGACCCCAGTTGCATTTTCAATCACTTATTTTACTGATTTTACTCATTTCGTTGAAGAAACAACACCAAGTTGATGTTAGTGCTATTATAAAATATGTATTTCTTGCTATATGTATGTAATTTTATTATTATTATTAATGTGTGTTTTATTTTGGCTTTAGGCAAAGAAGTAAAAAAATCTAAATTGGTGCGAAGTCAGTCTTTCAGTAGTCAAGCTTTGCACTCAAAATATAGCAACATAGATAAGTGTTCCAGGTAGGTAATATTTAGTTTCTTTGGTTTTCTACAAGAACGTCTGTAGACAAGTTTTGTCCGCTTTTTCTGTAAACTTAGAATTCCATGTAAGGTTACACAGTAAAACCTTGCTGATGTTCTTTGGTCAAAATGTGTGGAAATGTACGATCATACAAAAAATGATTAAAAAGACACATTATAGTCTGTACACAAATGATTCCAATGGCATTTTACCCTAGAAGTAATTCCAGTGACACACATCAGCTTGGCATACAATAAGGAATTGGGCCCAGAAGCAAAACTAGTATGAAGATATCCTCCATTTTATATTCAGAGCGCAAATCGGAAGCGTGAATTCCTGGATAAAAGTTGTGATCCTTGGAGAAAAACCGATTAGAAGAAGAGGACAGCATTTTTTTAAATGCCAGAAAGGAAATTACGCAACATCTTTATATTCACAGGACACCCACAAATGGACTCACAAAGACCAGACCACTTAAAGAAGCTTTTGAAGAAAGTTGACTTCCCAGCGAATGTTCTATCTCATTTGTAAAATAAATACATGATTTAATGAGAAATCTAACATACCAATCCTATACCATGTCAAATATTATATTACATTAAAAAAAACTTGAAAGAGCCATGAATATCTAACTGGAGTAATTTCAAAAATAAATTATCCTTCAGATCATAAATTGCAGAACACCACTTTGGCATATATAGTTCAAATTACTTGAGAAAGCTGAAAACTCTGTCTTAGGGCTGTCCTCCATGGCTCATGGTCATGAGAGGTTTGGATCTGTGACATGACCCTCTCTCTGGTCAGTGGTTCCTCTAGGACAGTGGTTTTTTTTTGGCCTACCGCCCCCTTTCCAGAAAAAAAAATTTACTCACCGCCCCCCTAGAAATTAATTTTTTTAAATTTTAATAGCAATTAAACAGAAAGATATATGTATTAATTTTTCTACCTTTTTCATAAAATATAGTAAAGAAAGGTGTAAATTACAAACATTAAATTCCAGAAATAATCACAAAAACAATATGTTTGGGGGAGTATGAGCAACGGATGATGGGATTTGCAGTACCTTCAGCCAATTCAGCTCTGACTTCCACAGACCACAAAGATCCCCATGAATGACAGATCTGGATCAAACAGCAATGCCTGCCCGGGGATTGCGCGCTTGCGACTGTGCCCCTGCGAGTTGAAATCCCTGGGCAGGCATTGCCGTGGAAACCGCAGCGTGCACCTCTTTCCTCTCGCCAACCTTGCCCATGGCACAGTCCTCTGTATCGGCCTCTTTCTTCCAATGGGGACGTCTTCGCAAGTGTGCGACCCTGCAAGTGGCAAGCCTGGATCATGCCACCGCCCCCTTACAGGGGTTCAGCGCCCCCCAAATTCTCCCGAGCCTCCCAGCGCCCTCTTGGATAGCCCCACAGCCCACCAGGGGGTGGTACCACCCACTTTGGGAACCACTGCTCTAGGAGGTATAGTTGCCCCCACATTGTGGCATTTCACAGCTTAAGATCCCTTTGTTCTGTTGCATCTTCAGGTAGTCCAGTTCCTCCCTCCTCACTTTTGATGACGTGAAATTTTGGTTCTCTTTTCTTTTAATTAAATCTGTTCTTTCCTATTTTATTGAGCATGGATTGTACATTATGTCGCAAGTCACCCTGAGGGTCTTCAGGCAGGATACAAAACCTCATAAGCAATTTAAATGAATGAATATTGGCGGTCATTTTGCCGGCTGTACACATTTCAAATCAGCTAAACACTTTTTGTGGAAAGGAGATAGAATAGTAGAAGAGGAGTGCTTGGACCTTGCCATCTTTCATATTCTGTCATAAATATTGCAGTAAGATTCAAACTTCAGATCAGAAATAATAAAATGTGTTTTCCATGGTTAATAGGCTGAGAATGTAGAATATCTGAAGATATTATGAAATGGAACGTGCAAAGTAGGAAGATGTATTGACAATTACTAATTATAATGTTGTCTTTTAACATTCTGACACGGTTTTATATTCTTGCAGCAAAAGTTCTTCAGGATATTCATCAGTGTCATCAGTAGGAAAGGGTTCTATGTTCTCCTTTTCAGGTGAGCAGCTTAGTTATTTTGTAAAATAATTTAATTACTTCTCTTGATTCCTCACTGTGCCCAAAGACAATTAAGGCCATTTAAGTCCATTATTTTGATAAAACTTCAAGGAGTAAATAAGTATATGGCTTAGTTATTTATTTAGTTTTACTATTAAAGGAGTGCTATATCAGAAGATCTTCAATCACAGCACAGACCAGAAAAAACCCAACACAATTTAAAAACAATTGAAAAACATAAAATTGTTTTAATTTAAATTGTTTTATAGGTTTTTTTTCGGGGCGGGGCGGGGGCTGACTTGTTGTTAAAACAATTGAGGCTGAAAGAAACGTGACAAATAAATAAATACAGTTACAAACCCATATATTTAGGCCAAGTTCTTAGAAACCAAAGAATTAGGGAAAGATACACTTTTTAACTTGGTACCAAAATAAAGCAACACTGGCATCTATCAGTTACTCAAATGGAGGAAATTCCAGTTTTGATGGCATAGCAGAGAAAACTTCTCTTCCTTGTTGGCATGTATTCCTGGTCTGCCGTAACACCAAACAGGGTATAGGGTTACAACCTGTTATGGATGGGGTTACACTCCTCCTGAAGACACAGGTTCTCAGCTTGGGTGTTCTGGATTTATTGCTGAGCCTGGAACCCCAGGTTTCAGTGGCGGTCAGAGGAGCACTCACACAATTAAAACTTGTGTGCCAGATGCACCTGTACCTTGAGAAGCCAGACTTGGCCACAGTAGTCCATGCTCTTATTACATCTCGTATAGACTACTGCAGTGTGCTCTTCATAGGGTTTCCTTTGAAGACTGTCCAGAAGCTGAATTGTGCCCGGTAGCAAACTGGCAGCCAGTGGAGGGTTCTGGTCCAACTAACCTTTCCAAGACTGTCCAGAAGCCAACTGAACTTTAAGATCTTCTGGGAGGCCCTGGTCTCAGTCAAACCTGGCAGCCAGTGGAACTCCATTGTGTCCCCTCAGTTGTGGAACTCCCTCCCCAGTAACACCAGGCTGGTCCCATCTCTCCTAGTCCTAAAAACCTGGCTCTGTACATAGGCATTCGGAGAATAGGATAACACAGAATTGGCCTCAACAACTTGAATAATGACAATGAGAAAGTCAATATGTATGGAAACTCAGACTCGACACTTTATTGTGTTTTTAATCGGTTATTTTTTTACTTGTTTTATTGCTTTTAAGTGTGTTAATTTGCATATATATTTTAATTGTTTTATAGTTTAGTATGACTTGTTTTATAGTTGTTTTACAATGCAGCATTGAATTTTTTCTGGAGTTTGTGGCTTTGAGTCCCCTTGGGTGAGAAAGGCAGGGTATAAATAAAGTCTCTCTTGGCATTATTTCACAAACAAAGATTCTTAGGAAGGACTCATCCCACGATGCGCCTTGATGACTAAAAAGGCCAATCTGAGATAGGCAAGTTTGGTTGCAGAAAGCACAGTGGAAAGTCTCCTTGGGTGCTGTTGTTTCCAAGTTGTGGTTCTTTCTGTGTTGTCATTTCTCTTTGAGACCCATTCAGCGTGTCTTCTCGATGTGAGACCAGGGTGGACCATTGTTGATGATCAATCTGGCCAAGCCTGAGATGTTGTTTCAGGGAGTCCTTATATCTCTTTTTTAGGGTGCCTCGCTTGTGCTGACTCGTGGTGAGTTCACCATAGAATAGTATCTTTGGGAGGCGGTTGTCCTCCATCTTACAGACGTGCCCTGCCCAGTGCAGCTGTGTTTTCAATAGCATGGCCTCAATGCTGGTGATCCCTGCTTGCTCAAAGACAGCAATATTAGTCACATAGTCAGTTCAGTGTATATTTAGGATTGAGCAAAGACAGTGCTGATGAAATCGTTCGAAGAGTCGTAGGTGTTGGCGATAGGTGACCTATGTTTCAGACCCATAGAGGAGAATAGACAGTACGATAGCTCTGTACACACTGATTTTGGTGCTTTGCCTCATGTGTTTTTGCTCCAGACTCTTTTGTGTAGCCTTCTGAATGCACTATATGCCTTTGCTAATTTGTGATCTATCTCTTTATTAATCTTGGCATCTGAAGAGATGATGCTTCCCAGGTAGATGAACTGCTGAACGGACTTAAGCACAGATTTGCCTATGCTAAGAACATAAGCTGACGTGGGGATGATGGTGTTCTTCCTGTGGTGGGGCTGGTAGAGAACTTCCGTTTTCTTCTGGCTGACTTCCAGCCCAAACAGCTCTGCAGCTGTTGCAAACCAGGATGTGGCACTTGAATGCTGACTGGAGATGATGCTGCTTCTGTGTGGGCTGGTAGAAACTTCAGCATCTTCAGGCAAAAGTCCAAACAGCTCAGCTGGACTAGGATAGTTTAGGGTCTTAATGGGCGAGGGCCCTCAGAAAGCAGCTCACAGACTAGAAGTTGAACAAGCTACCATCAGATGGCTTAAGTTGAACAAGCTACCATCAGCGTATATATATGCCGTCTTCTTCTTCAAGGTCTGCTGTAGCCCTTTGGAGCATCATGCTGAAGATTGTAAATAGGGTTGGTGCAAGAACACAACCTTGTTTCACTCCGTTAGTTATTAGAAAGGGCTCAGAGAGAGCATCGCCGTATCTGACTTGACCACGCTGGCCCTCATGTAACAGGATCATCATTTTGAGGAATTTGAGGGACATCCTAGTCGTTCCGGGATCTGCCACAGACCTTTTCTGCTCGAAGGCTTTGGTGAGGTCAACAGATGTTACATAGAGTCCTTTGTTCTGCTCTCGACATTTCTACATTTCAGTTGTCTAAGGGCAAAAACCATATCTCTGGTGCTCCTATTAGCTCTGTAGCCGCATTGGATTTCAGGGAGAAGTTCTTCTGCAATAGCAGGAACTAATCTATTCAGGAGTATCTTTGCAAGGATTTTTCCAGCAATGGAGAGCAGTGTTATACCTCAACAGTTTATTGCTCCCACTAGTGAGGTACTGAAGAGGACCCCTTCACAGACAACAATATTAAGGCAAGTATATAAAGAGAGATGTGAACCTTAAGTTTCTAGACCAGTGGTTCTCAAGCTGCGGGTCCCCATGTGTTTTGGCCTACAACTCCCAGAAATCCTAGCCAGTTTACCAACTGTTAGGATTTCTGGAAGTTGAAGGCCAAAACAACTAGGGACCCACAGGTTGAGAACCACTGTTCTATATCTTTTGACACTTTATATGTCATCACCAGGACAGAAGTATATTGGCAGCCAGTTTAGTTTCTGTAAGATATTCTTGTCAACAATCAGCTGCCTCATATTATACTAGCTGCATCTTCTGCATCGTTTTCAAAGACAATCCTCAATGAGAATGTATTGCAGTGGTGTAACCAGGAAGTTATTAACACAGGACCTACTCCACGTTAGGAAGTTTGCCCATGCCTGCTATACTCAATGACCAATGGGTGTTCCTTCAGACACAGTCATTCAGTTGATACGATCTTTCAATAAGATATATAATATGCTTTTGATATGCACAGCTATCAAAATGCAAACATCTAATAACATCAGTGCTCAACTATTGCTTGACTAACTTGTATTCCTTACATTTCAGATGATTCCTTCCGTACTCGTCCTAACAACTCCAGTGGGACCGCTACTTTTTCCTCTACTTCCTCTTTACCATCTTCCTCTCGTAATACAAGTAATTCAGTTGAACATAAGAGCAATGGGAGTAAAGAAAGCCATTCGCGGAAGGTTAGCTTGTAAGTGCTCAATTAAAGTTAGGATAGAATGACAAACTGAAAAGAGAACTTTGCGGCTTTAGGTTTTTAGTTTGTTTTTATAATAAAGAATAGATTAAAGGAATATTCTGTATGGACTGCCCCACTTTAAGTGAGTAACAAATTGCACTTAAAATACATATTATAAGCAAAACATTTCATTTCCACCTTCTTCAAATAAAATCTGTCTGCTTACTTGGTGGCATTTTAGAACATGTTATCAGCATTCTTAGGTGATGTTGGTAAGCGCTTAGAAAAGAATGCCATGCTTACTAAAAGTCAGTGGTGGGTTTCTCAAAGCAAGTCATGTCAGGCTACTCTTAACTCTTTTGATTGGCTTGCTAGATGAAAAGAATGCTGTCGATGTAGCATACCTTGATCCCAGTAAGGCCTTTGACAAGATCCCCCACAATATTCTCACAAAGCAGGTAGTAAAATGTGGCCTAAAAATAATACAGTTAAGTAGATTAGTAATTAGTTAACCGGCTAAACCCAGACGATGCTTACAAAATGGCTCCTCTTCATCCTGGAGAGAAGTGACTAGGGGAATGCCACAGAGTTCTATCCTGAGCCCAATGCTATTCAACACATGACTTGGATGATGGAATAGAGGGTATGCTTATCAAATTTGTAGATGTCACCAAATTGGGAAGGATAGCTAATACTCCAAAGGATGGGATCAAAATGACCATAACAGTTTTAGAGAGCTGGACCAAATGAACAAACTGAATCTCTGGAAGAAATGCAAAATACAAAACTTAGGCAGAAAAAAATGAAATACATAGATATAGAATGGTGACACCTGGCTTGAAAACATTACATGTGAAAAGGATCTAGTAGTATTCATGGACCACAAGCTGAATTCGAGTCAACAGTGTGATTTAGGACTAAAAATGTCTAGGCTGCATCAATAGGTATATCATGTCTAGATTGAGGGAAGTACTGCATTTCTTCAATTCTAAGACACACTTTTTCTGTCATACAAACATCTCTAAAAATAGAATCACACCTGTATCTTACATATTTTTGGTGGTGGTGGTACTGAAATTAGGATGCATCTTACAATTGATGGTGTCTTACAATGTGGTAATTTCAGCTTTGGTCAGACCTCATCTGGAATACTGGAATACTGTGTCAAGTTCCGAGCACTGCAATCCAAGGATGATATTGAAAAATTGATATTGATATTTCACAGCTACCAAAACCCCCAAATCGATCAACATCAACACTCAACTACCACTTGACTTTTTTTCTCCTTATGATTTTTTACTTCTTAAAGTAATATATATTGAGTGTGAGTGTGTGCACATGTGCATACGTATGTATACATACATACATGAACAATCTAGTTATTTAAAGTGTTTGTATTAACCAGTGGAAAGTACGTAAAACCCCTGGAAAATGAAATGTGTAATCATGAGTTCACAGTTGTTTTGCCGCTAATTCAAATTAAGGTGCACTGCTCTATTTGGGGATTTTACATTCTGGAGTTGCTGCCTACTCCTATATTCTGTGGAAGAGGGGGAACCTTCCGCATAACAAAAAATGATTGGCTTTTTCACAGATATGAGAACTAGAACTCTGGCAGCCTGGTAAGCATGTGAAAGGCTTACAGTGAAAAAGGTTTTATATTGTGAAGGGCAGTAGAAAGATTTCTATACTATTAAAACTATTTTTCCTCCTCCTGGCTGAATCCCAAGAAGTGTCATCCTATAATAGGAGCTAGGCATCTTTTCTCAGAATCCTTGTCATAGTTGCCACACCATGAATTTTTGGCTTCTTTGAGCACAGTTTTGATAGATGTGTAGTATCGGCATATATTCAAAGTCATCCAGATCATAGTATTTTCAATTTCTATGCCTGGGTGTGAAAGTTGGACAGTAAGGAAGCTGACAGGAAGAAAATCAACTCATTTGAAATGTTGTGCTGGAGAGCTGCTGTAGGCTTGTGAATTTGTAGCACATCATAGAACATGGAAGGTTTTCATCTAGTAAGTGTTTCAACCCACAAGAGACCCCCTCGTATTAGAGTGCTTTTGGAATAAAACATGTTCAGACCCGTTGCTAGCAAATCGACTGGGTGAAATGAGTCATCCTAGAATAGACAGCAGATGTGAATCATAAACATTGGGAATAACAAAAGGCTCTGTTCTGCTACTATTATGCAGTTATACCGGGTCTGGTTATATTATCCATTTGCGTCTCTGCTCATTGTGGGGAGCTTTAGAATTTTTCCTTCGACATAATAGCTTATACTTACACTCCTACATAGCTACATATTCAAATACACATCTAGAGAGGAATCAGGTGTCCTTGCTTTGTAAGATGAATCACTGCAGGGGGGTTCGGGTGGGAACATGTGCAATAGTTTACAACCTGGGCATACAGTGCTGAAGTACGTGGCAATGTTCTAATTAATTCCAGGAAATGAACATCACCTCTCAGAAGAAATATTTCTTTAATTGGAATGCAAGGCAGATGCTCACATATACGTGATTATCATGTTGCTTTTCATATAACATTGTTCAGCAGGAGAACATTTTCCTTGGGAGTTGGGAATTCTTTAATTCTTGGCTTTGCTTTCTAACATGCTTTGGCTCACTTAAAGCCTTCTGTTCCTTATTATTAATGGAAGCAGGATTTGGCCAGAAAATACCTGCAGTTCAAGAGATTGTACCTGGATAGGATAGGTACAACGTAATGTATATATGGAGTGCTGGAGCCCATTGATCTGAAGTTGTGAAGGTGTGACAGTAAGAAATTAATAAAACGGAAGGGAGATCATGATCCAGGGAACTAATTAGGGCATCCCAAGGACAGAGACATATCCATTGGAATTGTTGACTTAGTATAAGTCACAAAAGCGCACCCCCCCCCCTTTCAATTTCAAAATCAGTTTCGTTCAGAGTTCTACATAGCCCTGAATGGAATTTTGAAATGTTCTTTCATCATACACATGTGTGACAGTATTATTATTGGTCAATTATAAAATAACTTTGAAAAGCAGAAAAGGTGCAGAGACTACATGTTAACAGATTTAGTATATTGTTCATCTCAAGCTTTGCATCAGCCTGCATTGCTGATTACAATGGGAAAGTCCCATATTTCACACTGGGTTTCTGAACTATAACTCAGCTACACTGAACATTTGTCTGCCCCATAGAATTAAAATAGTTTAATCTTTTATATCTCTCTTGTCAAGTTACCTTGCAAATTGATTACTTGGGAAATGTAGGTTAGTAGAGCAAAGGAGAGCCTTCTAGTAGAAAATAATCCATATCTCATCAAATTGCAAATCCCAGGACTACCAATCTTATGAGTTGTGAGACGGGTATAAAACTAATACAACTTGTAGTGCAGATACAGCCATATTTTCTGCATGATAATAGACAGACGTTCCTTTCCACTCAAATGATAAGTCTGCATATAATTTGGGAAGCCGACTAGAGATTCCTGCATACCAAAGGAAGTATTTTTGGCAACTGAAGTTGGATTAAAACTGGGATGGGGGAAATCTCACTAAGTTTGGTTTAAGCATATTGATATGGTTCCCTGTTATTTTTAAGCATAGGAAAGAATGAGAAACACTCTAGGGTTTTTACTTAAATGTATGCAAGATTTCAAAGAAATGGGAACTGAGTGGTACCAACATTTGGCTGATAAACTATAGACTAGCGATGTTTAGCAATCATGTTTTATCCTCTTCCAATCCATACGTGGGCTCATGAGTGTGTTTCTCTGTAGGAAAAACAGGAAGTCCAACTCCTAGAGCTGCAAAAAGAATGGATATACACCAAAGATCGCTGGGGGCAACGTGGCTGAGGGCATGGCAAACACTGGAGTACAACCTTGAACATATTGACCAGAGAGAAGAGACTGGCGACATCCCACAACGTTAACATCTTCTGTCAGTTAAATAAATTCCTCTGTTGTAAAATATCTTCATAGAAATAATGTAATATGTGCAGAATTCCAATGTTGTAAGTGAAGTGTTTAATTCAATGTTACTTTAGCAATGTGCTTAAAAACTGTGGCAGATAAAGAGACAGGGTTCCCCCTCCCACCGCCCTCCCCCATTTCAATTATGCCTTTTAACAGTTCAGGTTATTCGATTTGGAATTCAAGTGCCCTGTACTTTAAAACATACCTATTTTAGGAGCTTAGGGGCAACTAATATGCCTTCGCTATGGATCTAGGACTATATAGGTGAAACCGCTCTGCATATAAGAATAATTGAACACTTGACACTTTAAAAAAGCTTTTAAGTATACAAGAAGCTTTAACATGGGACCTGGAAGCATGGACAAAGGATTAAGGAGAAACATATTCATATAAAACACAGTTGTGCTATAATTTTAAATAGGATTGCTTATCTGGTGTATAAAAATCTCAAGAGGATTTCCTATCACCTTTTAACAGGTACAAATACCTCCGAAAGCATATAAATGATTTCATTAGTTTCATATTGTAATTTTTGTTGTATAAACAATTGTTTTGACTTCCGGTACTTCAGCTTGTAGTTTCTCTTTATCCAACACTTTACAAATGACGAATCTAGTTTTTATTTAGTTGTTATTTTAAGCTATCATGCTTTTAGCTCCGTCCACAGCATTCTGTTTGTATTCATGCTCCCATTTCTATCAGAATTTGCCTGCAACATGCAGTTCTATTTAAAGAGTTCTATTTATGCCAATACTTGAGAGAGACTGTATGAAGCTATTGTCAGCTTCTCTATTTCACAAATGCAATCAGCAAAACTATATTGATATCAGAAATCTGTTTTTTAAAAATATATATTGGTGTATGATAAAGATAATCTAATTTGTGAATGAATATGTGTGTGGTTACTTTTTACAATGTGAAATAATGCATGCTTTGCACACAATAAAGTGTAGGATATTATAAAATATTTGCATGTTTTGGGCGGGAGAGGGGAAATTTTCACAATTTGTAAAAAAAATAGTTTTAGAAAAAGATAAGAGAACACTAATACTATTTTCACTGTACTAGCAGCTATTTCCTCCAGGATTACAATCGCTGTCATAAATTCACAATTCTATGTCCAACTACCAGCAGATTTAATGGCATCAAAACGAATTTAGTAATTTCTTGAAAGGCTATAATGGTAAGGCATATGGTGAGTGTGTGCAGAAGGAACATGGGCCTGACTAGACAATTTGGATTGCAACCCATACAAACTCTTGCCATGCTGGCCAGGCATGTAGCCGGGGGGGGGGGGGCTTAGGGGGCTTCAGACCCCCCCCCCCCATTTTCAGGGTGGTGCGCGAGAAGGCCTTACTGGTACATTATTTAAACTGTTATGTTTATTCATATCTTGATCTGATCACCATGCTCACTATATCCCACATTCATGGGGTTATTGGGATAACAATACAAAAGGTTTGGTAGGGTAGTCCCTCCCTTACTCAGACTCAGCCCCTTCTGAATCAAACTCAGCCCTCCCCGAATCAAAATCCTGGCTATGGCCCTGGCAAAATCCTGGTTATGCTAGTTAAGGGTTCTAGGAGTGTGCAAAAAATATGGAATTCTATAGGCAGTACTGAATTAATGAACAAATGGGCTTAATGTCACCCACCTATCATTGTACACCAGTCATTTTTATCTATGGAGGGCATACACCAGACAAATTATGGCAACCAGTTTCTCTCATTGCATAGAACAAAGTTATTGAGTACATAGGGAAAATAGCCATGAGAGTGATTAAAGCATGTATGTCCTCTCGTTCTTCCCCTTCTCTTAGGAAATACATTTTATTAGTAGTGGGTCAGCTCCATCCCAGATCCAATGACTGTCTGTGGGACTCCTTGTTTACCCTCTAGCTGTCTTGATCTGGCTGTGACAATCCTATTAATCATTTATCATGTGGCTTTTTAAACTGTTTTTAAAATGTCCCAGTTTCTCTTTCAAGCTCCCCTTTCACCCATTTCTTTGTATCTTACTTCTATTGCCGCAAACAGAGTTTAAAATGAGACATAGTTTGTACTTAATTTATTGAGAAGCAGAGAGAGGAGATACAGGAGCAAAACCTTGCCGTTCTCGGTAGGCTCAAGCCAAAGCAAACGATAGCACCTACTAGCTCATGTACCCTTCTTCATCAATACCTTTTTGTCATTTTGACCACATTCTGATTCTGATATTGCATAGCTGATAAGAGCATTGCCTGGATGCAATGGTTTGGGGTGAAAAGGTCTCCTAGGAGTTTGGAGTGAAAACTCTGTAGGGGTTTTGCAGGCCAATTTTTTTAATGGACAATTAACCCAAAATTACTCCAAAAATGAAAATAAGTCAGGTCAAAAACATGCCAATTTCAAGGCAGAAAATTATTTATTAAGAAGACAAAACATAGCACTAGACAAGCAGTTTTTCAAAATTTGCTAAAAACTCTAATCCTGATCAATATAAGAAGGCTTAAAGGGGTTTCAGACAAACACAGAGAGGTCTTCGTATCCTCTGATGTGAAGAAAAGTCCAAATAAAACAGGAAAGCAAGATTATTTCTGCTGCCTTTTCTTAGGGAATCATCCTTCTGTCTATGCATCTGCCTTGTCTGTGTGCTGGAGAGTCTTCTGGAATCTATGGGAACTTCCTCTATAGCAGTAGTTCTCAACTTGTGGGTCCCCAGGTGTTTTGGCCCACAACTCCCAGAAATCCCAGCTAGTTTTCCGGCTGTTAGGATTTCTGGGAGTTGAAGGTCAGAACATCTGGAGATCCACAGGTTGAGAACCACTGCTCTATAGTCTGTAGAAAAACTATGGGACATCTCTGGAGTTCCACAGACTTGGTTTTTCCCCCACTGCCCACATTTATCCTGTTCCTAATGTGGGGGCGGTCACCTGGAGTGAAACAAACACCTTTAGGTGGGGCAAAACATGGTTTTAATGTTATCCTATAAGTTCAAAAGAAAATGCTTCATGTATTTAAAGATGTGTGCAGAAAAGAAGGGTCTGTATGCGAAGGGCACTCTTAGATGGTCCTCTGAACATACCATGGAACAAAGCCAATGAAGTATAAGATCTACATTGTGAACCATTCCTTGCAAGTAAACAAGACAGTTAAGCACTGATTGATCTTGTGATTGCAACAAAGACCATTTCCTTGTAAGCAGGAAGGAGGGGATTTTAAAGGAAAATTCCACTTAGTACTTTTTAAATGACTGCTTCCAAGATGGCCAGGTATTTATGAGATCACACACACACCACACAAACACACACAAAACCTGGCCTCTTGCTGTTTAGAATAGAGCTTAAACTTTTCCACTCCGAACCCCTTTTTGCCCAAGAAATGTTTATATGACCCTGGGTATATAGGCATATAAAATAAGTATAAAAATCAAAATGTTTACTGATAACAAGTCAGCATTTGAAACAGGCAGATTTTCCTTTTTATGAAGTATAGTTGAAACATCTTCTGCAAAGTCCACTAGGCACTGCACAACAGATTTGTGTAAATGTCTCAAACAGCCACTAGGTGACGGTTACCTTTTAGCAACAACTTTTACTGTTGCTAAATTTTTCAGGATCCCAACATTGAGCTAAGGGGACCCCATTTGTGCTTGGGACCCACAGTTTAAGAAGCAGTGGTTTAGACCAGTGTTTTTCAACCTTTTTTTGAGCCGCGGCACAGTTTTTACATTTACAAAATCCTGGGGCACACCACCAACCAAAATGACACAAAATGACACTCTAACATAGTAATACATATAGTTAATATGTTTTTAAATGTATTTATACACTCAGTGTGAAACCTGGGCCTGTTTCAATGAACACAACATAGATATCCTGGCAGGAATGGCATAAAGACACACACAAAGGTCTTGCTCAACAGCTGTCAGTCTCTGTGTTTAGTTTTTTATTGCAGTCAAGGTAGATGAGCTCATCTCACACAGATATGTGGTTGAAAACATGCTTCCCTGTGATGTTTGCTTTTCTGCCTGTGCTGTTGTGCGCTCTCTCTCTCTATATGTGTGTGTGTGTGTGTGTGTGTGTATAACGCAAAAACCACTGGACAAATCGCTGCCAAATTTGGCCAAAAACATACTAATACTAACCCAAGGAGGGATCATCAGTCAAAAAATTGATTTTGTCATTTGGGAGTTGTAGTTGCTGGGAGTTATAGTTCACCCGCAATCAAAGAGCATTCTGAACTCCACCAATGATGGAATGGAATCCAACTTCCCACACAGAACTCCCATAACCAAGAGAAAATACTATAAGAGTTTGGTGGGCATTGACCTTGAGTTTTGGAGTTGTAGTTCACCTATATCCAGAGAGCACTGTGGACTCAAACAATGTTGGATCAGGACCAAACTTGGCATAAATACTCAATATGCCCAAATGTGAACACAGATGGAATTTGGGGAAAAATAGACCTTGACATTTGGGAGTTACAGTTTCTGGGATTTATAGTTAACACACAATCGGAGAGCATCCTGAACTCTTGCAACAATGGAATTGAACCAAACTTGGCATATTGAACTCTCATTACCAACAGAAAGTAAGGGTTTGCTTGGGAATTGACCTTGAGTTTGGAAGTTGTAGTTCACCTACACCCAGAGAGCACTGTGGTCTCAATGTTATGTTATGTTGTTTGTTTTCTGTCCAGAATCACAATGTTGGAAGGAGGCTCACCACTTTAAGGTCCCTAAAACAGGCATGGGAAAACTTTGACCCTCTGGGTGTTTTGGACTCCAACTCCCAACATTCCTAACAGCCTGAGGCCCTTTCCTGCTTAAATGGCTGAGGGGGGGGGGGAGAGCCTGAGGCTGCTAGGAATGGTGGGAGTTGGAGTCCAAAACACCTGGAAGGTCCAAGTTTGCCCATGCCAGCTTTCGATTCCATCACCACATCTATCTTCAGCCTCTGGCGGTTTGAATATATGTGATTACGTGATTTTCTACCTTGTTGCTATGATTATGGTGCTGCTTCTTTAAATTGTCTGCAAACTGACTGTGTTATTGTGTGGATTCCGGAACTGACATTGGATAGCATCGTGAGGATACACTTTGTTTATTGCACTCACTTCCGTGATTTCATCAAATATTGCGAATTTTCCATAGAGGAGCGCTCCGTGAACTCGCTACTTCCTGGTTCGCAACTCCTCCGCTCTCTGTGGCGACCACGGCAAACTACCTTATGTAAGACTTTTTATTTTCTTCAGCAGGATTGGGTACTTTGAATGTGTTTTTTTGCATATGATTATGTATGATTAATTGTGCATTTTGTACTGTGACATAGCGGCGCTCTTTTAATAAGGTTCCAATTTCCCACGGTACACCTGATGATCGCTCAGGGCACACTAGCGCACACCGGTTGGGAAACACTGGTTTAGACTATGATAGGAGGCATCTATTTGCCTTAAAGCTTGCTTGCAAGTCATACTCATTGAGCATATATCGTAACATGGCTATATCTATCCTGGATTTCATCTGTGAAATCTGGGTGGGTATGCCTTAACCAGTTTAAGAAGGTTGCTTTTTAAGACTACAGCATCCAGAATCTGTAAACAGCAAGGCCACTGCAATCTGTAGTCAAAAACACATTTTCAAATTCTGTTCAGAAGGAAAGGGCTCTGAAAATTGTCCTCATATTGTTACATCCAATAACACTATGTAAAATGTTTTTGTTCCTGTGTTATAAATGTAATTTCCTAAATTGTTCAGTACATGGAAAAGGTTTATGAAACTGCAAAAACTTTGTTTTTGTGGGACATCCTGCAGCACATTTTGCTGTAGTTTTTCAATGAATATCTCAGAGTCACAACCCATTCAACATAATTTGTGGCAGCCACGAAAATGAAGTTTCCGGAGTATAACAACTACTATCAAAGTAAAATACTGCACATTTAAATAGGAAATAACACTTTCAAACCAGGAACATAATATTTTTCAATTTTGTTGCATGGTGTAAACATCACCAGACTAAAAGTTCTGATTGAACTTATTTTTTTCTTCTTGAACTCCCAAAATCCTAGCTCAGACATCTCACTCCCACAGTCTTTTGCCATAGAACAGGTGTACCATCTGGTTTTCTCAGACAGCTGTGTCCTGATCCTAGCATGAACAGAATGAATCTATATATTGCATTACATGTGCAATAGTCTGCTTAGTACCGTGCACTCACCCCACCCCTGAAGAAGCAGACCCTGATTTGTATCATGAATACTGCATGCATGGGAGAGGGGTTAAATCCTTTGCTCCAAAATGTATTTTCTTGCCAAAAATTGCACTCGTCTCCAAGCTGCTACTCTCCCCACCTCCCATTTGCTCTTATCTGAGAATAGCAGTCAAAGAGCAGCTTGCGGGTGGGTGGGAGATTCTCAGCAGAAAAAATTGTGTTCCAAAAGAACGAGGTGACCCTTTCCCCACAAGCTATGGTTCCAACCTGCATCAGAGTCCCACACTTACGTTTTTTTTCAGGGAGGGCAGAAAAACAGAATATGGTCAGTGCTAAACCCATTTCAAAAATACATTCTCGAAGTAACAGATAGTTTGACTATTGGAGGAGCACCAAAGTAACAAACACTACATGGAAATGTTTGACTTTTATTCACAGCTCAGTTGGGTTGATAACTCTGCCCATAAACAGCAAGGTATTTAATATCTCTTCATAAATCATGAAAAGGAATGGCCGATTCACCCGGACTGTAGGAGGTAAGGAATGCGCTAGGGATTCTGAGCCACTGGCTGCTGCGGCTTCGGTCCCTCTTTCATCCACTTCAATGACAGCTCTTTGGAGAACCTACAAGGATTGGGAATACAAGAGGACTCTCAGCAAAGTGATGGTATTTCTTGTCAACATTCTGGCTCTTTGCTGCTACTGATTTTTATTTAAATGATTTAAATACATATGAGCAATCCCATCCTTCTTGTGTCACATCTACAAACATACCTCACCATTTTCTTTATGAAACAGGAATTTACTGATGATCCATTTGAAATGAGGAGCATATCGGGCTGAGATTTCAAGGCCAACATCTGAGACCTATGGATGGTTTCTGCTGATGCCATTAAGCCTAATACATGATCATCAACCACAATTCTCAGAGCACATTGTTCAAAGAAATACTTGCTTATCAGTTGCATGACCTGTGAAGACCAGCCTGAGATGATGGCTTGAGAGGGGAGGAAGGAACCATATGAACATCTGGAGAGTTTACAGGAAAGCAAGCAGTAGCATTTAGTATGAATGCATACTTACCTGTGATATTTTCATGAATTTCTGATCTGAGAGGTGGCTTAGGTCTGCTTTGTAAGTAAAAAGATCTTTAATGCCCATATCTTGAAGCAACTCTTCCACGTGGTAAGACTGATCTAATTTGAACTTTGGAAAATAAATGTCTTTTTTGCTGCAATACAAAAAAGAAAAGGGAGAAAGTGAACGAAATGACAGGTGTGCATTGTGTATACTGACTGACTAGGGATTGTGGAGAATGTCCACAAACACCAATTGAAATCTGCATATTGTCCATGAGATGGAGGTGAATGTAGTACCTTATGATTCCTGCCACAAATTATATCCTAGTAAGGCAAATCTGATGGCGCCTGTTGGGGAGCGTGGGGAACTTCTCCCCTTTACACACTATACCTATCATCCCATTTGGATCACTATTTCAATTTGCACCAAAGCATTCTGTATCCGGAACCTAGCAAAGACAAGTAGGCCATCCCTGACATGATTTGTACCTGGTTTCCATGTTTTTCAGCCAAGAATCCACAAGCTCAATTGTCAAATGGTCTTCAAGGTCCATAAAATCAGCTTCTCCTTCTGGCATAACAATTAGCATGTGCACACTCCCTTTATAAGGAAGCTTTAGCACAACACATTGCAGGTTCTTGTCAAATGTAGAGGCAACCCGCTCTGTCTTGAACATCATTGGCACTTGGACACTCCTGTAGTTGTCTATATAGAAAGTTTCTACTTCTGTGAACTTCATAGAAAAAAGTTGTTGCCATTTTCCTGAGAACATAAATAAATAATATATGGGCATTATCTTTACGCCTTGTGAGAACTGTTAGAGTTCATCTGAAGAAAGTCCAATGTACTTCAGTTTAAAAAATGCTTTGAACTCACCTTCTGAAATCAATGAACCCTACAAGGGTGTCACTTTGGCCAACTCATTTCTGCGTCATATCTACCTGAAGCTTCAGATCTGCCCAAGAGACCTTATTTTAAGTGCTTCCCTGAGGAACATTGCAGGGGTTAATGAGCACATTGATCCCCCCATCAGAATTCTCCCCGCAATGAAGTTTTTCTTTTGTCCCCCAATGCTGAAGAGGATCTCTTGATCTTCTGGAGTAGATTTCATGGAAGCAGAGAACTGCAAGGAGGGTGGAAATCAACTTAAGAGCCTCCCACTGAAGAAAGGCCTCCCGCTGTTATCTACAGGAGGCTTCTCTTGATTCAAACTGTGTACATTTCGGCACACAGACACAAACATAAAGCCTGGTACTTATCCATTTCAGATAACTGCAGGCTCAAATTGTGTGATCCTTCCTTGAGCAGTGGGAAACACGTGCTGGGTGATTTCTCAGGTCTGAATATATAGCACCCCCAATATGCACAAAAAGCGCAATCAAAACGGCACATATTTCACACTCAAGCACAGTTTTCAGCCTTCCCACAGAAACGAAGCAGCAGATGATCACAATGTCTGAAATATGCATATGCTTTTTTGTCCCACAGTCCACACAATTTTAATCCATTTATTTTATCAATCTAAGGGGCACAAAATGGCATGTGAAGAAGCTGCCAGGATCCATAACAGGTTACTTAGCATGAAACTAAAAAACCAACCTATCATCTGCTAAAGTTTTACTTTTAAAGGTGTACAGAAGGGGTGGGCATTACGCAGAATCCTGCACCAGGTTCTCCTGAGAATTTTGAGGACTGCCATTCTCTCACCTACCATTCTGCAAATGGCCATTTTGAGCAATTTTATGCCAACTTTGTCACCACCACCATCATCATAACATATCCTCTATGTCAGTGGTTCCCAAACTTTTTTGGCCTACCGTCCCCTTTCCAGAATAAAATTTACTCACCACCCCCCTAGAAATTATCTTGTAAAAAAATTAATAGCAATTAAACAGAAAGATATATGTATTAATGCAGTGGTTCTCAACCTTTCTAATGCCGTGACCCCTAAATAAGGTTCCTCATGTTGTGGAGACCCCCAACCATATTTTTCCTGCTCGCCATGCCACCACCAGAGAGGGCTCTGAGGGGACGGGCAGCCGCTGCCTGAGGGGACGAAGAAGTGAGGCCTGCTCCCCCCACGGAAGCCCCGGGCTCCCCTCCTCCCGCCGCTGCCTCCGCCGCCACCTCTGCCGGGGAAGGCCGTGCTTTCTCCCGCGGTGGTGGGGAGGCTCCGCCGGAGGACTTGGGGGCCTTTGCACTGTGTGTGGGGTTCAAAGTTAAGGGGGCGGGGCCAAAGAAGAAGGACCGCACGACCCCTCCTAAATGGCCATTCGTTCACCGCCCCCTTAAAGGGGTTTGCCACCCCCCAAATTCCCCTGAGCCTCCCACCGCCCCATTGGATCGCCTCACCACCCACCAGGGAGCGGTACCTCCCACTTTGAGAATCAGTGCTCTATGTGTTCTGATGTTTAAGGTCCCAGTTCATCTTTTGCCATCCCCCTTTTCATTCCCTTTGGAGAAATCAGTTTCTCTTCTTCCCATTTTCCTCCTTTTCCTCAGCTTACTTCCATTGATGCAAATCAAACTGAATTTGAAATGCAAAAATAGTTTATATTCAATCAACTTAGCAAGGAGGCAGGGAGAGAAGGTGATGAAAAATTGTTCTTTCCAATACTCTTGGCCAAAATAAGCTGCTGCAGTCTCTCCAAGCATCTGTGTTCTTCCTAATTAATAACTTTTGCCTACTTGACCACACCAATGTTGCATAGTTACATGTGTCATATTTTTCATTTGCGAAATTTTGAAGAGTATTGTGTCAATCTCATTCCATTACAGAAACACTCTGGTGATTTAACTTTACTGACTAGAACATAAGAACATAAGAAGAGCCATGCTGAATCGGGCCTCAGCCCATCTAGTCCAGCATTCTGTGTCACACAGTGGCCCACTAGTTGTACACGGGGATCTCTAGCAGAAAGGAGGGCAAACCCTCACCTGCTCCCGACCCCCACAACCAGTACCCGGGGAAATCCTGCCTGCCTCCATCAACACAGAGGTGGCACTTGGATGTCCATTTCAGTAGCTACTGATTCCCTTGGTATTCATGAATCTGTCTAATCCTGCCTTGAAGCTGTCCAGGCTGACAGCTGTCACAACCTCCTCTGGAAGTGAATTCCATAACCCAATGACCCTCTGGGTCATGCGAAGTCAGCAGTTTAGGAGGGATAAGTTGGCTCAGCTGCTCCACAACTTTCTGCTATGCTCGGAAGAGCCAACCTCTCTTCGCTGTGTATTTGATCCTTCACCCTTTAAGGATGCTTCACTTTCCTTAATGGTAGCGCCATATCTGGCACAAGAGACACCTTTAAAAATATCTGAGGATTGAGAACAGCATACCTTAACAGTTGTTGGCACAACACAACTATGGGCCCTTCCACACTGCCCTATATCCCAGAATATCAAGGCAGAAAATCCCACAAGATTGCTTTGAATTGGGTTATCTGAGTCCACACTCGATAATGTAAGATTTTCTGCCTTGATATTCTGGGATATGGGGCGGTGTGGAAGGACCCCAAGTTACATCGAGGAGGGGCAAGCTTGCTTTATGATGCTTAGAGACTAGGATACAGCGTAATGGATTCAAATTGCAGGAAAAGAGATTCCACCAAAACATTAGGAACAGCTTCCTGGTGGTAAGAGCTGTTCAATGGTGGAATAGATTTCCTCAAAGGGTGGTGGCAACCCCTTCTCTGGAAGTGGCTGGATAGCGACCTGGTAGGATTCTGTATTTCTGCATGGACTGGAAAGCCCTATAGTCAGTCTCTTCCAGCTCTATGATGGATTTTGCTTATGTAGTGCAATTCTAAATTTGAAGGTGATCTTTTCTGGAGCACTTCTAGACATAATGATAGAGTTGATAGTCTATGGGAGTGTGCCACAAAACAGGCAATGTGGGCCTACCAGGCCTCCCTCCTTTGGGGCCCAAGTAAGGGCCTCATAACAACCAGCACCGGGTCTCATTTGTCCTAAATCCTGTCGCTGACAACAGTATTACCATAAATCTCATTAATTAAACATTGTAGGTCTGGCTAAACTTAGTTTGAACCATGCCTTCCCAACTCCTAACTCTATAGTTGGCATCCTGTTAGTGACATACATGCGTGTAACTCAATTTTACACCCCTGTATGTCTATTTTTTGCTGTTGTGGAGGTTGGGTTTTTTTTCATCCTTCAGATTGTCAAAAACACACCTGGAAGCTCACACATATGCTGCAATATCTTGTCAGTCCGCATCCTAGGTAAAGGTTTTCCCCTGACATTAAGTCCAGTCATGTCCAACTTTGGGGGGTCGTGCTCCTTTCCGCTTCTAAGCTGAAGAGCCGGTGTTGTCCACAGGCACCTCCAAAGTCATGTGGCTGACATGACTGCATGGAGTGCCGTTACCTTCCCATCAGACCTATTGATCTACACACATTTGCATGTTTTCGAACTGCTAGGTTGGCAGAAGCTGGGGCTAACAGTGGGAACTTTCAATCAGCAAGTTCAGCAGTTCAATGCTTTAACCCACTGCACCACTGGGGACTCTGCAACCAAGTGGCTGATAAATGGAAAAGATCAGAGACGCATATGGCTATCTTCATCTATGGCCTGGCTAGATCATCCAGAACACAGGTCCTCAAACATTTAGCAAAGGGCCAGTTCACGTTCCCTCAAACTGTTGGGAGGGGGGATGGACGGATGGACGGATGGACTATTGTTTGGAAAAAAGCAAAAAAATGAATTCCCATCCACACTGCACATAAACTTACCAGTATTTCAATTGGAAGTATTGGCCTGCTTTTGACATATGAGAGAGTCAAGAGAGTCAAGATAATTAGGTTTGTTGTTGTTGTGCCTTCAAGCCATTTCAGACTTAGGGCAACCCTAAGTCTAAAGATTGAGGGGCAAGTAATTGACCTTGGAGGGCTGCCACCAGCCTGTGGGCCTTAGTTTGGGGACCCCTGCTCCAGAGGAACTCAGCTTACCTTCACATATATTATTGGTTTCTACCCATTATGGAATGTATCCATGCCCGGATTATCCATAAGGCCAACATAGGCCATGGCCTAGGGGCGCAAGCCAGGGGGGGTGCAGATCACAGACCAAAAAAACCTGGTCTGTGCTCCTCTTTCCCCCTTTCTCATGCCCCTCCTCACTCCTTCTCTGCTCGGTCCCCATCTCTTGCTCTCTGGGCTGCGGCGGGGCTGGCCTGACCTCCTGGCTCCCGGGGAAGCTGTCTCCATGACGACTCGCCCGGCTCCCCCGGTGGCAGACTGCAACTTCCTGCAGCCAGAGCCAAGGGGCAGAGTCCGGGAGCGGGCGGTGGGAGGAAGGGGAGAAGGAGGAGTAGGAGGCAACTAGGAGGAAAGAAAGAAAGAAGGAAGAGAGGGAGGGAGGGAGGAAGAGGGGAGAGAAAGGGCATTGCTTGGGTGGACCTCTCCCAGGTCCCCAGCACGAGACCACACCAACCCAGGCTTGCTCCTGCGCTCTCGGACCAAACTGGGGGGCCTGCTTGGCCAAAGGGAGCTGTGAGAGGGAGGGAAGGATCAAGGCCAGGGTCTGGCACTCCTGCCTTTGGGAGCAGCCGAACAAAAGCCGCACAAACCCCAACCTGAATCCTCCCTTGGTCTGCGGGAGCCCACGCCAAGTGGACATCTCTCTCTCTCTCTCTCTCTCTCTCTCTCTCTCTCTCTCTCTCTCTCTCTCTCTCTCTCTCTCTCTCTCTCTCTCTCTCTCTCTCTCTCTCTCTCTCTCGTGCACGCCTTTGGAGCAAGTTTGCACCCGCTGCACTCTCCCCAAGCCTCCCGAGGAGACCTTCAGAGCACAGCGGAGCTTTCCAGCCGGTGGGAATGGGGACCTTGGAGGTGGTGGGATGGTGCCTACTCACCTTTTTCTTCTGCTCCGGAGGCACCATGGCAAAAGCCAGCCAAGTGTGGGTCTGAGTGGTGTGTGTGTGGGGGCGGTGGCGGTAGAGGTTGGCTTAAAGGGGGCGTAATTCCAAAGTGTGGCCTAGGGCACACAAAGGTGTTAATTCGGGCCTGAATGTATTTATCTGTTCCTTTGATTCCCTCCACTCTTTTTTCTACCAGACACTGGATGGTTGATCACAGAATCTATCACACCACACGACTGTGAGTCCTGAGGGTGATGAGTAGGAAATTGAAGCAAAGTTCTGCCGGAAGAACTCTTCTGCTGCTCTGGGCAATCTAGGATCTGAGCCTATGTAGCATTGTTTTAAAATTAGTCACCTTGTATCTTCCAAACCAGCTGTTTAATTGCAAAAGGGGAGCAAACCGCACATTTTGAGGCCGCTTCAATGGCCGTGAAGGGATTTCAATCAGCTTCCCTGCGCTCCAGATAGCAGCAATACTTATCCTTCCTCTTGCCTCCCCAGCACACTTTCTTGCAACTCAGCAAGTAGTGAAGGACTCAGAAATCAGAACGGGAGCTAAAAATACAGAAGTGAAATTAGGCGGATATTTAATTGCAAAGTCTTTTTTGGTTGCCATGGAACCCTTTAAAAATATTCTTGGCAAGCAATATCTGACAGTGGAAATGTTCCTTTTTTGGTGCCACCTTCAATTATTAAAGGGGTCGACAGATTATATGTGTGGTTGTGGAGGGAGCTGATATTCTCATTATGATGTGGATTTTAGCCATGCACAGAGGCCATAAAAAGTCAGCCAGTGTCTATTTGACACAGCCATCTCCTACTCTGAAAACTAGAGGAAAAGCTGTAATATGTCAGCATCTAAGAGATGGTTTCATAGGAATAAGGGTTGTCCAGTTCATGCAGGAATACACAACCAAAGCACTCAAAACAGATGACCATCCATTAAAATTGCAGAGGAGGAGACTATGCTCCGTGCCATGCAGGAAAAACATGGAGAGTAGAAACAGGGACGGTCTAAGGTAATTTTAAATGGTAAGCGAACATTATTTTGGTGCCCCCCCCCTGCCGCGCATGCCCAGAAGCTCCTGTGCACAGGCGCAGAAGCCTGTAAACACAGCACTCCCTATTTGGCACCGTGCCGACGGCACGCAGGGAGGTTTGCTACAGCACGGCGTCGGAGCACACAAGGCCCAAAAGCGGAACATCGGCCGGACGCTGTGTGGCGGGTGGGGAAATGCGCCCTTTACCCAGATGGCACCCCGCGCAGCGGTGTCCTTTGCCTACCAGTAGGACCGCCCCTGAGTAGAAATCATATAATTATGGAATATCACACCTTACCTTAGAATTGCAGATTGACAACAAAAAAAAAAGCAAAAAATAGTAGAATTACTAACATGTTAACTGAATTACACTCCTATGATATCAGCTCCTGGAACCACACCATAGAAAGTGAACCATTACCAAATGATAGCCAGTATAGAGAAGCTACTGGGAAGCTTCTTATGTATCTGGTGAGAAGACCAGATATATCAGCATCGGTTGGGATTCTGTGTGGAAGAACCAACTTACCAACTAAGTGTAAAGGAAGTACCCAAATACCTGAATGGAACTATACACCTGAAGCTTCAATTGCAAGGAACTAGAAACCCTAAACTAATGGGAAATGTAGCAAGAGAAAACAAGCTTGCTCCATCTTTTGAATATTTAAACATGGCTATCAAGTGCCTCCCTTTACTGTCTCTTCTTCAAGCTAATTATAGCCAGCTCCCAAAGCCACTCTTCAATGGACTTGGCTTCTAGACCTTTTGCTATTTTGATCACCCTTCTCTGGGTATCTGGACCTCTCTGTGGTGTAAACTCATACTCTCATCCATGTCTGTCCATCTCTTCACTTCCCACAAGGCAGTTCTCATATCTTTCCTAAAACGAAGCTACTAGGGCTGGTTGATCCAAGCAAAAAAGTTTCAAAACTCATTTTGGATCTAATTGTAGCTCTCATTTCGGATTATATGGACTTCCGGAAAAAATTCCAATTAATTTCTAAATTGATTCGGAAGTATTTCCAGAATTCGGAAGTCTTCAAAAATGGTGCCGGCTTTCAAAAATGGGCAAAAAAAATCAGCAGAAGGGAGAGTCAGCTGTTAGCCATCAGCCAATGAGCAATCAGCAAGAA
Source organism: Anolis apletophallus (assembly GCA_030556195.1). Taxonomy (NCBI): domain Eukaryota; kingdom Metazoa; phylum Chordata; class Lepidosauria; order Squamata; family Anolidae; genus Anolis; species Anolis apletophallus. The sequence continues at coordinate 8,885,347 of JARBWK010000002.1, read as the reverse complement.
AATTCAGAAATGACATCCAAAATTCAGAATTTGGAATTCCGAAATTCGGAATTTGTGAATTTCTGTTGGGAGGGCTGCCTCGAAATTGCTTAAAAAGTCGGAAGTATCTGAAAAACTTCTAAAATTCGGGCATATTCAAAATTGCAGCCCTAGAACAGCCCATTAGACAAGACAATTTTACATCCTATCTTGGGGACGGAGCCCCACTTTGGCCATCACATGACATTGACTTCTGAGGGGTTGGGGTTGAAGCATCCTTTCCATCTTGTGTGGCTCCAATGGAGCCCACATGGGTCTTCACTGGGAGGACGATGCTTCACACGTGTTATATGAGAAGAGTCGCCATGAGGGAACAGGGTGTGGGGCAACTGGTTTGCTCCACTGCCCCCTCTGCCTGGCAGCAAAATGGGATGCTATGCCTGGCCTTTGTGATGAGGTTGTAGATTAGCAGCCTGAGTAACTTTCCTATCTAGGTATGGTATTTATATAATACAGCCTTTAGTTTGTTTCTTCAAGCCATTGGTATCTTTACTCCTTAATTAGGATCCCTAATTACTGCATGCACTTTCGATCATTTTCTTAGTGGCTGCTCACAGATTTCCAAACTCCCATACCAGGGAAACTAGGACGACCTACTCCCTGCTCTCTCCCTGCCAGCAAGAAAAAAATGTTCTTATTCTGTCATGTCTTTAGAAATTGCATGTGATCGGGTGTTGTTGTTAGTATGCTGTTGCTATGTTGGCTTGCTCTAAGGCTGAAGATAAAATGATTTGCCCAAGGTCACCCAGTGCTCCCATGAAGATTTCAGTCCTTGCCTCCTGGAGTCAAAGGGTGTATGTACACTTTGAAATTAACACAATTTGACACCAGGGCTATGGAATCATGGAATTTTTAGTTTTACAGGGTTTTTAGCCTTTTCTCTGTCTCTGGTGGTGCCACATGAAGCTACAACTCTCATGATTTCAAAGCATTGAGCCATGGCAGTCAAAGTGATGTAAAACTACAGCTGGAGCTATAGATAGTACACTCCATGTTTTTGCCCTTCCTTCTTCCCTCTATGTTATATCATGCATATCTTACCAATTGTCACAACTTTGTGGGGTAGTTGACATGGGTCATGGACAGTTAAGACTTGTGCGCCAGTTGCGCCCGTACCTTGGGAAGTCTGATCTGGCTACGGTCTTCCATGCTCTGGTCACATCCCGAATAGATTACTGCAATGCACTCTACATGGGGCTGCCTTTGAAGACAGTTTGGAAATTGTAGCTAGTCCAATGGGTGCCAGCCAGATTATTAACCAGAGCTACATACAGGGAGCATACCACCCCCCTGTTGTGTCAGCTCCACTGGCTGCCTGTCCACTTCCGAGCTCAATTCAAAGTGCTGGTTTTGACCTTTAAAGCTCTATACGGTTTTGGCCCAGCTTACTTGTCCGAACACATCTGCCACTACATCCCACCTCATAATCTAAGATCATCCGGGGAGGCCCTGCTCTTGCTCCCGCCAACTTCTCAAATGCGGTTGGTGGGGACGAGAGAGAGGGCCTTCTCGGTGGTGGCTCCCTGTCTGTGGAATGCACTTCCAAGTGACATACGATCAACCCCATCCCTCCTGGCATTCAGGAAAAAAGTGAAATCGTGGCTCTAGGTCCAGGGTTTTGCACATTAGCACAATGCAGCACTTTGGATTGGAATTGTAATTGGTATGTTGATGGTTATGGCTCAATGCTTATGTGATGGATGGAACTCTGTTTTAACTTAAATGTATGTGTATTATGTGATAATGCTAATTGTATTTTAATCCTGAATGTTTGTGGTTTTATATTGTATTTATACGTCTTTTATCTGTTTATTGATGTTTTATTGATTTTATGCTGTAAACCGCTCTGGGCTCCAGAGAGAGCGGTCTACCAAATCGAATTTATAAATAAATAAATAATAAATATTGTGCTTCAGCATCGAATTGTTGCCTTTTGTTAGGCCGCTCTGAGTCCCCCCTCGGGGGTTGAGAAGAGCGGGATAGAAATGATGTAAATAAATAAATAAATAATGGATCCAGGCGTGTTGATCCCCTTTGGGGGAACTTATGAGATGTGATGTTGAGATGGCCTGTCTTAGTGTCTGTGAGGCTATGTTAGGATCGTGCACAGCTGAACTTTTGCATGTCATTCCAAGGGCTCAGCCAATGGGACCACAGATCAACAATGGGTTGATGCAGTCTTTTTCAACCAGTGTGCCTAGGCACACTCCTGTGCCTTTGCAAAGCTCAAGCTGTGCCTCCAGAAAAACTTTTTGGCCCCCTTCTTCCCCCCCCTCCTTTTGCCGCCACTATTATTTTGTCCTCCTCCATGGGAGAAAAAAAAATCTTCCCTTACCACGTTGGTATTAGGCTCTGTCCCCAGACGCCCCCTGCTGCGAGGGAAAAGCGTTACGCAGCATGCAAAGGAGGAGAGGAGCCCAATGGGCGGCTCCAAAATGACGCCGCGTCATTTTGGAACCGCCCACTGGGCTCCTCTCCCCAAACAGACGGCAGCATGCAAAGGAGCAGAGGAGCCCAATGGGCGGCTCCAAAATGACGCCGCGTCATTTTGGAGCCGCCCACTTGTTGTGGATAACTTTTGGAACCGCCCACTTGCTCTCCTCTCCTCCTTCGCATGCTGCCCTCTGTTTGTGGATAACTCCTATATATTGAACTTCTATATATTACAGATTATCCAGTACTGAGCCTAATCCAACGCGGTAAGGGAAGATTTTTCCTTTTTCTCCCATGGAGGTGCCAACATCATGTGGGTGCCAAACTGTACTCCGTTTTTCAAATTCACTATATTGATACATTAACTTTATAAAACTTTTGTAATTGTGCATATTGCTAGTTTCACTATATTATTATTATTTTGCCTACTCTTTGTTGCCTGCATATGCAGCCTGTTGTGAAAAAGAGGTGCCGAAACGCCATAAAACATTTGGTGTCATTTTGGTTGGTGGTGTGCCCCAGGATTTTGTAAATGTAAAAAATGTGCCTCGGCTCAAAAAAGGTTGGGAAACACTGGGTTGATGGATGCTTAGATCCAGTTCCATATGAGGCCCAACCTGTCTATTAGGCATGGTTTAGAATCCAAAAATGGCGATTCTTAAATCAAATTGGGGGTTGATTAATAAAGAAAGACTTACAAAAATTTCCCCAAAATTTCGGAAATGTAACTTAAGTACTAACGAAATTCGTTAGTAATTCGTATGCCAGAGCATGCGCATTCAGATGGTTTTGGCCTACAACTCCCAGAAATCCTAACAGCTGGTAAATTGGCTGGGATTTCTGGGAGTTGTAGGCCAAAACTTGAATAAACCACACTGAATTCTAGATGGGACTCTCCCAATAGGACGGAGGGAGGGACGGAGGAAGGGAGGGAGGGAGGGAGGGGTTTTCTATTCTTGGAAGCAGCAAAAGAAAAGGAGGAGGAGCCCCCTCGCTCCTCGCTGCCTCTCTCTCACCCCGATCCTGAGGGAGCGAGGGCCCAAGTTTGCCCAGGCTGAGAGGAAAAGGAAGAGGCCTGAGGCTGTGAGGAATGGTGGGAGTTGAAGTCCAAAACACGTACCTGGAGGGCTGAAGCTGGCCCCTGCGATGGGGCAAGGCAGAGCAATGGGGAAGAGAAGCATCTGAGAGAGCGCAGGGAGAGAGAGGAGGAGAAGCGCGCGTGTGTGTGTGTGTGTGAAGCTGGCCCCTGCGATGGGGCATGGCAGCAGAGCAACGGGGAAGAGAAGGAGGGGGGGGAGCCTGGAGAGAGAGGAGGAGAAGCGCGCGCGTGTGTGTGTGTGTGAAGCTGGCCCCTGCGATGGGGCATGGCAGCAGAGCAACGGGAAGAGAAGGGGGAAGCCTGGAGGACTACACTTTCCAGAATGCATTGCCTACCTAGCAGCAGCGTCACTTCCAGTTCCCCATAGAAATGCGGGAAAAGAAGAAGCTGAATGAAGGCGGGAAGGAAATGAGGGGAGAAGACAGGGAGAAGTGAGCACGTAGTACAATAATTAATTAATAATTAAGAATTTCTTACGATCATAACGCAAATTGTTGGCCTCAAGGACCGTAAAAGGAAGTCTACTTCCGGGATCGCGGCAGCGATACGTAAAACCTCAAAAGTCCCATTACATACGAATCTCTTACGAATCCTTTTAATTTCCATTTCATTTTTCTCATGCCTACTGTCTATACCTGTAACTAAGTAAAGTTGTGGCTAAGTTCTTTCCAGCAAGAAATGTTTCTGTCTGGTCTTTTCAAAATTTCACTGCTTCACCCAAAACAATGAGAATCTAAAACAAAACAAGAAGTTACCTCTAAAGAGAAAGTAATTCACCAGAATGATTTTAGCTTGCTGATCAAGTGTATCAAACAATGACGGTATCCTCCCTCCTGTCTTTTGTTTGATGTGCTCATTGACCGTGTTGGTGGCAAGAGTAGAGTTGTGGAAATCCACGGTCAAATATTCCATATCGAAATATTGCTTGGACAAATTGTGAAAGGCCTCCTTGATCTGGAAGTCCTTCTGGATGAAAGAGAAGCTATTTTGCAAAAGGGTGAACTCTTGGTTCTTGGTGACGTTGTTCCTTAGCTGTTGGCACAATGCTGGGAGCTGGTTCTCTTTCCCATTCAGAAGGTGGAGGTTCAAAGACTGGACTATTTGGTTGTGAGTTTCCCCTTTGGAAGCCAACAAGAAGATTGACAAAACAAAGGATAATGACAACGGAGAGAAGAAGATGTTCTTGTCGTGCTTCATTGCAATTTTCCTATAGAGATTGAATCCAAAATTGGTGTTCATTTCTGTGAAGTTGTGCATAGAGAATGCTGCTTTAGACTTTTCTCTGGATGGATCAGACGCTGTATTATGTGGATATTGTTCATCAGTGTAATTCGAAAGCAAGAGGTTTGGTATGAAACTTTCCTGTGTCTCCCTCACCGTGCTTCCAGATTTTTCATTTGATAAACACATGTTGACACACAGTTCAAATATGACAAGAAAAAAACCAGTTTTCATGTTGCAATCCTGCAGTGAGCTTCTTTCTGGCTAATGAAATAGGGACAGACAGAGAAAAAGCAATTATTTGTAGTAAAGGAAAAGCAAGATAAGCCTGAAAACAGGTATTTTGGAGACATGCCATATGCCTGAGCCATGTTAATGATTACATTTTGAATCCAAATCTTTTTCTAAGGTTTGTGTTAGTCTTCTAACAATCTATGCAGGGAGCTTCCAGACAGCCCGTTAACCTGAGAATAACCACATTTTAAAAATGCAGTTGTTCCTGGGTTCTAGTCCACCCACCCCCACCCCCCGAAAGTGCATGCTTTTCTGGCTGGTGGGGCGTCTATACACCTTGCAAAGCTTTCCACCAGGGCACCAGGACAGAAAAGAAAACCCCTTAGAAAAGCATTTTAAAAGGAAACTAACCCGGCACCCATTTCCCCTTCTCCGGAGTTCTCTTGGGTCATTATTTATTTATTTATTTATTTACGTCATTTATATTCCGCCGTTCTCATCCTGCAGGGGACTCAAGGCGGATCGTAATGCACATATACAGGCAAACATTCAATGCCATTGACATACAACATATATAGATAGACATAGAGGCAATTTAACATTCAAGAAATCAATTAAATTTAGCCTCCCCACACAAGTGGTACCTAAAATTCCTACTTGACAGATACAACTGTCTTTTGGGTTGCAAAGGTCGACAATGAGCTACACAAATTGGCCGAGAGCTCACCCCGACCCAGGCAGGCCTTGAATTCATGACCTTCTGGTCAGTAGAGATCTTATGCAGCTGGCACCCAGCCAGCTGCGCCACATTCCCTGTGGTCATACCAATAACATGCCAAGAAAAGGGGGGGGGGGAGTCAGGAGTGATTCCCCCTTTCTCTTGGCACATCATTGGTATGATCCAGGAAAACTCCAGAGAAGGGGAAATGGTTGCTAGGTGAGTTATTTTCCTTTTTAAAAAGACTGGGGGGGGGTCTGGGGAGGGGTTTGGTGCCCTCCTGGTTTTCCAGACTGAATCAGCATCGAAATGTGAGAGAGCCGTCTGGACTGCCCTCTCAGAAGTCCAGACAGCGACCATAGTGGGTTCGACCCACACCTTTCAAGAAGGCACAGATCTAATGCACTATCAAATTGTCCCGGCACAAAGCAGAATTTTCCTGTGTCATCTGGATGCCCCCCGCAAATATCTGGGAGGGTGTGCATTTTGGATGGGCCCTCTGAGAAAGTAAAGTGAGAAACTTGCCCAAAGCTACTTAGTCAATTTAATCCAGTCCTTATGTGTTCGGCCATGAGCTGGTCAGAGTCCATGCTAAATTGTCCAAATTGTTATTTTATTTAAAAAGAAAGCATTTACAGTAAGTCCTAAACCTCCTGCCGCATATTCAGATAGGAAAGGCATATATAGCTTCGAAATAATGTCACTATGAAGAAATCATACTCAGTCATGTGCTACAAGAAAAAAATATTAAAGCAACTTGTGAAAAAAATGTGTGCGGTGGAGCAAATTGTAGCTTGTGTTTGGTTTTAGATCACCAATGAATGCCAGGTGTTTTAGGTGATATTCTAGAGGAATGAATATATGTCAGGCTATCTTCCAGAGGAATCATTTGGCAAAACCATCTCAGAATATTCCTTGCCTAAGAAAATATTGTGAAATTCATGAGTTTGCCATAAATTGGTCAGTGATGCAAACTCGCAAACATGCACACAGAGGTGTATATAGTATGCCCTTAGTATATCAGCTGGGATTTGGTTTCATGACCCTCCTGGATACCAAAATGCATGGATGTTTGCCTCATTGTATACAGTGGTGTAATAAAATGGCATTCCTTATACAAGGTGGCAAAATCATTTCCTTTTTTATTTTATTTTTTAAAAAAAATATTTTCAAGCTATGGGTGATAGAATCCTTAGATACACAATTTGTGGATTGATTGTACACAAATATTATATTTGTTGGGAGGATTATAATGGAAAGGTTTTTTTTTCCATGTCAGAAGAATCTAGAGAAACTGAAGCCTCCCACAAGGATAGTAAAGTATCAAAATTCCCTGAGCAACATCCTTGCAGACGGCCAATTCTCTCACACCAGAAGCGACTGTAGCACAGCAGTTCTCGTTTGTGCCTGGGGGGCAGGGGGCAGGACCGAGGGTCCCATTGGCATTAGGGCCTGCAGCAGCGGAGATGGATTATGAAGAGGATTTAGAAGGGTTAGCAGAAGGAGAGTTTCCCATCACTGGGCCTCCTTCTCCCACAGAAAGCTTGGCTTGGGAGGAAGGTTGGCTTGACCCTTACGACGAGACAGATAACCAGGTGCAAATGGAAAGCAGTGATAGCGAAACTTATGAACGGCCAGGGGAGAGGTTCACAGGATCCTGTAAGTGAAAACATGGAAGAGAGCGGCTGGGAAGAATCTAGGGAGGAGAGCTCTCATGGAGATAGAGACCCAGGTGCTGGGAGGCAAGGCCGAACCTTTGATAGGAGACGAAGCATCGAGACTAGCAGGAGGGGTTGGTACCATAGCCTAGACAGGCCGAGGTCCGTCAGCAGAGATTGGAGACGGCGAGGCCTAGAGCGTCGGGGACCTCGGCAGAAAGATTAAGTATAGGATCCGTGGGAACGATCCTCAGTACTTCGCCACGTCTCATCTGAGCAGACGTGAAGCGAAGCTGGTCCACGGAGCTAAGTTGGCTAGTGGCCTATCAAGTCTTGTTTTGCATCTTGTACTTTGCCTTGTTCCTGAACCCGCATTGCTGTGCGGAGCCTTGCCAAGCCTTTTTGGAAACTTTACCAAGTTGTTCTGGACATTTGATTGCCTTTTGCCTTTGGATTTGCTTTTGCTATTTTTATGGACAATATACCTTTTGAACTGTTTTTATATATTCAATAAAGTAGTTAGCCTTCAGTCCGTCTCTGTGTGTGTGATTAAGCGGCCGGTCAAGTCCGTGCATCGTGACAGTTGGCCCCCCAGGCACAAACGAGAACTGCTGTGCTACAGCGACTTGCAATGGGAAGGTGATAACATTAATGAAGGGCTTATCTTAAAGAAGGTGAGCTGAATGTATACTGTTTTAAAAAGTCAAAGGGACTTATTGGACATTTCAGTAACGTCAAAAGAACCCCAATTTTTTAAAAAGTAAAAACAACAACAACAACCATAATATGAAATTGAATTTAGCAAATTAAAGACACTGGGAATATGACGCAGCTGGCTAAGTGTCAGCTGCATAAGATCTCTCTGACCAGTAGGTCATGAGTTCGAGGCCTGCCCGGGTCATGGTGGGTGCTTGGCCTTAAGTGTAGCCTGCTGTCGACCTTTGCAGCCCGAAAGACAGTTGCATCTGTCAAGTAGGAGATAAAGGTATCACATTAAGTGGGGAGGCAAATTTTGACTGAATTATGAGGCCATTAAAGAACTCCAGGCACGCTGAGGAATGCAGAAGGAACAACAAGGGACGCTGGGAATGCTGAGAGATGAGGAGTGCGTCAGTTTCCCCTGGTGGCCAGATTTGCCTCTGTTCGTTTATGTGTGTGTAATATGTAAAAATGTATGTACTGTACTGTGATAAACGACAGGGATTGTCTGCTTTATGTGTGCCTGTAATCCGCCCTGAGTCCCCTTCGGGGTGAGAAGGGCGGAATATAACTAAAGTAAATGCCTCTCTACAAATCTATGGTGAGGCCACATCTGGAGTACTGTGTACAATTCTGGTCACCGCACCTCAAGAAGGATATAACGGAACTGGAAAAGGTACAGAAAAGGGCAACAAGAATGATCCAAGGGATGGAGCAGCCCCCTTACGAAATCAGGTTGCAACGCCTTGGTCTTTTCAGCCTTGAAAGACGGCGTCTAAGAGGTGACTTGATCGAAGTGTATAAAATCATGCATGGGATAGACAGGGTGAATAGAGAAAAAATATTTTCTCTGTCACACAACACTAGGACTAGGGGGCACTCCCTAAAGCTACAAGGTAGGAAAGTTAGGACTAATAAAGGGAAATATTTCTTCACCCAGAGGGTCATTGGGTTATGGAACTCACTTCCAGAGGAGGTTGTGACAGCGGTCAGCCTGGACAGCTTCAAGGCAGGATTAGACAGATTCATGGATACCAAGGGAATCAGTAGCTACTGAAATGGACATCCAAGTGCCACCTCTGTGTTGATGGAGGCAGGCAGGATTTCCCCGGGTACTGGTTGTGGGGGGTCGGGAGCAGGTGAGGGTTTTGCCCTCCTTTCTGCTAGAGATCCCTGTGTACAACTAGTGGGCCACTGTGTGACACAGAATGCTGGACTAGATGGGCTGAGGCCCGATTCAGCATGGCTCTTCTTATGTTCTTATGTTCTTATGTAAATAAATAGATAAAGTCTGAAACTGACAGGCAGATGGTATGTATGGTACCACGGTGTGGCCACGATGGTATGGCCACGGTGGTCCATGCTCTGGTTACATCCCGTATAAATTACTGCAATGCTCTCTACGTGGGGTTGCCTTTGTAGACTGTTCGGAAGCTGCAACTAGTCCAACGGACAGCAGCCAGGTTGATAACAGGAGCGCCATTCAGAGAGCGTACAACTCCTCTGTTGTGCCAGCTCCACTGGCTGCCAGTTTGCTACCGGGCACAATTCAAAGTGCTGGCTTTAGCCTTTAAAGCCCTAAACGGTTTGGGTCCAACTTACCTGTTCGAACGCATCTCTCCCTATGAACCATCGAGATGTTTAAGATCATCTGGAGAGGCCCTGCTCTCGGTCCCGCCTTCTTCGCAGGCGCGACTGGCGGGGACGAGAGACAGGGCCTTTTCAGTGGTGGCTCCTCGGCTTTGGAACGCCCTCCCTAGAGACATCAGATCAGCCCCCTCCCTCCTGACGTTTCGCAAGAAAGTCAAGACCTGGTTATTTGAGCAGGCATTTGTTGATGAAATATAAGGCTTAATTGGATATAAGGAATGACGACGATGTGATGGAAACTGATTTCAACATGACGCTGAGGCTGCAATTGTATGTTTTTAATTGTTAAATTGTTATTATATGTTTTTTTCTGGGGGGTTGACTTGTTGCTGTGTTGTATTGAGGGCAGAGACTGCCTGTGTAAACCATCCTGAGTCGCCTTCGGGCTGAGAGAGGCGGTATAGAAATGTGACAAATAAATAAATAAATATGTACTGATTCATTGTTCATATAATAAACCCCATATATGAATTTTCCCATTGGACTTTCTTTTTGTTTTTCCTGAATCTTCTCACACAGACTTTCCTGAGCTGGCTGTCCGTTCTTTTATTAGGGAAAGAGGAGAAAAACAACTTTTGGCCTGCTTTCTCCACACTGCGCACAATTGTAGAAACCTTTTCTCGCTCCCAAAGCATTTAGCCCTTCTAAATAGAAAAGGTTAGATATTCCAAACCCTTGACCTTCTGAAATTTTCTTCAGATGTTTCATCTCTGGGGAAATCTCTCATTTTTACTTCAATTGTAACTTGAGGCAACTTTTCAAAGAGCAACTCTACACAGGATGCATTTTTCAATTTACTCAGGACAAAAACATAGCTAAAAGAAGCCCAGTGCTTAGAGGTGGCTCTTTCTCTACAACTAAGGTGGCCTCGGAGGTATTTATATAGATAGCATCATAGAATCATAGAATCATTGAGTTGGAAGAGACCTCATGGCCATCCAGTCCAACCCCATTCATGGCCATCCATTCAAAGCCTTCAAAGAAGGTGCCTCTGGTGGCTGTTAAACTTATACCTTAAGAAAATAGCAATTCGATAAACTGGAATCTAGATGTAATGTGTGTATGCCTTCAAGTTGCTTATCTATGTATAGCGACTCATATGGAATGTGAGGGTGAAAGGGGACACCCGCCTAGCCAGCCAGAACAGAATCAACCCTGTCTATCAGTGGGGTGACAGATGTCACAGCCAGATCACCCTCACATCCCCTGGTTTCTCTTCAGTTTGTATAATGACTCAATTAATTTCAAATGATTTTCTTAGGCAAGCAATACTCAAAATGAATGAATGGTCTCCTCATATCACTCCTGGTTTCCTCTCAGAAATCACCATGTATTAAGCAGGTTTTCATACTGTTGTAGAAGTTTATTTAAATGAAAGTGCTTTGTTTTAATATGGATATATTTTCACATGATCACTTAATTGGTTTTTTAACTCATGTTTCAAATTGTTTTGACCCATGTGCCTTCATTTTTCCTCAGACTTGTATCTGTTTTAAACTGCTGTACACTGTTGTTTTAGGGTTTTTAAATGATGTAAGTCGCCCGGACCTCTGGTGGAGGGCCCCATATTGAGATAAAGGTAGGATCAATACATATTGTTACACAGGACACATTCTTTTTATCCAGAATGAAACAGGGACACAACCCTCATTTTTCACCACCACCATATCATATCAACTAACCTGTGCCATGTTTGCAAGCTATTGGGTCGCATATATTTTACAGGTTACATTTCACAACTATACATTTTACAACTGTGCTAGGTCTTCTAGCACAAGTTACATTTTACAATTATACAAATCTGTAGATACTAGGGGTGGATATCTCTGGTTTAAATACTTTGATTTCCGTTAATTTTTCGTATTTGAAATTATTTTGACCCTATATCTACCCTTGTCGTCCAACCCGGAAGTGACCTTTCTAAATCGAAACCGGGTCAGCCATTTACGTAAAGGGCGTGTTATTAGGTCGTTTCTGCCCTTTCTTATCTTTAATCCACCTTTGGTTGTCAGGTGGCGAGAGGGGAGTGGAAGGCAGCATCTCCTCTCACCAGATGACACCCAAACATGGGTTAAAGATAACCCCCGTTTGGGTTTCGGCTGGCAAGAGGAGGGTGCTAGGCTGCCCCCTCCACCCTCCTGTCACCATCTGACACGCGGGTTAAAGGGAATGTGGGTTGGTTACTGAGTTGGCAGAGGGGAAGGGTGGCATCGCCTCCCTTCGACCCTGCCAGCTCAGAATCCAACCCGGGTTAAACGGAACACAGGTTGGTTACTGGGCTGGCAGAGGGGAAGGGTGGCATCGCCTCCCTTCGACCCTGCCAGCTCAGAATCCAACCCGGGTTAAACGGAACACAGGTTGGTTACTGGGCTGGCAGAGGGGAAGGAGGCATCCCCTCCCTTCGCCCCTGCGAGCTCAGAATCCAACCCACGTTCCCTTTAACCCGGGTTGGTTCTGAGCTGGCGAGGGGGCATGGAGGGCATGCACTCCATCTCTCCTCGCCAGCTGAGAATCAACCCGTGTTATCACGGGTTGATTCTGAGCTGGTGAGGGGGTGTGGAGGCGGGCATCCCCTGCGCACTGGCCCCACTAACGAAATAGTCACGAATGTTGTTATTAATTACGTTTCAATTACGAAATTTATTTAAAAATTTTCGGATTAATTTCTATAACAACCCAGCAACGGAAATTCCCCCCCACACGAGTTTAGAATCAATTTTTTTATGGATCAACCACCCCTAGTAGATACATTCTAAAAACACAATGAAAACCTGTCACTGAGTTGCAAAAACGTTCAAATCAGCCTCAGTAAGGATGCTCCAGTGGAGATTGGTCATTTCTGATGTCCGCTGGTTACTTTTGAAACACACACACACTTCCGAGATGTATTGGGATAGTATTCTGTTCTGGCACTTCCTAGCTGGTGTTAAGATGTGCTTTGAAGAGCACCCCAATGAGTGACCATGGCTCATGGGTCTGTAGTCACTCCAGCTTTGTGCACATCTAGTGACATTCATGCAGTTGCACATCCCATTCATACGTAATTCTAGCCTGTCCTGGGAGTTCAGGGTTGAATGAACTGTGGCCCGCAAAATGGTGTTGCACTTCAATTCCTAGCAAACATGGACAACGGTGAAGGTTGAGGTCATCAACATCTAGAAGGCCACATATTCTTCTAGGCTCACTTTATCTGGAACCCACCCAGAACTCCAATGCTTCACATACACATGAAAACCAAAAAGATTTCTGTGCAAAAAATTATTAATGGCTAACAACTGATGCACAACATACTTGAATTTTATTTTTGGGAGGGTCCCCAGTTCAGCTCTTGGGAATCTTTAACATCAGATCATGAAAACGTTTTAAATTAAATCTAACTTCAGAATAGTCTGAAATTGGGAATGAAAAGTCTATCCAGCTTTCTTTATTTCCTGGCCTACTGATGGGGAACTTAGTTGGAGAGAATAACACGGAGGCAAAAAAGGACAAAAAATATGCCCTTCCCAAAGGGTTTTTGGGAATTGTTCTGCACATTAATACAGACAGGGGTTATGAGTGCAAAATGAGATTTTGGCATATATATATTTCTCATCATGCATGCATATATACAGAAAAAATAAGCAAAAATATTGCAGAGAGACAGAGGAGAACCTCACTCTCTGTTTCTCCATGTGCATCTGAGCATCAGTTCTCTTCTCTAATAGTAGTGGATGGTTATGGAAATTATTTATCTTTGCATGTGAGAACAAAATAATGGCTTTATCTGGAATATAGTATTATTACCTTTGAAAAAGAGAACACTCTGAATAACAAAATAGTCTCGATGTATTTTCTTACAGATCGCTTTTAAGGGAATTTCTTTTCTCAAAGGTTACAAACCCCTGGGGCTATTAATATTCCATTTCTTTAAAATATCGAGCTATTCTAAAGTAGGATATGTTTGAAAAAGAAAAATCTCAGTATTTTGAACAGAGCAATACATTAACCAATGATTACTGTTAACCTGTTTCCCTCTATTATATGTTTTTAAAATGAATTGAAATATATTTATTCTTACCAAGAGGACAGCTTCTTTTACTTTTCAGAGTCCACTGGGTGAAAAATAAAACATGTTACAAAGATGTCGTTCCCAGTGAGTGGGATCCTGAGAGGTAAATATTTGCTATTCCAAAGTGTAGCTCCATACTTTTGTCTGTTGTAAATTAACCGAAGGACAAACAGAGATAGACCAGGGGTGTTGTTTTATGTGCGGAAAATGCTGCAATAGCTCGATTCCAGTAAGGACTAAGATGAGTAATAAAACATAAGAAGTCTGAAGGAAGCATTTTGGGAAACATAGCCTTGATTTAGTTTTTCATCTATGTACTTACAGAAAGTGTGTGTGTTCATCAGGCAAACACATTTAAGTGAGTCAGCATGGTGTAGTTCTTTGAGCATTGGACTATGCCTCTGGAGACCAGGCTTGCATCCCTGCTTGGCCATGGAAATCAACTTGGTGATCTTGGGCCACTATCTAAGTATAAGGGAGGGCAATATCAGTCAAGTCCAATACATAACAAAATAGCACACTGTCAATAAACTATGTCAAAACAAAGCTAAAAGCCTGTATAAGTCAAGGGCTGGAGAAGCAAGCGGTGCAATGCATTAATAACCACTAACACATCTATTATATAAAGGAGGACCCGTCATCGAACGACTGACAGAGACAGAGAAACCTTCCAAGGCAGAGACACCAAACTTGCCAACAAAAATAGGCCTCAGGCAAGGAAGGTTCTTAGCAAAGAAACTTTCCCCCCAAAAAACCTAGTGGGCCCCCAAAACAACGATTAAAAAAACTACATTTCCCAGCATCCTCTGCGGCAGCCAGCGAAACCCATTGGCCAACATCGGCCCACACAAAATGCAGGGAGGCTGAGTAACCATAGTAACGCTGGGCAGAGCCAGCCAAAGCTAGGATAGAATGCTGAGTGATTTGAGTTCAGTCAGTTGGTGTTTGAAGGTTAAACTGTCAAGGCCAAGATCTAGGAGGGAGACAAATAGGGCACCAGGGACACAGGCACCACTGACAAACACATATACCCAGAATAACACAAATTTGCAAAACCCACAAAAAATCCTGCAACACAACCCCCAAATACACAACAAACACACTGGCAAAAGCAACACCCCCTCCACATCACAACCAGCACACAGCCAAACTAAGACTACTATGTCACCACAACACACACAAAATACACCCCACAAATACCTGACAACTTCCCTAACACAAAAACCAGGACTGCACTCACTGCTCACCACCACACACACCTCCAAAAACACACACGCCCCAGGCACAATACTCCAGCAATTCCTACCCACACAACACAACACAACACAACACAACTTCCTATCACAACCCATCCCCCCAACCTTACGGGACCCCGCACACACCTACCACCACCACAAACAAAAACCAACTCCACCTATACTCCAACCACAACACAACACAACACTGCACTGATACTCTACAAACACACACAAACACCCAAAACACCCCACCCACACAAGCATTCCACAACATACTACCACCCACAATGCCACCACACACCCACTAACTCACCAAAAAAGTAATACCTACACACAACACAATACGCACATAACACAACCTTGTGTCTACTGCTCCACCCATTTGTATGCCATTCCTTCCACACAGGCATAAGCTGACCCAAAAGACAAGCCATGCCTCCTAAAAAGAACAGCATCGGACGACACACTCGCAACGCTACATACATCACACAAAAAAGGGCAGAACAAACGCCAGAACAGAAAGACACTGCACTACACTAGCTTTTGCCATCACCATAAACATGGCTCAAGGACAAACACTACAAATCTGTGGCATAGACCTTGACACAGAATGCTTCTCCCACGGACAACTCTACGTAGCGTGCTCCAGAGTTGGGAAACCACAGAACCTCTACATTCACACAGCAGACGGAAAGACAAAAAACATTGTATATCCACAAGCTCTGCAGAACGCCAGGGACACCACACATTGACAACTCCCCAGGGCTTCAACATCCCACCCATCAGAACAACCCACAACGACACAGCCATGACCCCACCAAGACCATAAGTAACATCAATTCCAACCCTTACATACTCAGACTTTCTCGCATCTCCTAAATAGGGCACAGCAACGCATGCCGGGTACAGCTAGTTATATATGAAAAAAGTATCAAAATGTATTCATAGTGCCATAAGTAAAAGTCTTCAATGAATCTAGGGTGAATCTAGGGCACACAAAACAATTGCTATAATCACATAGACATGTATAACCCCTCATACATATATTATATACAATAGGGGGTCAAGCAAGAGACCCAAAAACATATAATGGGTATAAGAACGCAAGCTAACAGTTCGGCTGGAGGTACAACGACGACGCTGCCCACAGCCCGGGAGGTCTTTTGCTTCTGCGATGATGTTGATGTTCTGAAAGGTGAAACCTCTCGTGAAGACCATATTGATGTTGAAGGAATACAATCCTAGTGAAGAGTGGTCCAAAGACCTAGCG
The DNA here is from genome assembly GCA_030556195.1 of Anolis apletophallus. Classification (NCBI taxonomy): domain Eukaryota; kingdom Metazoa; phylum Chordata; class Lepidosauria; order Squamata; family Anolidae; genus Anolis; species Anolis apletophallus. Next base: position 8,869,040 of record JARBWK010000002.1, on the reverse strand, counting down.
CCCTGAGGAAGCGTAATAACGCAAAACTGCCATTTTGGCGTCGTCGTTGTGCCTCCAGCCAAAGGCGCCTCCCCAGCCAGCATCCTCCCAGCCAGCTCATCACCATTAGCTCCCACAAGGAACTGGTCTTTGGTTCGTGAGTTAATAGACACCGAACCCCTTTACGGGTCTATTTGGACTGTTAGCTTGCGTCGCTTATACCCATGATATGTTTTTGGGTCTCTTGCTTCACCCCCTATTGTGTATAATATATGTATGAGGGGTTATACATGTCTATGTGATTATAGCAATTGTTTTGTGTGCCCTAGATTCACCCTAGATTCATTGAAGACTTTTTACTTATGGCACTATGAATACATTTCAATATCAGGCAAGCACATGAAAAGCTTACCTTTGGGTCTCCATAAATCAGAAATAACCTGAAATAAAAACTACTGCATTTAGAATTTTGATTCTCAAGAATGTGAAGCTTTAGGCTTCACAAATAAATGTCTGCAGATGTCACACTCAATTCCTGGAACAATTCAATTTGTGTCGCCTCCAAAAATCCTACAAATCTCTTGAGAAGACAGGTGGACAAATGTCAGCATGCTGAAAGAAGCAAAGACCATCAGCATTGAGTCGATAATCCTCTACCATCAACTTCGCTCGACTAGCCACATTGTCTGAATGCCTGATCACCGTATCCCAAAGCAGTTATTATACTCCCAATTCAAGAATGGAAAACAAAATGTTGGTGGACAGGAAAAGAGATTTAAAGATGGGCTTAAAGCCAACCTTAAAAACTGTGTCATAGACACCAAGAACGGGGAAGCTCTGACCCATTTTAATTGGAGGTCAGCTCTGACCAAAAGTTCTGTGGAATTTGAAGAGGCACAAATGGGGGTGAAAGTGAACAAAGTGTCAAGAGGAAGCCACTTCAAACCAACCCTGACCAGGACCATCTTTTACCTGGAAATCGATATCCTCACTGCGGAAGAACATGTGGCTCAAGAATATGTCTCTACAGTCACCTACGGACCTCCACTTGGAAGACAATCATACTCGGACATGAGTGATCGCTGATGATGATAAGCTATTGCAAGAAGAAATCAGGCTTCCCTCATCACATGACTTCCTGTACCAATGACAACTTTGTCTGCCAGTGCAAGAAGACTACAGGCTTCCCTCAATATATCACTTCCTGCACTGTACAAATGACAGCTATATTTGCATGCCCACTCCCCTTGCAGCTATGGCTGTTCACTGGCCTGAGTCTGAAAGCTGACATTGTCACTTTCTTCACTGTTTTGAGTTCAAAAGCATTGGGTTGAAGAGAGTGACAATGCAGCCACTACATATGCTACTGTAGCAGTACAGTGAGTTGGTGTGATAAAGTCCTTCAAGTGATGAGCAGGAAGAAAAAGGTAATGACAGAAGGAGGAATTGGGTCTGACTGAGCTTGTTACTGAAATGTGGGGTTTAGCACAAGCTTCATGATGCCCCTTTTGTATGTGAGCTCATATTGACACACACACACACAGAATAAACTGGATTATTTTTGTTCTCTCTGGCATTACTACGCAAACAAAAATTCTTAGGAAGAACTCATCCCGTGCTTTTTACAAGTGTGTTGATGAAGTTGGATGTGTCCTTCGAGCCTGTGCAATGGATTTTTCTGTTGGAGCGCAGCATGCACAAAACTGGCCTCTCCCTTTAAACCAAAGGTTCACCAGGGCCAGATGGCATCCACCCCAGAGTTCTTAAGGAACTCAAGTGTGAAATTGCTGAAATTCTAGCCAAAATATATAACCTTTCTCTCAGAACAGGCACTGTACCCGAGGACTGGAGGGAGCCAAATGTAACTCCGATCTTCAAGAAAGGATCCAGGGGTGATCCAGGAAATTATAGGCCAGTTAGTCTAACCTCAGTTCCAGGCAAAGTGATGGAAACCATTATTAAAGAAAAAATTACTAAGCACATAGAAGAAAAGGCATTGCTGAAGGAAAATCAACATGGTTTCTGTAAAGGCAAATCATGTCTTACTAACTTGTTAGAATTCTTTGAGGGTGTAAATAAACACATAGATAAAGGGGACCCAATTGATATTGTTTACCTTGACTTTCAAAAGGCTTTTGACAAAGTCCCTCACCAAAGGCTCCTAAATAAGCTCTTCAGCCATGGAATCAGGGGACAGGTCTTGTCCTGGATTGGAACCTGGCTAAACTGTAGGAAACAAAGGGTGGTAATAAACGGACATTTCTCTGGGTGGAAAGAGGTGAGAAGTGGCGTACCCCAAGGTTCAGTTTTGGGTCCGTTACTTTTTAATTTATTCATTAATGATCTGGATGTAGGAGTGAATTCTGAGGTAGCAAAGTTTGCAGACGACACTAAATTGTTCAGGGTAGTTAAAAATGAAACTGATTGTAAAGAGCTCCAGAAAGATCTCTCGAAATTGAGTGAATGGGCAACAAAGTGGCAAATGCATTTTAACCTAAACAAGTGTAAAGTCATGCACATCGGGGCAAAGAACCCCAACTACACCTACCAATTGATGGGGTCAAAGCTTTCCGAGACAAACCAGGAAAGGGATCTTGGGGTCTTGGTGGACAGCTCAATGAAGATGTCAACCCAGTGCGCAGCAGCAGTGAAAAAAGCAAATTTTATGCTAGGCATGATCAGAAAGGGAATTGAAAATAGGTCAGCAAATGTTGTATTACCTCTCTTCAAATCGATGGTAAGGCCACATTTGGAGTACTGTGTACAATTCTGGTCTCCGCACCTTAAGAAGGATATAACGGAACTGGAAAAGGTACAGAAAAGGGCAACAAGAATGATCCAAGGGATGGAGCGGCTCCCTTATGAAATCAGGTTGCAACGCCTTGGTCTTTTCAGCCTTGAAAGACGGCGTTTAAGAGGTGACTTGATCGAAGTGTATAAAATCATGCATGGGATAGAAAAGGTGAATAAAGAAAAACTGTTTTCTTTGTCACAAAACACTAGGACTAGAGGGCACTCCCTGAAGCTCCAAGGTAGGAAAATTAGGACTAATAAAGGGAAATATTTCTTCACCCAGAGGGTCATTGGGTTATGGAACTCACTTCCAGAGGAGGTTGTGACAGCTGTCAGCCTAGACAACTTCAAGGCAGGATTAGACAGATTCATGGATACCAAGTGTATCGGTAGTTACTGAAAAGGACATTCAAGTGCCACCTCGGAGTTGGTTGAGGTAGGCAGGATTTCCCCGGGTACTGGTTGTGGGGGGTCGGGAGCAGGTCAGGGTTTTGCCCTCCCTTCTGCTCGAGATCCCCGTGTACAACTGGTGGGCCACTGTGTGATACAGAATGCTGGACTAGATGGGCTGAGGTCCGATTCAGCATGGCTCTTCTTATGTTCTTATGTTCTTATGTTCATCTGTCGGAGCCTAGCAAACTTGGATGGTGGCAGCGAAGTCCTCAGGTCGTAGGTTTGGTTTGAGTTTCCTTCTCTTAGATGGTTGACCTTACAGTGTTAGACGAGCACCATCTGCCCGGGTTTGAAATCAGAGTTTTCCTTCTCCTAGGATGGTTGCCAAAAGGCTAGAGAGCCCATCCTGCCCTTTGACGCTCTTTGTCAGACCCTTCGGTTGTGACCTGTCTGGCATGGGAGGCCCTACCGGTGACTATTATGCCACCGCCAGCATAGCTCACAACTTCATTATGGTATGCAAGCCTCTCCCCCACAACAAGGGGGTGCCAACGGAGAGGTTTTGTTAGTGAGATTATAACAGGATTATAACAGAATTCTTGAAATGTGCTCCCTAAGCAAAGGTGAATCTTGCCAAGTTACATAAACTGGGCTCCAACTCAGGTGTTCATCTCCCCAGTTGCCAGTCAACAAGCTTTGACATTTATAAAAACAAATCTTCCTTCAGGATAAATCAATTTTCTGGATTAACAACATGTTTCCCACAAAGTGAAGAGACTGACTGGCCCCTTGCCATAGGCTACAAGTAAAGCACTGGTGGGTATTTCGGTTATTGCTTTCGTCTTCCATGCTCATTCTCTTTTCCTTCTGTATCATGTTTATGCCTAGTGTTTGTACAACATCTAGTAAATGTTTAGAAGTAAAGGACATGAAGGGAGAGGAGAAAGTGGTAAAGGGAGGAATAGAAAAAGGAGGAAGAAGGGGTATAGGGTTACAGCCTGTGCTTGATGAGGTTACACTCCCCCTGAAGGCGCAGGTTCGCAGTCTGGGAGTGATCCTGGACTTATCGCTGAGCCTGGAGCCCCAGGTCTCGGCAGTGGCCAGGGGAGCTTTTGCACAGCTCAGGCTTGTGCACCAGCTGCGCCCGTATCTTGGGAAGTCAGACTTGGCCACAGTGGTCCACGCTCTGGTTACATCCTGTATAGACTACTGCAACGCTCTCTACGTGGGGTTGCTTATGAAGCTGCAGTTAGTCCAGCGCGCAGCAGGCAGACTACTAGCAGGAGTGGGGTACAGAGAGCGCACAACTGCCCTGTTGTGCCAGCTCCACTGGCTGCCAATTAGCTTCCGAGCACAATTCAAAGTGCTGGTGTTGACCTACAAAACCCTATACGGTTCCAGCCCAGTTTACCTGCCCCAACGTATTCTCCCCTATGAACCGTCAAGAGTGCTAAGATCATCTGGAGAGGGCCTGCTCTCGGTCCCACCACCTTTGCAGGCACGTCTGGTGGGGACGAGGGACAGGGCCTTTTCTGTGGTGGCCCCACGGCTGTGGAATTCCCTCCCAAATGAAATTGGATCCGCCCCCTCCCTCCTGACTTTTAGGAAATGGGTGAAAACGTGGCCGTGCAATGAGGCCTTCACAGAATGAAGGAGGAGATCGCGAAGCGACTAAAGTCGCTAACCACTTGATACGGACCGAATATATCGGTTAAGTTGGACTTGATTTTACTTTGGCGAAAGGCTTTTTAAATGTATTTATTGTATTGTATTTTATTGTAAATTTTATTGTAAATTTATGATGCTTTTAGATTTTAAATGTTAGCATTGAATACTTGCTGTTTGCCGGTCTGAGTCCCTCTTCGGAGGTGAGAAGGCCGGGGTGTAAAAGTTTTAAATAAATAAATAAATAAATAAGAAAAGAGGAGGAAGAAGTAGCAACATTCTTGGCTTTTGACTATGACAAGCACAATCTAGCAATCTACCTTAAGTCTAGAAAAGATTGGACTTGAAACCAGTTACGAGATTAGTTCTAAGGATTAGACCACACATTTCTTGTCTTCTGGTATAAGCAAGTGGTGGGTTTATCCTTCAAAAGCTGGACACAGCAAGCTTTAAGATTAAGTACCATTTTATTAAAAAAAAAGAGTCTCTTTGGAAAACAGCTGGAAATGCAATTTAAAATGCCTCCATTTATGCCTTGTTTCTAGGGAAACTGCACTTCCATGGGTCTTAAAATTGCATCATGCTCAATCACACGCCACAGTTTCTTTGTTAAAGGATGCATTCAAATCCACAGACCTCTGCTGTTCCCCTCTATAGCACATGGCATCTCACTCAAATCAGATGGAGAAAGCTGTAATTTTGTTTAGCTTTATATAATTCTGAAACAGAAGCATTTAAAGCTACACAGTTTTAACTCTTAACAAAGATGCAATATAATATAATAGCTCTTCCATTTGAATTGATGCAAACGGCTTTAGAAAATGGAGCCTATGTACTGCTACGAAAAATCTTGGGAGGAAGGCAATACATGAATTCAATAAATAAATAAATGAATAGTAAATCTATTGTGAATGTTGCCACTAGTAGATAATGTGGCTGGCAGTGCACTTCAGGATTGTTGCACGATTTTGGAAAGTAGGTTAAAATGGAAAATGTAATGGTTTAATGTTTCCTCACATTTATCCTGAATCTCCCAGTTGGGCAAAGGTTGTAGTTTTGAACTCTTGAACTCTTTGCTGCTGTGCGTCTTCAAGTTGTTTCCAGTTTATGGAGATCCTAAGGCAAACCATTTACAGGGATTTCTTGGCATCAATTTGTCAACTTTTGGCTAGTTCCCAATCTCCCCTTTTTGGGCAAAGTCCTGGGATGTGAGGTGGCTTTGCAACTCCAGGTGTTCTTGGAAGACATGGATTATCTAGATCTGCCACAGTCTGGCTTTCGGCTAGGTCATGGACCTGAAACAGCCATGGTTGCCTTAGTGGGTGATCTCTGCTGGGAACTGGACAGGGGGAGTGTGTCCCTGTTGGTTCTGCTGGACCTCACCTTTCCACCTGCTGCTAAGGAGGCTGTTCAGGTGCTGAACCGGTGCTTGGCAGCTGTGATGGTCTGGATGAGGGCAAACAAATTGAAATTGAATTCAGACAAGACAGAAGTACACCTAGTCAGCTGTAAGGCCGAACAGGGCATGGGTTACAGCCTGTGTTGGATGGGGTTACACTCCCCCTGAAGGCACAGGTTTGTAGCTTGGGAATTCTGGACTCATTACCGAGTCTGGAACCCCAGGTTTTGGTGCTGGCCAAGGGAGAACATAAGAACATAAGAACATAAGAAGAGCCATGCTGAATCGGGCCTCAGCCCATCTAGTCCAGCATTCTGTGTCACACAGTGGCCCACTAGTTGTACACAGGGATCTCTAGCAGAAAGGAGGGCAAAACCCTCACCTGCTCCCGACCCCCACAACCAGTACCCGGGAAATCCTGCCTGCCTCCATCAACACAGAGGTGGCACTTGGATGTCCATTTCAGTAACTACTGATTCCCTTGGTATCCATGAATCTGTCTAATCCTGCCTTGAAGCTGTCCAGGCTGACAGCTGTCACAACCTCCTCTGGGAGTGAGTTCCATAACCCAATGACCCTCTGGGTGAAGAAATATTTCCCTTTATTAGTCCTAACTTTCCTACCTTGGAGCTTCAGGGAGTGCCCCCTAGTCCTAGTGTTGTGTGACAGAGAAAATATTTTTTCTTTATTCACCTTTTCTATCCCATGCATGATTTTATACACTTCGATCAAGTCACCTCTTAAACGCCGTCTTTCAAGGCTGAAAAGACCAAGGCGTTGCAACCTGATTTCATAAGGGAGCTGCTCCATCCCTTGGATCATTTTTGTTGCCCTTCTTTGTACCTTTTCCAGTTCCGTTATATCCTTCTTGAGGTGCGGTGACCAGAATTGTACACAGTACTCCAGATGTGGCCTCACCATAGATTTGTAGAGAGGCAATACAACATTTGCCGACCTATTTTCGATTTCCTTCCTGATCATGCCAAGCATAGAATTTGCTTTTTCACTGCTGCAGCGCACTGGGTTGACATCTTCATTGAGCTGTCCACCAAAACCCCAAGATCCCTTTCCTGGTTTGTCTCAGAAAGCTTTGATCCCATCAGTTGATAAGTGTATTTGGGGTTCTTTGCCCCGATGTGCATGACTTTACACTTGATTAGGTTAAAATGCATTTGCCACTTTGTTGCCCATTCACTCAATTTCAAGAGATCTTTCTGGAGCTCTTTACAGTCAGTTTCATTTTTAACTACCCTGAACAGTTTAGTGTCATCTGCAAACTTTGCTACCTCACAATTTACTTCTACATCCAGATCATTTATGAATAAATTAAAAAGTAACGGTCCTAAAACTGAACCTTGGGGTACGCCACTTCTCACCTCTTTCCATCCAGAGCAGTGTCCATTTATTACCACCCTTTGTTTCCTACAGTTTAGCCAGGTTCCAATCCAGGACAAGACCTGTCCCCTGATTCCATGGCTGAAGAGCTTATTTAGGAGCCTTTGGTGAGGGACTTTGTCAAAAGCCTTTTGAAAGTCAAGGTAAACAATGTCGACTGGGTCCCCTTTATCTATGTGTTTATTTACACCCTCAAAGAATTCTATCAAGTTAGTAAGACATGATTTGCCTTTGCAGAAACCATGTTGATTTTCCTTCAGCAATGCCTGTTCTTCTATGTGCTTAGTAATTTTTTCTTTAATAATGGTTTCCATCACTTTGCCTGGAACTGAGGTTAGACTAACTGGCCTATAATTTCCTGGATTACCCCTGGATCCTTTCTTGAAGATCGGAGTTACATTTGCCTCCCCCCAGTCCTCGGGTACAGTGCCTGTTCTTAGAGAAAGGTTATATATTTTGGCTAGAAGTTCAGCAATTTCACACTTGAGTTCCTTAAGAACTCTGGGGTGGATGCCATCTGGCCCTGGTGATTTGTTGACATTTAGTTTAGTAAGGCATGTGAGAACATCCTCCTTGTTTATCTCTATCTGGTTTAATTCATTTAATTCCCTCCCTGAAAAAACTGACTCAGCTGCAGGCATATGTTGTCTGTCCTCCTGTGTGAAAACGGAGGCAAAGAAGTCATTTAGCCGCTCAGCAATCTCCTTGTGCATTTGCAAAAGGAAAATTTGTGCGCCAGTTGTGCCCATACCTTGGGAAGTCAGACTTGGCCATGGACTACTGCAAAGCACTTTACGTGGGGTTGACTTTGAAGACTATTTGGAAGCTTCAAATTGTCCAATGGATGGCAGCCAGATTGCTCACTAGAGCGGTGTTCAGGGAGCATACAATTCTCCTGTTATGTCAGCTCCACTGGCTGCAGTCTGCTACTGAGCACAATTCAGAGTACTGGCTTTAGCCTATAAAGTCCTAAACAGTTCTGGCCCAGCTTACCTGTCTGAACGGATTTCCCCCTATGAATCATCTCAGAGTTTAAGATTGTCAAGGGAGATCCTCCTCTCAATCCCGCCTCCTTTGCAGGTGCAATTGGCAGAGATGGGAGACAGGGCCTTCTCAGTGGTAGCCCCTCAGCTGTGGAATTCCCTCTTCATGTATATTAGATCAGCCCCTCCCTCCTGACCTTCCATAAGAGAGTGAAAGCATGGCTCTATGACCAAGATTTTGGAGAACCCATGCAATAGATAGACATGGAATGGAGAGGAGGGGATCCTTGGGACAGTAAGAGCGACCACTTGCGCTCTGGATCCATGTCCCTCCTGGCTAGTTTAGCTGCCAGAGAGGGATTGTTGGAATTGTTTGTGGTGATAATAAATGCCTCACTGGACCAGGGGCAATTCTCGTCCTGTCTTAAGCAGCCGGTGGTGAAACCTTTATTAAAGAAGACCTCCCTCCTTTTTCATTATTCTGGCACCATAATCACTGTTTTATGAAGACCCATGCATCTCCATTAAAAGAAGTGTGGGCCCTGAGACAGCAAACCAGTGGACACCAGATTGGGAAAGGTTGCATCATTTCAACACTTCCGAGCAGTAAAAGAAATCTAGTCGTGTCCAGCCAGGAAAGAGCATCGAATCAATCTGGCTCTGCAATGCCAAATACTGAGTAAGAGAGATCTGTGTGACACCTGGCAGCTTCAGCTGGCTCTGAAAAGCAAATGTCCTTTCTATTTCAAAACCTGAAAGAATGGCTAAAAGCAAGGCGTTAAATGATAATAACATCATGAAGGCCATTTAAGAAAACCGGCACAGAAGCAGGTCCGTCGCCTTTGATGACGGTTCCTGTTACATGATGTTTTGCAATACTACCACCTCTCTGTAATGAAGCTATCCCCAGCTATTGATGGATAAAGTCAGAAGCTCCTGAATTGTCCCACACTCCCAGGATTCATCTGGTGCAATGAGGTCCAGGCACATCATCTTGTCCTCTCCTTTCAATGATTTTTTTCCCTTATTTTAAAAAAGGTAAAAAATTAAAAAGCGATGTGACACAGCAGTGGGATGGAGTTGTTTTTCCCCACCCATAACTGCAAGGCCATCACGGTCATGCAACACCAGCGGCAGTGCAATTTATTTATTTACTGTATTTGTATACTGCCGTTCTCCGCATTTTGGCGACTCAAGGCGGTTTACAGGCAGCAAGTAATACACATTAAAACATTAAAAACAATATTTATTTATTTATTTATTTATTTTATTGGATTTCTACACCGCCACTCCCACCGGCTCGGGACAGTTAATCCAGACAAGACAGAGGTCCTCCTGGTCAGTCGAAAGGCCAAACAGGGCATAGGGTTACAGCCTGAAGACACAGGTTCGCAGCTTGGGAGTGATCCTGGACTCATCGCTGAGCCTGGAACCCCAGGTCTCGGCGGTGGCCAGGGGAGCTTTTGCACAGTTAAGACTCATGTGCCAGCTGCGCCCGTACCTTGGGAAGTCTGATCTGGCTACGGTGGTCCACGCTCTGGTCACATCGCGAATAGATTACTGCAACACACTCTACGTGGGGCTGCCTTTGAAGACAGTTTGGAAACTGCAATTAGTCCAACAGGCGGCAGCCAGACTACTAACGGGAGCTACATACAGGGAGCATACCACCCCCCTGCTGTGTCAGCTCCACTGGCTGCCTGTCCAATTCTGAGCTCAATTCAAAGTGCTGGTTTTGACCTTTAAAGCTCTATACAGTTCTGGCCCAGCTTACGTGTCCGAACGCATCAACCGCTACGTCCCATCCTGTACCTTAAGATCATCCGGGGAGGCCCTGCTCTCACTCCCACCTACTTCTCAAATGCGGTTGGTGGGGACGAGGGATAGGGCCTTCTCGGTGGTGGCTCCCCGTCTGTGGAACGCACTCCCTATTGATATTCAATCAGCTTCATCCTTCCTGGCATTCAGGGAAAAAGTGAAATCCTGGTTATGGGACCAAGCATTTGCACTTTAGCACGATACGGCACTTTGATTGGATTGAGATGGCAATCTGGTGGACAAGACCTAATGCTTATGGATGGAATACTGTTTTAACTGTTGTGAATGTACACGATGCATTTTAATGTTAATTGTATTTTTAATGTATGTTAATTCTAGCTGTATTTTAATGTATTTTATTCTTAACTGTTTGCTTTTATTATATGTATACTATGTGGCATCGAATCGTTGCCGTTGTGAGGCCGCTCTGAGTCCCCCCTCGGGGGTTGAGAAGAAGCGGGGTAGAAATGATGGAAATAAATAAATAAATAAAACAATACCAATAAAACAGCAGAGCTAAAACAGGATTAAAACAGGATTAAAGCCGATTATTCAGGACTTGAAGGCCTGCCTGAATAGGTAAGTTTTGCATGCTTTGCGAAAAGTGATCAGACTTCGCAAGGCTCGAGTTTCGGGTGACAAGGCATTCCAAATGTTGTACCTATGACTTTCTAACTATATCTCCCAATGCAGGAGCTCAGTCAATGATTTTAGATTTGGCACTGACCACAAATTATTAATATGACATCCCTTTCATTGCATAAGGATATTAAAAAGATCAGATTGAAAATATTTATATAAACATTTTATACATGAGTGTGATGAGTATGTGAAAGTGGTATCGCTATGGCATCTGTTACCCATTATTATTGTCTATTAAGTTTATTATTGTAAGTTTTTTGTGTTTGTCTGGTCATTGGATGTTTGTCTTTTCAACACTGAGTCCCCTCGGGTAGAGAAGGCAGTCTATTATTATTATTAATAATAGTAATAATAATAACTCTGCTGATTGCCAGAGTTGACTTGGCTGATTAGGCCATGCAGGTGCGTGTCCATTTTCTTTGTGTGTGTCCTTCCCAGAGCTGTGCATTGGGTAGAAGAAGGTGATCATCCCCGGACAAGGACTACAGATTGGCAAATTGGTGTTGTTGCACAAATGCAGAGATATACAATAGTAAGGGTGTTTATCTTGCTATATTCCACACGAGACTGCCATGGAATAGCAGCTTAATGTGATAAAGTCAATCAAGAAAGAGATCCAGGTACCTAGTATCAAGCTATTGAATCTAGTTAAGCAGAGTTTGGCAACTGTTTTGGGGGCAACTGTGAGATACAGCTGAAGCAATCCCTTCACCTATCTCTGGGTGTGCTGGTGGGCACAAGCTCATTGCTAGTGTTGAAGTCTCCCTCTCTCTCTTGGCATTACTTCACGAACGAAGATTCTTAGGAAGGACTCATCCCATGTTTTTTCACAAGCACGTTGATGACTAAAAAGGCCAATCTGAGATAGGCAAGTTCGGTTGCAGAAAGCACAGCAGAAAGTCTTTCTGCGTTGTCATTTCTTTCTTCAAGACCCATTTGGCGTGTCTTCTCAAAAGAGGCCGCAGCATTGTGGATAGTGCATCTCCATGCCTCCCGATGTGAGGCCAGGGTGGACCATTGTTGGTGATCAATCTGGCCGAGCCTGAGATGTTGTTTCAGGGAGTCCTTATATCTCTTTTTGGGGGTGCCTCTCTTGCGCTGACCCGTGGCGAGTTCACCATAGAGTAGTATCTTTGGGAGGCGGTGGTCCGCCATCCTAGAGATGTGCCTTGTCCAACGCAGCTGTGTTCTCAATAGCATGGCCTCAATGCTGGTGATCCCTGCTTGCTCAATTCAATTCAATAATATTGGCCAACACACATTGTTGGACTTTTTCTAGTATATTTGATCTACTGATTCCAAAAAGGGCACCAGTTTCTACCATCAGCTCTAGTTTTTGAGATACGGAACATATCTACCACTCTTCATCTCCTCACCCATACAATATCATCATAACCATATTTAAGAAATTAGAGCTGATGTGGTTTACCCAATGCAATTTTCTGATTCAGCGTCCCAAATAACCCCAGGAACAGATCTAAGAAACAAGATACCAAGATTTGTTTGTGTCGGTCTGTGTAATCAGTCCACTCAACTGTATACAGTATGCTGGTGGATCCCATCTGGTCCTTTGTCCAAGGCATCGTTATGTCCCTGGGTTGGTCCTGGATGACATTAACTTTGAATTATGGTTGTGTGTCAGGGGATGGGATGCCTCACACTGGGTAGGATCTGTAAGCCTCTAATGGCAGCACATGTAAATGTGTGATATCAAGCGTGGGTGGTGCAACAGCAGAGCCAACAGTGTCCACCTTCTGTACAAATGGCTGTGTACTGGGAAAGCAATTGTAACAATGTGGGAGATCGAGTGGGAGGGTGTGAAGAAGAGCTAGTACAGAGAGGAAATTCGAAGAACAAATGTGATGGAGAAATGTGTTCCTCCAGGTGGCAAGAGATGGGAATACAAGGCAGCAATTAGAGAAGAGAGAATCCAATACAAGCACTAATTGAAATGGGCTGCGAGGCTTTTGGCAGAGAAAGTACAAGTTATACTGTCTGTTGCTCATTTATGATCGATGGTACCTGTGTCCAATGTACTGGTGGGGAAAAAAGGATGCGTGTAGTGTCTTTTGTTTAATCACAAAGTCCATCCAAAGGACAGCAGATAGAAAAACCAGCCCTACATTAACTACCAACAAAAGCAGAGCTAAGCAGAATTTCTGGACTTTGGATAGGGGAAGACTTCTTATCAAGATTTTGGGTTCTAGCAAGACAAAACCAAGGATTTATTTTAAAAAAATTGAAAAAAGAGGCATGGGAATTTTGCAAACTTCCAGATATATTTTTTTGGAAGATGCTTCTGATTGCTCCATGATAGGTCAGGGATAATGAGAGCTGAAATTCAATAGGGGTTAATTGGGTAAATTAATAGGTAAATTAATTGGGGGGTTTATATTGCTTTTAATGTATTTCCTATGTTTTTATGTGTTTTATTATGTCACTCCTGTGAACCGCTCTGGGCGGTATATTAAGTCGAACTTAATAAATAAATAAATAATAGCAACTGGATTTTTGCAGATTCTGCAGCTATGGCCTCCTGGATTGCACACTTGATTTCAGGATTCCACAACTCTATTTTCAATGTTCACTTGTATGGTTTTTAATATATTCTTCTTAATGTGTAAGCTTCTTTGGCTCCCCATTTTGTGAGAACGACTAGACTTTTCTGTTACAACAACTATTACTATTACGACGACGACGACGACGACGACGACTAATAATAATCTCTCTCGGCATTACTTCGCGAACAAAGATTCTTAGGAAGGACTCATCCCATGCTTTTTACAAGCATGTTGATGACTAAAAAGGAGATTGGCAAGAAAGCACAGCAGAAAGTCTCCTTGGGTGACGTTGTTTCCAAGTTGCGGTTCTTTCTGCGTTGTCGTTTCTCTTCGAGACCCATTTGGCGTGTCTTCTCGAAAGAGGCCGCAGCATTATGGATAGTGCGTCTCCATGCCTCCCGATGTGAGGCCAGGGTGGACCATTGTTGGTGATCAATCTGGCCGAGCCTGAGATGTTGTTTCAGGGAGTCCTTATATCTCTTTTTGGGGGCACCTCTCTTGCGTGGACCCCTGGCGAGTTCACCATAGAGTAGTATCTTTGGGAGGTGGTGGTCCTCCATCCTAGAGACGTGCCCTGCCCAGCGCAGCTGTGTTCTCAATAGCATGGCCTCAATGCTGGTAATCCCTGAACAAATAATGAACAAAATGTATTTTTGAAGACAATCAATGTTCTTGGTCTTCCATTTTAACTTTCTCTTCTATACTTCAACCCAGGGAAGTTTATTCATATGAAAACTGGTCATCTTTGAAAATGAGTGGTTTCAATATATGTTGGATCTGACACAGCTTTATAATCACTGTTCCATTTTATTTCAACAGCATTTATTTCTTCTATCACATTTTTGGTTCCATTTAGGATTAAGATCAGGGTCTTCCTCTTCCTCAGTTAGTTAGTTAGTTAGTTAATTGTTCTAGGAAACAATTGTTAGTATTTGGCTTATGTAGATAAAATTCAAGTTCTTTACCAGAACTTGAATTTCATTAACATGAGCCAAATGGTAAAAGTCATGCCACCAACTCCTCTCAGTTAGTCTCAGAAATATGCAGAGATCCAGACTGACCCAGACTGACCCAGCTGTATTTGAATTTTACCACCAAGGATCAAATAATTCATTTTTGTATCAGCTGACCTATTCTTTATTTATATCACACAGGCACCCTTCTGACCCTTACTAACAATTATTTGCTTTGTGAGCTGTGCTTGTTTTCTTGTACTTTGTTCCTTTTAATTTTTCTGGAAACAGTGTGCTATTACCTGTGCTTGCTGTGGTGTTTTTCAGCCATCCCAACAATCTCAGTTATGGGTCATGCTTTCTTTACCTTTCGAAACTAGTCCAATATTATTCCAATTTATCCTGCGGTTGCCTCCCAAATTTCATTATTCATCTTAAGATGAACTCAGTGTTTGGTCATGTAGCCAAATTATGTTTATATAGTACTAAATTATTAGTAGGTTGGTTTTGACATTGCTGCCTCAAGCAAAGCCATACAGTAATTAATCCTGAAGTGTTTATAAAGCTTGAAATTCACACACTGATTTGCTACTTCTTCTAAGACAGGGGTCGGGAACCTATGGCTCGGGAACCAGATGTGGCTCTTTTCATGATTGCATCTGGCTCTCCAGAGCAGCCCGGGTCTCGGTTTCCCAGCATGCAGCAGGGAGGAGTGACGCAAATGCGCTGTGACTGCCGCTTCCGTGCCGCCATCGCCACCTCCCTCTTCCTTCCTTCTTCTTCCTTCCTTTCCCCCACTTCACCTTTTCCTTCTCTCCTTCCTTTTTCCCTCCCTCTCCCCTTCCTTCTTTCCTCTTCTCTTGTTTTCCCCAAGTCTTCCTTTCCTCCTTCCTTTCTTTTCACTTCCCCCTCTCTCCCCTTCTTTCTTTTCTCTTCATTATTTTACTCACTCCCTTTCCTTTCTTTCTCCCACCCTTTCCTTTCCTTTCCTCCCTTCCCATTTCCTGCTTTCTTTTCCCCTCTTTGTCTCTCTCCTGCTTTTCTTTTCTTACTTTTCTATAGTTTGTTCTTTTCTTTCTTCCTCTACCCTTCCCTCCTTTATTTCCTCTATTTTTCTTTCTTTCTCCCCCCCTTCCTTCCGTTTTCTCTTCCTTCCCAGAGTCCTGAGCATGCCTTTTGCAGAGCCAGGTCTGAAGCGTCCCGTCATTCTGCCGGGGGAATCCTTTTCTCATAATGTGCACGTATATGCTCACATTTAGTTGAATTCAGTCTTAAAATATATAATATATATTATATGGCTCTCACTGAAATAAATTTCCAAATATTTTGCTTTCATGGCTCTCTGAGTCAAAAAGGTTCCTGACCCCTGTTCCAAGAGCTGTTAAAAATCCCAGAAACAAAACTATTGAGGCAGCAGTGTTTGTATGTAGATCTCTCTCTCTCTCTCTCTCTCCTCTCTCTCTCTCTCTCTCTCTCTCACACACACACACACACACACACACACACACACACACTTTCTTGGACAGTATAGATGTCCTTGTGTAATCCTACTCAACCAGATGGTTGCTAGCATGAGAAGGAGCTGACAGTCAAGGTGGCATATGTGCAGTCTCTGTAGGTGTTAATGGCAAGAAGCCCAGCTTGGAAGACTGAGACGCTAGGATTTATCTGTCAGCTATGCACCTGCCATCAAACTAATGTTATCCCTGGAAAGTGGAGTATTATTTAAGAGTAATCCCGGCCCTTTTGATATTTCAAAAATACTAAAGTGCTGTGTGAGGTGCTCACTTGTGCCTTCTTTATCACCATTCAAGGATTAAACTGCATCACATATGTTTCTGAGTCGGTCCTTGGGAATGACACTACTGAAGTTGTATACCCTGGTAGGCACTGCCATTTTTGACTTTGATCTCCAATGGAGAAGAACATTAAAAAGCCTATATGACATGTTACCATACATAACCTGACACATACACTTCAACACTAAGACGGAGATCCTGTGGCTTGGTCGTCCGGGCGGTGGGGATGTCCAGCTTCCAACCCTGGAGGGTGTGACACTATATCCGTCGTCATCTGTAAAGAGCCTCGGGGTTACTTTAGATCCTCTGCTGTCGATTGAGTCCCATGTCTCCACCGCTTTTCCATCTTCGCCAGGCGAGGAAGCTGGCCCCCTACCTGTCCTGATGCAGACCTGGGCACAGTGGTCCAAGCCACGGTCATCTCGGGGCTAGACTACTGTAACGCTCTTTACATTGGCCTTCCTTTGTTGGTGATCCGGAAACTTAAGCTGGTGCATAACGCTGCAGCTCAACTCCTTTCTGGAGTCACGACAAGCTGTCACATCACACTGATTCTGCGCAAGCTGCACTGGCTTCCTGTGGAATGCCGGATTACCTTCAAAGTGTTAGTTTTGACTTTTAAGGCCTTAAATGGTCTGGGGCCAGTGTACTTAAGGAACTGCCTTATCCCATATTGTCCCACCAGATCCCTTCGCTCCAAAGAGCAGAACCTCCTGGTTATCCCAAGCTCTAAGACATTCCACTTGACCGCAACCTGGCAAAGGGCTTTTTCGATCATAGCTCCAGTTCTCTGGAATGCGCTGCCCGCTGATATCTGATCCCTTCAGTGTCTCCTTTCATTTCGGAAGTCCTGTAAGACCTTGTTGTTTCGGCAGGCTTTCAGGGCCTGAATGGTTGTGGTCTCTCCTTTCTGCTGTAAATGCCACCTTATATTGTACTGCTTGTTTTGAAGTGATTTTAATGCGATGTTTTAACTGTGATGTTTTTAGTTGTGTTTTGTGATTATCTGCAAGCCGCCCCGAGCCATTGGGAGTGGCGGCGAATAAATCCAAATAAATAAATAAATAAACACATGTCCCCCACTTGGCTTCCAGCCATCTTATGTGTATTTGAAAAACTGCAGACAACAATCTCCTATTGAAATGAAGGCCCTCTGGCCCAAGAATTCCATAGAGTTATATACTGGAGGAAACTAGGAAATGCATGGAGGGGACATATTATAGATAAATAAATTCACTGATATTGGTTTTGCAGATATGGAGTGATATTGTAGTCAGCTATGTAGCAAAGAAACCCTTTACTGAATTGTGAAGATGCATCATAGGGCACTAAGAAGAGTGCCCAATGCACAGGGGGCCCTGAAGTGTATTGGGACCAATGCAATGTGCATTGGGACAGAATCAATGCACATTGGAACTGCAGCAAAGTTAAAGGGGGCTGAGAGAATGGCTTCAGGTTGCACAGTCTTGTTTATTGGCATGCTGCATTCAAAACGTATTGCACTTTATTGCTTAAGACTCAGTAGGGTTTACTATTTTGCCCATAAAAAGTGTACTGTTGGTAACTTGATCATACATCAGCATCATAAAAGGTACGTTGAACATAATGGTTGGAGGCAGAGACATAGGAATGGCTTCTACTGCAGTGGCTGCAGCAGCCTCGGTACCTATCTCATCGATAGTCAACACAGCTTTATGCGTAACCTGAGAAGAAAAAAATAGATGGGTTAAAGTTCAGGAAAATGAATGGGATTACTTATGTGAAGGTAAAAGAGATGTCTTCTTACTGAAGGATGTTGTCCTTCTCATCATTCAGTCTGTTTAGTTTTGACAACCAACATAATTTTAGTTAATAACGACTACATTTGCTGTAATAGTACCCTGGACACTCACAGGTTGGGATCTTGTTAGTAGCATTAACAGACCTTACACCTGCACAGCTCCTTTTTTGACTATTGTAGATCTTGGCATTCTCTTCTACCTGTCACAACAATCAAAGCCTACATAAAACTACATAGTTTGCAACAATAATCCAGAGCTATTCCATGACAAATGCACAAAACAGATGTTCAGAGAAGCATCTGGCTCTGTTCATGTACACCAGGGGTGCTCATTAGGTAGCTCAGGAGCTACTAATAGCTCTTCGGCCATCTTCCAGGTGATCTTCGGGCCTCACCAGCCGGATGGGGCGCTCCTGCCAGGCGCGCGCACACCCTGCACGCATGCGTGCTCCTGCTGCTGGCTTCCGCTCTCGCGGTGCTTCTTTCGCCTGTGGGGCATTGCAGGAAGAAGGAAGCATGAGGCGGGGCCTCTGGAGGGCGTTCCCTGCCTCTCTCCCGTCCAGAAGCAGCTGTGCAGCCTCCATTGCTGGTGAGACAGGCAGGGCGGAGCGCTCCCTCTGGATGCCCCGCCTCATGCTTTCTCCTTCCTGCAATGCCCTGCAGGTGGAAGAAGCGCTGCGCAGGCAGAAAACAGCAGCAGGAGCACGCGCGGTGGCGGGAGCACGCGGCGGCGGGGGCAGGTAGATCTTTTGGACTTGGTTGCTTTAAGAGTAGCTCGCATGCTGAAAAAGTGTGAGCACCCCTGATGTACACAGATGCAGATTGATTTACATCATCTGATGAGAACTCAGGATGACTCATAAAATTTCAATATTTATTTATTTATTTATTTATTTCTTCGATTTATTGGTCGCCCTTTACGTAGGCTCAGGGCGATTCACATTCATAAAAACCATAAAACACAGTAAAAACAAATCGTCAGTTAAAATTGCAGCAACCAGGCATGCAAACACAGTCCACGCATTCATATGTCTATGCACCGAACGCTTGGGTGAAGAGGAGGGTTTTGCAGGCCCTGCGGAATGTTAGCAGATCTGTCTGCACTCGGATTGTGGAAGGAAGGGCATTCCACAGGACCGGCACAGCGGCGCTGAATGCCCTCCTCCGTGTTGTACCCTCCTGGCTAGGCACTACCAGGAGGTTCTGGGATTCTGATCGCAGTGGTCGAGGGGGGCTGTAATGGGAGAGGCGGTCCCTTAGGTACACTGGCCCCAGACCATTCAAGGCCTTAAAGGTCAGAACCAACACCTTGAAGGTGATCCGGTGCTCTATTGGAAGCCAGTGCAGTTCACGCAGCACAAGTGTGATGTGGCAGCGAGATGGAAGGCCTGCCACCAGCCGCGCTGCAGCGTTCTGCACCAGCTTAAGCTTCCGGATCACCAACAAAGGAAGGCCGATGTAGAGGGCATTACAGTAGTCCAGTCTTGAGATGACCGTAGCTTGGACCACTGTGGCTAGGTCATGACGGGACAGGTAGGGAGCCAGCCTCCTCGCCTGTCGGAGGTGGTGGAAGGCCACTCCGCTGACAATGGAGATATGTTTCTCCATTGACAGCTCAGAGTCGAGCGTGACTCCCAAGTGTCGCCCCGTCCAGGGTTGGAAGTCAGATCCCTCCCGTACCCGGACGACCCAGCCACAGGATCTCCATCTTAGCCGGATTCACCTTCAACCTACTGGCTCGTAGCCATCCAGTGATGGCCTCAAGGCAACGATGGAAATTATCGGGTACGGAGTCAGGCTGGCCCTCCATCCCCAGAATGAGCTGGGTGTAATACTGGTGGCACTCCAGCCCAAAGCTGCGCACCAACCGAGGAGATGTCACCAGTAGGGTTGTGCGATTGATTTAAAAAATGTTTCAAAAGTCATTAAAATATGGGGTGTGGGTGTACTGGTGCTTAATTTCTAAATTGTTTCTAAAGTATCGTTAGTGAAAATGCAGTTACTGTAATGAGAGTAAGGACATTTTGTTACTATTTTGTTATAGAAATTGCACAAGTGGAGAAACTTCAGGTGCTCCTTTCTCCCTCATTTTTACAGCTATTGGGATGAAACCTGCTACACATTTACCACTGTTAGCCCATCAAATATCAGAAAGTTTCACGTATCCATGATTTTTGGGGAATTTTCAAAGCTTTTACAAACATCATTTTTAACCAAAAAAACCCCCCCACAAGCCCTAAACGGTTCGGGTCCAACTTACCTGTCCGAACGCATCTCTCCCTATGAACCATCGAGATGTTTAAGATCATCTGGAGAGGCCCTGCTCTCGGTCCCGCCTTCTTCGCAGGCGCGACTGGCGGGGACGAGAGACAGGGCCTTTTCAGTGGTGGCTCCTCGGCTTTGGAACGCCCTCCCTAAAGACATCAGATCGGCCCCCTCCCTCCTGACATTTCGCAAGAAAGTCAAGACCTGGTTATTTCAGCAGGCATTTGTTGATGAAATATAAGGCTTAATTGGATATAAGGAATGACGACGATGTGATGGAAACTGATTTCAACATGACGCTGAGGCTGCAATTGTATGTTTTTAATTGTTAAATTGTTATTATATGTTTTTTTCAGGGGGGGTGACTTGCTGCTGTGTTGTATTGAGGGCAGAGACTGCCTGTGTAAACCGTCCCGAGTCGCCTTCGGGATGAGAGGGGCGGTATAGAAACGTGACAAATAAATAAATATTGCCTTGATTTTTCTAGATCAGTGTTTCCCAACCTTTTTTGAGCTGTGGCACACTTTTTACATTTACCAAACCCTGGGGCACACCACCAACCAAAATGACACCAAATGACACTCTAACACAGTAATACGTATAGTTAATATGTCTTTAAATGTATTTGTACACTCAGTGTGAAACCTGGGCCTGTTTCAATGCACACAGCATAGATATCCTGGCAGGAATGGCAGAAAGACACAAACTTCCCACACAGAACTCCCATAACCAAGAGAAAATGCTATAAGAGTTTGGTGGGCATTGACCTTGGGTTTTGCAGTTGTAGTTCACCTACACTGTGGACTGATCAGGACCAAACTTGGCATGAATACTCAATATGCCCAAATGTGAACACAGATGGAGTTTGGGGGGAAATAGACCTTGACATTTGGGAGTTACAGTTTCTGGGATTTATAGTTAACACTCAAAGAGCATCCTGAACTCTTGCAACAATGGAATTGAACCAAACTTGGCATATTGAACTCTCATTACCAACAGAAAGTACTGAAAGGGTTTGCTTGGGAATTGACCTTGAGTTTGGAAGTTGTAGTTCACCTACACCCAGAGAGCACTGTGGACTCAAACAATGTTATGTTATGTTCCCAATTTCCCACGGCACACCTGATGATCGCTCACGGCACACTAGTGTGCCACGGCACACTGGTTGGGAAACATTGTTCTAGATAACACAAGATAACAAGGGATCATTCCTCCCAACTTGCAGAAATATTCATACATCTAATGATTTTGGGGATTGAACAAAATTCTTAAAAAGCCACAACAGCTATCTCATCAAATGTCTCTCATATTAACCAATAGAAGAAACCAATATTAACCCATTCTACATTTTCATAGAATCCCAGAGTTGGAGGGACCCCCAAGGGCCATGCATTTAGGAAGGTCTTCCCAGCCCAGACTGTGGGCAATGGGGCAGCCTAGCTCTATTAATGCTATAAAAATTAAACTCAAAATAATTTCAAAGTACTACCAGCCACTAGCCCCTTTGCACAAGAGCCGCCAGCCAGCCAGCACTGCTCCTGGGCCCACAAGCCAGCTCCCTCTCCTCCTTTCTTTCTTTGTCCACTCCGATGCTCTCCACCTCTCTTCTGTCTCACTTGACTCCCTTTTCCCTTCCTTAATGTGTCTCTCAATGTCTCCCTCTCTCTCTATTCTACTCTGCCTGCCTGCCCTCCTCCCTCAATCCTTTCCAGAGAACAAACGGAGACTGCTCCACCACGGTCTGAAATTTAAAATCAAAATGCTGGCTGCTCTATCTAACCTCCCCCCCCCCCCCCGGTCCTCTGTCAGCCCTGATTGGCTGAGAGGCATGCCGACAAGTTTGGCTTCACCTCTCACAAAGCTTGATTGACCAGGGAATTTTAAACTGTGTCACAGGGGACTTATGAAGAAATTGAAACTTAATATACAAAGGCATCTAAAGGTTCAATTTCTTAATTTTTGGCACGGACCATGCCAAAAATTGGATAATTTCATTATTTTTCCACTGGATATTGCATTGTAAGTGGAAAGATAATGAAATTGATCCGACTTATGATGGGACACGACATTTTTGCTCAACCTTAGTCACCAGTGGCTTGGAATGACCATTCGGGCGTCACAGAAAAACTATGAGTTCTGGGAGTCATCAGCCAATCATGAGTCAACAGTGTGATGGCAGGGTCAAATTCTTAGATGTGTCCGAATATATATATATAGGTCAAGGGTTGTAATAATACCATTCTATTCTGCTTTGGTTAGCCTCTTCTGGAACACCGTGTTCAGGTCTGGCCACCGTAGTTCAAAAAGGTGATTGACAAGCTAGAATGTCTCTAGAGATAATCAAAGGTCTGAACACAACACACATCTCACACACACATATATATAGTGAAGGCGTGGCTGATGCCACCTGTGTATAAGACTTTAAGTTGTAAGGTTTAAACTATTGTATTATAGTTCAGCTAGTCTGTTTAGTGTTGTTAAGTTTTGGTTGCATTGATTGGTTCTTTAGAGCTGTCAATCATCGTTAAGTACTTTTTTCCTCCCCCTTGAGACTTTGGAAATCTAGCTTTCTCTTTAGATTTTGCCTGCATCTCTACAGAAGAGGACGTGTTAGAGGGTTTGCCAGCCAGGCCTCAGTCAGGCATTCTCTAGCACCAACTCTTCATATCTTGGATTCATTCTGCATATCCAGCACACCTGGATGGGACTGTGGAATCTCAAGCGCCTTCAACTGGTCATTTGGCATCCATAGGAAGGCTCTGTGCCTTCAATATAGGACATTTGACTGGGGCTAAGAGAGTTCTCACCTCAAAGCCATTGAGAGAGAGAGAATTTGGAAAGCCACCCGGCTGAAAGCTTCCTGGACCCAAACAACTAAAGAACTGTAATGTATATTTTATTTTAGCCCTGTTTGGAGAACCAAGTTTAGTTCCTCTATAAGATAACTCCCTTTGTGAACAATAAAGCCTGTTTGGGTTATCTAAAGTGACTGGTTTGGTCCTTGGGAGTTCCAGTTCTCTATGGGAAGGCAAGAAGAAGTCCCCTGGGAAGAGATGTCACGTCCTTGTTCCTATTCTTACCCAAAGACCCCAGGTGTGTCTTCACACACACACACATATATTTAATGATTTAATATTTCATCTTTTGCCCCGTGCAGGAACACAGGGAAGTTTACCACAAACTTTAAAACAAAGTATAGCTCAAAATAATAAGTTATAACATGGAGTGGGGGAAACTAGGAAACAAGTAGCTAGCAACACTATTGTATTTAAACCAAGATCTTGGCTCAAATAAAATCACATAAATACTGGATTTAAAAAAATGTTAGACTTACTTTTGATACTTTCAAAGCGTGGCCAGTGATTCCAGACAGATCAGCATGGTCAGAGAACATATCAGCAATGCCCAGGTTGGTGAGGGGATCTTTTAGGTCATGGCTGGTAGAAATATTAAACTTTGGAAGATATACTTGTGCTGTGCCACTGGAAAAAAGCAACAGAGAGGCAAGACAATGATCCAATAATTTTCCACAGATAAAAGATAGAGCTAAAAGAACATCTCACAGACTCTGAGCTGCTAAGCGTGAAGTGGATTTACACCATTGCCTGACTACTATTAACACCGTTTATGTAGGACTGCTCTTTTTAACAATTCAGATTCTTCAGCTAATGTAATGACCAGGGTTGTCATATCGCAAGGTCTGGACGTGAGTTTACACTAGCCATCTCCAGGTGGGAGACAAGGATGTAAATTCTCCAGTTTTGTTGCGCTTAGGAAAGGTCCACCACACCTAATAGAGCAGTAACTTGCTACAGTGTACAAGGATTTTTGATTTGCTGCTTCAAATTGAATCAACTTTCCAAAAAGTCTACATATGATTTCCTAGTTTCCCACTTTGCTCCCAGTTGTTTAGGCGCCAAGCTTATCCTCTGTTCTGCTCTGTATCTACTAAAAATAAGGTCACTAGATTAAATGTTTCTTACTCCATCTTCTTAGGTAGGTGAGAAAGAGTAATCCACCTATTTCTATGTGATTATGGAATACCCCTTTAGATAAGATGTATGTCTTAATGTCCAAACAGGAAAATATGCCCCCCCCCCCCAGTTTCAGAATGTCAACTGTGGCTGGTGTTTCATGTAATATTTAATTATAACATTACAGGCCATTTTGTAGCTCTTAGACTTTGGCTCAGAAAACTGAACTGACAACCTTAGTTGTGAATTGCCTTCTCATGAGTCAATATGGTCTAGGTCCGGAGCTCATTACTAATGTACTAATGTGCAATTACAAGTTCAAATCAGAAAGAAACATGGTACTGTTTGTAAAAGTCCTTCTGCTATAACTATGTAGAGCAATACATTAGTAGTAACACAAGGATTACCGGTGAACACCTTCAGCCCATTTGGCCAAAACATCACGCGAAATTGCCTTCTCCAGTTCATTGATCTTCCCAGCATCAGGCAGAATGAAAAATGCGGTAGTAGTGCCTTTATAGTTCATTTGTACCACTGTGCAGGACAGCTCACGATCAAAATAGTAGTAAAACCAACCCAATCTCTGCATCATTGGTACTTTGACAATTGTTTTCTCATCCACTATGAAGTCCCTTTCTCTTGTCATCTCGGGATCAAAAGGCTTCTCCCAGTTGCCTAAAGAGACATAAAGGATACATGCTCTTATTTTGGAAGAATTATGCAGCTTTTTCAACCAACAAATGGGAATGATTTTATACCACCTTTCTCACCCCAGGGTCAAAGCTGTTTCCAACATATTTATGGCAAAGTTTAATGCCTCACATACATATAAAGCCTAACATAGAACAATCATAACATATAACTATCAAATAGATCATGGGCTTAGAGCATGGCTATCTTACAGACTATCTCACAGCAAGAGATTTAATAATTTATTTTTAGTCTGCCTGTTTGTTGATCTGAAGCTAAGCTCTGAAACATCTGCTGACTTCAATCTCAAGCAGTCAATGACCTTCTCTGATCTTCTCACTCTCATGTATTCAGTCTAGTTTGAAACACTCTACGGAGTTGACGCTACCCATGTTGTGGTAGTGAGCTACAAAGTTCCTAGCATTGGGTGAAGAAGTATCTTCTTTTATCTGTCTCATATCTCCCACCATTTGCACTAATGGTTTGTCAGTATTAGTATTACACTATTTACACACTTGTTAGACTGAAAAATGCTATCTTAGGCTTTCATAATTTACCTTTAAAGAATATGTAGTTCACTATAACTATTACAGTGTCCCGATCGAGACCCTTGACCAGTTGTGGAATTTTCCCATGGGTTTTCTTCTCCACGTATGCATTGATTTGCTTTTCAGCTTCTGCGGGCTCCGGGAATTTTGCTGCTAACACATCTGCTTCGTATGAGGCATGGACATCATCCAAAAATGTCTGTAGTGGTTTTTGATCATCTTTCACGAACAGAGCCTGACCGATATCGAGTTTGTCCTTATTGGCAGGGTTAGTCAGTACAGAAAAGAGGTTATGAAACCCATCATGAATTTCTTTTTCCTGCATCTGTGTCAGATTAAAGGTGAGCCCCTCCAGAATCTGAGTATGGGTAGTCGATCTTGCCCCCAGTGACAGGAGAGATAAGGCAGAAGAGATGATGAGGGGCGAGAAGAAAACATTCTTGCCAGGTGATGCTGAAGAAATCTGATGCATCATGTTCAGCCCAAACTGAGCGGTGTTGGTATATATCTTGGAAGCTGCAACACTTGTATTATCATGGCTATTGACGTGATGGCCATGACTGATAGTGCAGAGGCTGACCGTCAACAAACACACAGAGAGCACGGATTTCATTTTTGTCCTTGGTATGTCTGTGAATGAAGAGAAAGAATGAAATATTTTTCTTTATAAAACTACACTTGCTGCACCATCTTGAAGTTGAAGCAGGCAGGACAGGATATAAATGCCCTAAAGCAGGGGTGCTCACACTTTTTCAGCTTGCGAGCTACTTATAAAACAACCAAGTCCAAATGACTTACCTACCCACTACTCAGAGAGCCATAAAAGCAAAATATTTGGAAATTTATTTCAGTGAGAGCCATATAATACATTTTAAGACTGAATTCAACTAAATGTGATTATAATAAGCCCCTGAATTTATTCATAATAATAATGATGATAATATTCATTCAGCCTCTGCTAATAATAATAATAGTAACAACAACAACAATAGGTTCCTAGAGTAGAAGGAGACCTCCAAGGGCTATCCAATCCAACCTCCTTCTGCCATAAGGGAAAAACACAATCAAAGCATTCCTCACAGATGGCCATTCAGCCTCTGATAATAATAATAACAACAACAACAATGGGTTCATAGAATAGGAGGAGACCTCCAAGGGCCATCCAGTCCAACCTCCTTCTGCACCTGGGCGGCGCCAGGAGCCTGCAGGGCGGGACTGAGCCTTCCTCCCGCCCTGCCTGCGATCTACCAGGATGCCCTACGCAATCTACCAGTAGATCGCAATCTACCTAATGAGCACCCCTGCCCTAAATAAATAAATTAATAAACAAACAAATAAATATGCAAGACTTCACTGTTTCTTATCTTGAAAGCTAACGTTAAGATGGAAAAAGCAATGCAAGGCAAACTGACAAATTTCAATCAAATTTCAGCATGGAAATTATTATACCTTTCATGTTCTGTTTCTAACGTATAATAGACATCAATCATTTAGTGCATGAATTTCATTTATCACTCAATTAAACCATTCGGAGGCCACTTTAATTGGCATATTTCCATCCTCTAGAATCCTAGGATTTATAGTTCTGAGGTATGGAGGATTCTCTTTACTATAAATCTCTAGTGAGCCCCCCCCCCTCCCCCTGATCTACAGCACTGAAACTCTCTGGCAGAGAGAATTTTCTCATTAAACGACAGATTACAGACATCTAGAGCCCTTCCACACAGCCATATATTCAGAATATCAAGGCAAATAATCCACAGTATCTGCTTTGTACTTGATTATCTGAATCCACACTGCCACATGATTATGTACAGCTGTGTGGAAGGGGTCCTAGAAGAAAGAACCATAGCTATAAGTCATTTGTCCTACAATCCTGATCTTGATTCAGCTATAATGTTTATTTGCAACGTCTTGTTTTTCAATCAATGCAAGTTATAGGTGTGTATCTAGGGGCCTTTCCAGACAAGCCGTTATCCCAGGAGCATCTGCATTTAAAAAACGAGGAAGTTCGTGGGGGCCCATCTACACTCACCCCAGAAAGTGCGTGTTTTCTGGGGTAGGTGGCCAGATGTTGTACTGGGACTTCCCAGTGCAAGACTGTGACAGTTAACACCCTCCTCAGAAGCCCCCCTCCAAAAAGAGTAAAAAGATAAAGAACCCACCCAGCCTCCATGGGACGGCTGCCGGAGTTCTCCTGGTGCAAACAAATGATGCACCAAGAGAAAGGAGGGGGGCAGGAGCAATCCCCCCCCTTCTCCTGGCGTATAATTTGTACACATCAGGAGAACTCCAGAAGCCGCCCAATGGAGGCTGGGTGGGTTCTTTTCCTCTTTATTTTTTACTGTGTTTAGGGCAAGCCCGGATTACCTTATTGTGGCACCCTAGGCCACACTCTGGAAGTGCCGCCCCCGCCCCGGGGGCGGGGCCACTTCCAGAGGCAGGGCCACTTCCAAGGGCGGGGCTGCTTCCGGGGGGGCCCTCCTTTCTCCTCCTCACTGAAGGAGGGCCCGATGCCGACAATGCGAGAGAGGAGGGGGAGGCGTGGCTTTTCTCCACCTCCTCCATCGCGTCGCGCCGGCCCTGCCCCTCAGTCCTTCAGTGAAGGACTAATGGCTGGGCCTGACAGTGTGAGCAAAGAGGGGGCGGCGGAGCTTCTCTCCGCCCCCTCCTCCCTTGCGTTGCATCGTCCACGCCCCTCAGTCCTTCAGTGAAGGACTGAGGGGCGGGCCCAACGACGTGAGCAAGGAGGGGGTGGCGGGGCTTCTCTCCACCCCCTCCTCCCTCGTGCCGTGTCGTCCCCGCCCCTCAGTCCTTCAGTGAAGGACTGAGGGGTAGGCCCGACGGTGCGAGCGAGGAGGGGCAGCGGGACTTCTCTCCGCCCCCTCCGCCCTTGCGTTGCATCGTCCACGCCCCTCAGTCCTTCAGTGAAGGACTGAGGGGCAGGCCCAACGACATGAGCAAGGAGGGGGTGGCGGGGCTTCTCTCCACCCCCTCCTCCCTCGTGTCGTGTCGTCCCCGCCCCTCAGTCCTTCAGTGAAGGACTGAGGGGCAGGCCTGACGGTGCAAGCGAGGAGGGGCAGCGGGACTTCTCTCCGCCCCCTCCTCCCTTGCGTTGCATCGTCCACGCCCCTCAGTCCTTCAGTGAAGGACTGAGGGGCGGGCCCAACGACGTGAGCAAGGAGGGGTGGCGGGGCTTCTCTCACCCCTCCTCTCTCAGTGCCGTGTCGTCCCGCCCTCAGTCCTTCAGTGAAGGACTGAGGGGCAGGCCCGATGGTGCGAGCGAGGAGGGGCAGCGGGACTTCTCTCCGCCCCCTCCTCCCTTGCGTCACGTCGTTCCTGCCCCTCAGTCCTTCAGTGAAGGACTGAGGGGCGGGGCCGATGGCACGAGCGAGGAGGGGGCAGCGGGAAGCCACGTCAGAGGCTGTAGGGCCTATGGCGCTCCGCGCAGGCGCAGGAGTACCCAAAAATCATTTTTTAAAAAAAACAAATTTTTATTTAATTTTGGGGGGTCCGGATCTGCTGCCCTCCCATGGCTGCCTCCCTAGGCCATGGCCTAGGGTGGCCTTATCGGTAATCCGGGCCTGGTTTAGGGGGGCTTCTGAGGTTGGTATTCCCACAGTTGTGCAAGCTAATTTAACCCAGAAAACTGTGGGAATACTGTCTGTACTGCAGTATTCTGCAGTCCAGACACCAAAAGTAGTAGGTTTATCCCAGCCTTCGAAGTAGGAGTGGAATATAGCCACTGTTAAATTAATTCATCACAAACCAGGGTTTTCCTGGTTTGTGGTGAATTAATTGCTCAGAACGTTGTCTGGACAGCCTCCTTTTATTGCAGAAGTTTCCGCAATAAAGGGGCTCTGTCGATCTGCCTTAGAATAGATCAGGGTAAAAATCTGCATATTTGGAGAGGTTGTCAGGGTATATCTCCCATCCCCTTATTTATTATTTATTTATTTACTGTATTTCTAACCCGCCCTTCTCAACCTCCCCCTCAAGGGGGGGGGGACTCAGGGCAGCTTACAAGGCACAATTAGATGCAGGCACAATACGCAATATAAAAACACTAATACAGTAGGATTAAAACATCAGCATTAAAACATTAGCTAACCAATTAATTAAAAATTCTATCAATACAATCCACATTCAATCAATCAATCAATGGCGGAAGCCGTATTTCATGACCGTCGTTAAAACAGTCTGTTCCAAATGAAGTGCTGCAGTTACTGTGCAAAGGCCTGGCCCCACAACCACAATTTTTTTCTTCCTGAAAGCTAGGAGGGATGGGGTCGATTGTATTTCGCTTGGAAGTGCATTCCATAGGCGGGGGGCCACAGCCCAGAAGGCCCTGTCTCTCATCCCCGCCAGCCGCAATTGAGTTGCTGGCGGAAGCGAGAGCAGGGCCTCCCCGGATGAACTTAAGTTACGAGATGCCTTGTTTGATATTAACTTTTTAATAAGTATTAAAAGGACACACTAATTGTTTGACTAATATGGTGTAAAGCATGAGCACGAACTGCCAAGTATTTCAATGTAAATGTTGTACATTAATCCATTATACAAAAAAATCAGGCTGAAACAAAATGTCTGCAGTAAGGGTTTTTTAAAGTAATGTCACACATACAGTATACTACTTGGATTTTTGCTCATCTTATGCAATGAGAAATATTTTCAACTCTGAAATCGATAGTTCACATTGATTTAGTCTCAAAGCAATTCTGTTTCGGTGAAGCCGTTGGTTCAGCTTTGAAGGGTGTGAACTCTACTCTAGCATGTCTTCTAGCAGGCTAATCTCAACAAACTGATCATGACATGTTGAAATTTTTGAAAAAACAACCAAGACCTATGCTCCTTACTCAAACTCACCCTTTGCTCCCTTGGGTGCAACCACAAATATTTGTTGCAGGAAACAAATATTTGACTCTGGAAAACACTTTGAAAAGCATCTTTTATAGCATCATTTTTGGAAAGCTGGTGGTGCTTTTGGATAACATGTCTGGTGCCACTGAGCTGTTTCGTACATGTGGTTGGGATGATTTAAAGCGACATGCATGCAATCATAGCATAGAGGAAAAAGCAAGACTCTTGTGAGCCAATTAGTCATGACATGAATCAGGACTGCTTAAAGGGTTTGACAAACTCTATGTTTTCATTATTTCTCAACATGACTTTGACTTTTCATTGGAAAAGTCATAACTAATACTTTGCCTGAATGTTGTCATTATTTTGTCACCATGGCTTTGTCATTAGTTTCATGGTAGTAGTCACTGTTACCTGCTTTGGCTGAATGGTGATGACGATTCTAAGTAAATGTATTTTGTATTATAATTCTTCTGTAAAAACTTACACAGAAGTAGTCAAATTTATAGTTCTGGAGTCCCTCTCTACTTACCCATTTATTTAATGTCTATTTCACTTTTCTCCTGATAGGGGACAATATTAAACAAGAAGTACGGCAATGTGAGAAGTCTATACAAATCTGCTTTGAACTGGATTATCTGAGTCCACACTCAGATAATGTAGGATTTTCAGCCTTGATATTCTGGGATATAGGGCTGTCTGGAATGAACCTTTGTGTCCTACTCCGTATAGAACCTCAAAACTGTTAGAATTACTTATTTCAGAATGAACAACAAATGAAGATCACTATTGTCAGCTACACCCAGGGCCGTAGCCAGGATTTTGTTTCGGGGGAGTTTGAGGGGGGGGGCTGAGTCTGAGTGAAAGAGGGTCTACCCTAGCAAGCCTTTTGTATCATTATCCCAATACTCCCTTGCATATGGGATATATTGAGCATGGTGATCAGATCATGATATGAATACACATAACAGTTTAAATAATGTACCAGTAAGGCCTTCTCGTTGACCACACTGAGAACTTCCGGGGGGGCTGAGCCCCTCCAGCCTCCCCCCCCCTCCGGCTACATGCCTGGCTGCACCTAAGGGCATCTAGCTAGTCTGGATGGCCCAGTATAGATCATATGGCACATATTACTCTATCTTCTAAGGACCCTTCCGCACAGCCATATAACCCAGCCTGTCAAGGCAAAAGTCCCACAATATCTGCTTTGAACTGGCTTATCTGAGTCCAAACTGCTATATATTCCAGTTCAAAGCAGAAAATGTGGGATTTTATTCAGCTATGTAGAGAAACGACAATGCAGAAAGAACCGCAACTTGGAAACAACATCACCCAAGGAGACTTTCTGCTGTGCTTTCTGCAATCAGACTTGCCTATCTCGGATTGGCCTTCTCAGTCATCAACGTGCTTGTAGAAAGCATGGAATAAGTCCTTCCTGAAACTTCGTTAGCAAAGAAAAGCCAAGACAAGAAGTAGAAAGGGCCTAAGAGAAGGGAATGGTTAGGAAAGTTGCTATAGCTGCCTCCACAGTACTGACTGCTTGAGGCAGTTGCCTCACTCTGCCTCGTGGTAGGGCCAGGGACGGTCCGACCGTATACCCGAACTACGCGCTCGGGTAGGGTGCCATCTTGGAAGGGCTGGGAAGGGGCGAATTCTCCCGCCCGCCGGGTGCATCAGGAGGCCCAGGCCCACCCCTTCCCGCCGTTGACGCATCCTCGGGCCCTTCGCCTTCCTCTTAGATGGCCTTCCTCCCTCGATCCCCCTCCCTCCCATCTCTCTCTCTCGCTCGCTTCAGCCAGGAGGCAGGGCAGAGGCATGGGGCAAACACTCCGCGGCTTCCTGGTTCCTTCCAAGCCCCGCCCCTGGCTCGGCTTTCGCCCTCCACCCCCTGAGCGGAGCGGCGAGAAGGAGGAGGAGAAGGAAGAAGCAGCAGCAGCGCATGGCGGCACCGCCTCCTCCTCCCTGACCAGCCCAACTTCCATTTACTTTCTTCTCTCTAAACCATATTAACAGCAAAGCTTTGGGAAAGTTATATGTTTGGATTATATCTCCCAGAATCACTGCCTTGCAGGCTTGGAGATTGTGTGAGATGTAGTACAAAAACGTAATGTATCCAAGCAGGATTGTGAGCCTAGTTATGTATACCACAAACATTATTGATATTGATCTCACTTTAAAGGCAATTTGGTTAAAGTGCTGGACAGTAAACAGCATTATGAAAGTAATAGCATAAACCATTAAGAGAAAAAGAAGCATACTTACTTAAAGTAACGGCAGAGAAGCCTCTAGAATTCAAACAGGCCTCTGACTCTAATACTCTTCTCTTTATATCCTGAGGACATGGAGTGTCTAGTTAAAGAGTAACCAGGGATGTTCAAGGTATTTCTTTGAAAGCATTGTCCAAATATGGATTGGCAAGCAAAAAAAAGCTTTTGCAAAATAGGAATGTCAAAAAGCTATAATGCGTCCCCCCCCCCCCACCTGGAAATGGCCTTGGTAGTAAAGTCTTTCACAAATACTATGTTATGAAATGGCCCCTGCCACTGAGATAAGAAGTAGGGTGGGCAGTTGCACATTTCTCTGGAAGAGACAATGCATTACCCAGGTTGAGTTTAGAAGGGACACACATTGACCTATAATGTGAACATACTGTTTTGTATGCATGCATACACATTTAAAATTATTTTATTTATCGTGTCAGGTGCGAACCAAACAGTCGTATTGTATTAAACACACACACACACAAAGTTTGCAAACTTGGCCTTCTATGAAATGCCCTTTGACCAGTAGCTGGCCACTTGGAGTGCCTCTGGTGTTGATATAAGAAGGTCCTCCATTGGGCATGTGGCAGGGCTCAGGCTACATTGTAGTAGGTGGTCTGTGGGTTGCTCTTCTCCACACTCGCATGCCGTGGATTCTACTTTGTAGCCCCATTTCTTAAGGTTGGTTCTGCATCATGTGGTGCCAGAGCTCAGTCTGTCCAGTGCCTTCCAAGTCGCCCAGTTTTCTGGAGGTAAAAGTGGGAGTCTTTCATTTGGTATCAGCTATTGATTGAGGTTCTGGTTTTAGCCTGCCACTTTTGGACTCTTGCTTGCTGAGGTGTTCCAGCGAATGTCTCTGTAGATCTTAGAAAACTATTTCTTGATTTAAGTCATTGGAGTGCTGGCTGATACCCAAACAGGGGATTAGCTGGAGATGTCACTGCTTTGGTCCTTTCACTATTGGTTGCTACTTCCCGGCTAAACAGTGTAATTTCTCCAGTGGTTTAGGGTGAAGACACCCTGTGACAATGTGGCATGTCTCATTAAGAGCTAGTCATTAAGAGCCACATCCACTGTTTTAGCGTGGTGAGATGTGTTCCACACTGGGCTTGCATACTCAGCAGCAGAGTAGCAAAATGCAAGGGCAGATGTCTGCACTATATCTGGTTGTGATCCCCAGGTTGTTCCAGTCAACTTTCGTATGATATTATTTCTAGTGCCCACTTTTTGCTTGATATGCAGGCAGTGCTTCTTGTAGGTCAGAGCACGGTCCTGGGTAGCTCCCAGGTATTTGGGTGTGCTGCAATGCTCCAGTGGGATTCCTTCCCATGTAATCCTCAGTGCTCAATAATTGTAATGTATATAGAAAGATGTATTTTCAGAGTGGAGAAACTATATGACCAAGGATGCATCTGCAGTACAGAATTAAGGCAGTCTACACCACTTGAACTGCCATGACTCTATGCTATGGAGCCATGGAAGATGCAGTTTTACAAGTTCTTTCACTGTCAAAAGAGTGCTGCTGTCTCACCAAACTACAACTTTCAAGATTACATGGCATTGATCCATGGCAGTTAAAATGTTGCCAAACTGCATCAATTCCACAGTGTGGATGCAGTGTAGGTGACCCATGGTCCTATTCTAGTTGCTTTCAATTGAGACTTTCAAGGTCTTTACAGATTGGGAAGAGGCCTCTAAGTTCACCAAAAGAAAAGCCTTTTGTGGAAAATCCAGCATTGCTCCTGCCTCCCCCCATTCAGAGCATTAACCAAAACTATTCAAAGTAGTGTATTTCTTTTAAAACATTGTGCAAGTATCAATGGCCAAATCAAAGCTTTGTAACAGTTCTGGTTCTCGTTTGTTTTTTGTTCTTTGCAGCATAGGCATAGTTGAAGAAAGAAAGAAAGAAAGAAAGAAAGAAAGAAAGATCACCAAGAAATTACCTCTTAGGAAAGATGCACGTGGAATAAAACCGGTTTAGGCAGTACACCAAATTACCAGTGGAATGGACAAAGTCTAATTCAGTGGTTCTCAACCTTCCTAATGCCGGGACCCCTTAATATAGTTCCTTATGTTGTGGTGACCCCCAACCATAAAATTATTTTTGTTGCTACTTCATAACTGTAATTTTGCTACTGTTATGAATCATAATGTAAATATCTGATATACAGGATGTATTTTCATTCACTAGGTGAAATTTGGCACAAATACTCAATACACCCAAATTTGAATACTGGCGGCGTTGGGATGGTCAATTTTGTTATTCGGAAGTTGTAATTGCTGGGATTTATAGTTCACCTACAGTCAAAGAGCATTCTGAACTCCACCAACGATGGAATTTGGCACACAGAACTCCCATGACCAAGAAAAAATACTGGAAGAGTTTGGTGGGCATTGACTTTGAGTTTTGGAGTTGTAGTTCATCTACATCCAGAGAGCAACTGTGGACTCAAACAATGATGGATCTGGACCAAAGGGCACAGACACTCAATATGTCCGAATGTGAACACTGCTGGAGTTTGGGGGAAATAGACCTTGACATTTTGGAGTTGTAATTGCTGGGATTTATAGTTCATCTACAATCAAAGAGCATTCTGAACCCCACCAACGATAGAATTGGGACAAACTTCCCACACAGAACCCCCATAACCAACAGAAAATACTGTGTTTCCTGATGGTCTTTGGTGTCATCTCTGACACCCCCTCACAACCTCCACAGGAGTCCTGACCCCCAGGTTGAGAAACGCTGGTCTAAATGTTTTCCCATCTTCACTAAAGGTGGAAGATGGAGGAGAATAGACACCCAGACAAGCATGGTGAAAAACATACTAAGAAGTAAGGTGTGCTTGCCATAATGGTAAGAGAGAAATGAAATAGCTGAGAGTGTTTTGTTCCCTCTCCTTTTTGAAGGCAGATGATGAAAGACATTGAAGAGAACCCCTACAATAGGATCTGCAGTCAGGATAGTCAGCATTGGACCATGATTCTGAATTTGAATCCTGCTCCCACATAGAAACCAGTTGGGTGACTCTCTCAGCACCCTTTGAACAGATCATGTTTGAAAACCCTGTGGTATACTCATCTTAGGATCCCCATAAGCCAGAAATGACTTGAAGGAACACAACAACAACAACAACCCCTGCATAGATTCTTGAAAGTTCAGACTAAAACCCATAAGGAACTCACCGTTTCAGACTGCTCTGAATGTTTTTCTTAAGTAAAGAATGTCATGCTCTTCTAGAAAAATGTTCATCTTGAGATGATTGGATTATTTACTGAGCTGAACAAACAACAATATAATAAACTGGCTCAGCCACCTACATACATTCATTGACTTGCAACAGCAAAGAAAACAACAGGGTGTGTGCATACCATCCTCAGATGAAACCATGTGACATGAAGATTCATTGCAAGTGGGTAATAATGACAACTCAGTCTGGAGTGCATGCACATGAGATAGTTCAAAAGTAAATTAGCATAGACTTTTAGCTTTGTAGGAATATTGATACAGTCCCTGTAAACTGGGCTTACGGAAATATTTTTATGGTTATACAGTATCTAACTACATTTATCTTAAAACAATAAATTTCTAGTTAAATGCTGCACGATTTTTATAGGTCGTCATTTGGGTGTCACCCTTCTAATTGTGTCACTTGGTTCACTCCATTGCCAGTTGAGCCTTTGTGTTGAGTGCTTCCCATGACTCATCTCTTGGCCTGTCTCCCCATGCTTTGATGGTTTCGGCAGCTGATCTCTCTGACATTGCCATGAAGGTGAGCAAGAAATGGAGTAACTGAACAATGGCATTGAACAGAACTCCCACATTAGTGCCTGCATTTGGGATATCTAGCATTGGACGATGACTCCGGATTCAAATCCCTGCTTAGCCACGGAAACCCGTTGGGTCACCTTGGGAAAATCAAACTCTCTCAGCATCCACCTTCTGAACAAATCTTTGCCAGAAAACCATGTGATAGGCTCCTCTTAGCATCATCACAAGACAGAAATTGCTTGAAGGCATAGAAGAACAATAACAAACTCTGGCTAAATTATTTAAAAATTCAGATTTAAATCCAGAAGGAATTCACTGTTCCAGTTACCCCTGAATCTCTTAAGCCTCATAAGTAAAGTGTTTCCTAGAAAAAGGTTCACCTTGAGCTATTGGGATTATTTATTCAGCAGAACAAACAATGATAAAATACACTGGCTCAGCCACCCACACACATTTCTGAAGTTGCAAAATACTTAGTAGGCTGTGAAAAACAGGTCATGGAAGCTCACTGAAGACGCCTTAGGAAAACTACACTCTCTCAGCCTCAGATGAAGGCAAAGACATACTCCTTCTGATCAAACCATGGTGGACATGCTTAAATTTTTGAAAGGATGTCATAAGGATGAGGGACCAGGAGACTAAGACTCAGAGTAATGGGTTCAAATTACAGGAAAGGAGAATCCACCTGAATGTTAAGGAAGAACTTCCTGATCATAAGCGCTGCTCTACAGTAGAACTCTCTGCTTCGGATTGTTGTAGAGGTTCCTTCTTTAAAGGCTTTTAAATAGAGACTAGCTGGCCATTTGTTGGGGGTGCTTTGATTGCGCTTTTCCTGCATGGCTTGTAGCATGTCCAGATGAAATCATGTGACCTGAAGTGTCATTGCAGTGGGTGGTCATGACAGTTTTGATTGGAGCACATGCAGATGAGAAGGTCCAATTAGTATGTCATCATAAGGTTTTATCGTTGTAGGTATTAGGCCTGGACAATCATGGTTCTAAATGGTTCTAAAGTACTTACAAAACTAAAGTTCTGGTGGTGAAAACTAGGTGGCGCTGGTGGTTTGCTTCTACAGTGTTGCTATCACCAATAATGAAATAATAACGAAGTTTTGAAAGTTTTGTTAGAGTTCTGAAATGTTCACCATCAGAATTTTAGCAACACTGTAGAAGCAAAGCACCAGCGCCACCTACTCTTCATCACCAGAACTTTAGTTTTGTAAGTACTTTAGAACCATTTAGAACCATGATTGCCCAGGCCTAGTAGGTATGTCACGACTCCCACAGATGGCAAGACAACACCAAGCGAGTAAAAACATATAAAGTTTATTGCCAACAAAACATAGCCTTAGTCCGGCGTTCCAAAAATAACCCACACCCGATAAACAAAGCAGAAACCGTCCGTCTTCAATAAATAATCTTGAACAGGAACGTGGCTGGCAGATATTGATGTGAAGACCCGTCCAAAAGAAGGAAAGAAGGAGTGCTTCACACCAGGAGCTGGGTATACAAATAAACACATGAAAAAACCCCGCAACCCACAGCAAACTCCCCCTCACCCTTTATACAATACCAGACACTCACAGCAACACAGGAAATGTTCAAACAGGACGCGGTAGACACTAAACATAAAAGCACACATTAAACTCCCAACCCCCCAACATGCAACAATATCAGCTAGAGCTGCCATAGCAGCTCCCCAGAACCCAGCATGAACACAGCCCAAATACTCACAGCTTGCTGGGAATCAAAGACCAGGACAGGAACCCACAAGATACACGATACAGGACCCAACAACCCACAGCAACACCTTGGCCGACCGCCACTTCCTAAATCCCCAGGCCTACTGTTATACCCTTATAAATCAGAGTCATCAGACTCCCCACCCAAATCCCCCCTAGTGCTCTCAGCTGCAGTCCTGGGTGTGTTCCACCTTTGCTGTTCAGTTAAAGAACCCCAGTCCCGTTCCACATCCCCACTAGGCCAATCAAGGTCGCTGGAAAAACCAAAAAATGAGCTTTCGCTGGACTCAGCATTTACCACATCCCTGACCTCCTGTACCAGCGCTGAGTCCAGCTCAGTATCACTGTCTTCTGAAGTTAACTCCACATCAAACCCCTCAAAAGTCTCATCACTGGTAGGCTCCCTAAGTATTTGTCGGACCTTCCTCCTATGCTCTGCCTCTTCCAAATGCTCATCACTTGCAGCCCTCTTTCTCCCAGCTGCAGGAGGACTGCCCAAACCTCCCTCTTCCAAGGTCATGTCCTCCAAACTCTCCTCTGCCGAATTACTACTTGTAGCAACTACAGACTCAGGTTGCTCAACCACGACAAGGTATATTGATAATGTCAATGTAACTGGGCTTTCGAAAAATGTTTTTGTGGCTGCATCTAACTGCAGATATATATATATATATATATATATATATATATATATATATATATATATGGGATTTCTTTTTTTTTAAAGTCTTTATTGGAAATTTCACAATAGATAAAAACAAAACACAAAACAGAAAACCCTGAGAGGGTTTACACAAAAAACAATATGCAGACGATCCCCAGAGCTGTTGCATCTGGATACGTGGAAATCAGAGTGGAAACCATTTTAGAAGAATAAAGATAGAGTAGTAGAGTTAAAGGGTGCAAAAGAAATAGTGCCTGTGTGTGAAAGAAATCTGAAGGTTTGACGTTGTTGCTAGTTATCCATCCTGACTTCTGCGGATGCTTGATCAGTCTTTGGTTCTACAGTGATGTAGTACTTTTTGCCGGTAAAATCTAGATTTGAAAGAAGACAAACTTAACCAATTAACATTACCAAAGGAAGAGAGCAGTACAAAAACATAAGGTAGGGATAGTCCTCCACTAACAGTGAATATTGGTTGCCTAAACAATTATCACTATCGTTACTTACTTATCTAGCCTTATAGTCTATAGCCCCTTCATCCTAAGTTCTAATTTTTTTTCTTTTTTGAAATAGTCCACTTGTCCTGACCAGTCCCATTTAGTACTTTCTTCTCCCTTTCCCCCCTCCTCTCTCAGTGCCTCGGTCAGGGCTTCCATTTGCACTGTATCCAATACTTTCAACTGCCATTCATCTATAGTGGGCTCATCCGGGGATTTACAATATTTGGCGTATACCATCTTGGCAGCTGTGGTGGCCAGAATGAATGTTCTCCTCTCTTTATTCCCCCAGGAGGGATCTACAATTCCTAGCAGGAATAGCTCTGGGCTTCTCTCCAGATCCTTCTTCAACAACTTTTTCAGTTCTCGGTGTATCCCACTCCAAAATCTATCAGCCTTAGGGCATAACCACCATAGGTGGAAGTAGGTGCCAGCGTTCTTTTTTTTTTTTTTTTTTTTTTTTTTTACAATTTCAGCAATCTGGATTAGAGTTCTTATATATTTTGGCTAATTTATTTGGAGTTAGGTACCACCTATAAATTAGTTTGGTCCAATTTTCTTTATAATTGTGGCAATAGGAAATGTTGACATTATTTTTCCATATATATCTCCAGGTATCCTCTTTAATTTTATATCCTATATTTCTGGACCATTGTTTTTTGTAGTTCTCCTCCCCCTTTCCTTCATTGATCCACCTTAATAAGACTTTATAGATTCTCCCTACCTTTTTCGGTTTGTCGTCGAAGATAATCTCTTCGGATTCATTTTTTGATTCTTCAAAGCCCTTTTTTTCGTCTTCTCTAAACTTTTCCCTTAATTGTAGGTAGGGGAACCAATCTATTTCTTTATCCTCATTTATCTGGGACTTAGGTCTTAATTCATACCTATTTCCATTCCATCTTAAAGTATCATTATATGTCAGCCATTTCCTATTGTCCAATTGTCGAATTCTAAATGCTTCCATCGGGGACGCCCACATTAGGGTTTTTGCTCCAAAAATCTTTTTATATTTTACCCAGGTCTTTATCAGGGTGTTTCTTATACTGTGATTTTTGAAATTGGCGTCTATCTTTAATTTGTTGTAATGTAAGTATCCATGGAAGCTGAATTTCAGGTCAAAACCTTCCAAATCTAGTAACCTATCATTCTTTAGTCTGCACCACTCCACCAGCCAGTTCAGACAGTTGGCCTCGAAATAAAGTTTTAGACTAGGGAGACCTATGCCTCCTTTTTCTTTCGTCTGTTGTAGCACTTTCCATCTTACCCTCGGTTTTTTGAAAGATCTTTGTCCCACACATTAAATTGTGAGTCTTTCTTAATTATGGGGAGTGATGCAAACAAGAAATTTATTTTAGGTAGCACCATCATTTTGACAGCTGCCACCCTCCCTAAGAATGATAGGTTTAGTTTTGTCCAGTTATTGAGGTCCCTCTTGATTTCGTCCCACTTTATTTCATAATTATTTTTAAATAGTTTGGAGTTTTTTTGGGGACAAGTTCACCCCGAGGTATTTTACCTTGTTCGTTATTTTCATATCTGTCTTGTCCTGGAGTTGTCGTTTCCCCTCTTCCGATATGTTTTTCACTAGGATTTGAGTTTTTTCTTTGTTAACCTTGAATCCTGCCACGGCCCCAAAGCCTTCTATTTTGTCTAACTATTGCAGAATGTGGTCCTTTGGGTTTTCAACAATTAATGCCAGATCATCTGCGAAAGCGAGCACTTTTATTGAGTTTTTTTAAATCCTTGCTCCCTTGAGGTTCTCGTCCTTCCTTATTTCTTCTAGTAAAGTTTCTAACAGAAAGATAAAGAGTAAGGGGGAAAGGGGGCACCCCTGTCTCACCTCTTTTTGGATGTTTATTTTTTTGACTTTCCCTGATTGATTATTAACCTAGCCGATTATTCGGAGTAGATAGCTTGGATTATGTTCATGAAGCCGAAACCAACATCTATTTCCTTTAGCATCCATTTTAGGTAGTCCCAATTTATTTTATCAAAAGCTTTTTCAGCATCTACAAATTTGGCAGGGTAGCCGTCAGGTCCTGCTGCCTTTCCCCCTTTCATTGCTTTTATGGCCTCCCTTATCTCCTCTTTGGAGATCTTCTTATTTAAATTTGCCCTTTCCTCCTCTGGGATTTTATCTAACTTTTTCTCACTTATATATTTTACTACCTCTTCCTCCTTTATCCTATCTTTCTTGTAAAGATTTGAAAAAAGGATTCCATGATCTCTTTTATATCCTCTTCCTTGGTATATTCCTTTTGGTTTATTTTTAATTTCTCTATAAAATTTCTTTCTTTTTTCTTTCAGTTGCCAGGCCAAAAGCCTGCCCGGCTTATTCGCGGATACAAAGTACTTTTGTTTTAGAAACCTTAAATTTGTTTCTATTTTTCTTAGTTCTATTGTTTCTAGTTGTTTCTTCCATATCTCTAATTCGTTTTTTAATTTTTTATTCCCAGGGTTACCTTTCAATTCCTTCTCTAGCTTTTCTATTTTTCCACTTATTTCCTGCGTTGCCTCAAGCCTCTTTTTCTTCCATAGGGATTGTTGTCTTAAATAAAGACCCCTCATATATGCTTTCCCCGTATCCCATATGAGATTTATATTCTCATTGTCGCTACAATTTATTTCAAAAAAACTCTTTCATACTTTCTTTAGTAAATTCCAGTGCTCTCTCATCTCTTGTAATTTCTGTTGGATACTTCCAGCAGAATTCTGGTCTTTTCATTATGCAGTCCATCAGCATCATGCAATGGTCGGACACGTATCTAGGCATTATTTTTATTTTTTGTATTTTGGATGCTATGCCTTTTGAGGTCCATATCACATCAATCCTTGACCACGAGTTGTGGCGACTAGAGAAAAAGGTAAAATCTTTTTCCTTGGAGTGGGCTTCTCTCCAAGCGTCTTTTATGTCCAATTTTCCTTTTAAGGTGAAGAAACTCTTTGGGAGTTTCCCATTTTGTCCCCTTTTTCCTGACTTTGATGGGTTTTTATCTAGTTTTGGGTCAATCACCCCATTGAAATCGCCCAGGAAGATGATATTGTCGTATTCTAATCCCTCTATTATTTTTTCTAAGTCATTGAAGAAGCTCTGTTTTGGGCCATTCAGCGCGTACACATTACACACCAGAATGGTCACATTTTCTACCCTTATTTGAATGCCTATGTATCTCCCCTCCTTATCCTCAAAGATTTTTTTGGGTTAAGTGTGGCTTTTGCATATATTGCCACCCCCTCTTTTTTTTCCAGCTGAGGCCGTGAAGACCTCTCCAATATCTGCCCTCTTTAAGTAAAGTTCATCGGTTTTTTTAATATGTGTCTCTTGGATTGCAATTAGGTTAGCTTTCTTTCTCTTTACCATATTAAATATTCTTTTCCTTTTCGCTCCATTGTTCAGCCCGTTCACATTCCAAGTTATACATCTACATATATATGGGATTTCTGCTGAAACACTGCACAGCCAATATATTTATATAATGCAATAAAGTCCAGATTGTATGTAGAGTTTGCCAACTTAGTGTCAAGTATATAGACAGTATCTTACAGTTGGAGTTCACACTGCTCTCAGATCAATATGGAAACAAAGTCATAAAGTCTGCAAAGAGATGAAATTCCAATGCGTCATAGGAGCGTGTTCCTCCGTAAGCGGACCAAAGTGAACAGATCCGGATATGTATCCAAATCACAAGGATGGTGAAAAGCAAACTAATGCCTCTAGTAAACAAATCAGCATGGTTGGCGGACTCCGCAGGTTGACGGAGTCTACCATAAAGCACTCGCATGAGCAGATTTGCTTCAGCCGGTAGCGTTTACTTCATATGGCAACACGGACTTTCCTTGGTTTTGAAGCTACCCAAAATCAGCCACGGGCATTTACTTCATGTAGTGAAGCTGTCTGCACTGCGGTGTGAAGTTGCCGACAGAATAATGGTCAAATGCCATTATAACGGGAAATAGAGGCTGGCCTATTTGCTTAGTGCAGTGTTGAAAGGCATTATTGATAGAGAATGGCATATATCACATCAAAGGATGAACAACGGCTAGTGCCACGAATAGTATGTTTGACACTGTAGAATCATTGCAGTTGCCCCCCACTTTAACTGACATGACTCAATGTGATGGAATCATGGGAGCTAGAATTGTACAAAGAGTTTAGCTTTCCCTGCCAAAGAGTGCTGGTGCCGCACCAAACTATACATTCCAGGATTTCATAACACTGAACCATGGCCATTAAAGTGATATCAAATTGTATTAATTCTATAGTGTAGATGCATCTATAGTTTTAAAAAGCCTATGCTACCAACCTCTTTCTCTTAGTCTCTAATGCAGTGTTTCCCAACCAGTGTGCCATGAGCGATCATCAGGTGTGCCATGGGAAATTGGAACCTAAAGGAGGGGAGGGGGGAAGAGTCTTGTGTGTTGAAGTATAAAAACCCTAAGAAACCTACCTCGATAAAGGCACAAAATTACAAACACCCCCCTCCCCACCCGATTTCTACTTGGTCTCTCCCTCTCCATGCATTGGGAAGGCCCGCCTCCTTTTCCGCAAGTAGAGACCTCTTGTGGGTTCTGTGTCGGAAATTTGGTCCAGTTCTATCATTGGTGGGGTTCAGAATGCTCTTTGATTGCAGGGGAACTATAAATCCCAGCAACGACAACTCCCAAATGTCAAGGTCTATTTCTCCTGAACTCAATCTGCGTTCATATTTGGGCATATTGAGTATTCATGCCAAGTTTGGTCCTGATCCAACATTGTTTGAGTCCACAGTGCTCTCTGGATATAGGTGAACTACAACTCCAAAACTCAAGGTCAATGCCCACCAAACTCTTATAGCATTTTCTCTTGGTTATGGGAGTTCTGTGTGGGAAGTTTGTGTCTTTCTGCCATTCCTGCCAGGATATCTATGTTGAGTTCATTGAAACAGGCCCAGGTTTCACACTGAGTGTATAAATACATTTTAAAAACATATTAACTCTATGTATTACTGTGTTAGAGTGTCATTTTGTGTCATTTTGGTTGGTGGTGTGCCCCAGGATTTTGCAAATGTAAAAAGTGTGCCGTGGCTCAAAAAAGGTTGGGGAACACTGCTCCAATGTACTAAAAATCCCTTTGCATAATATGGTTTTGTCTTTGAATTCTACCTTCCGAGAAGTTTCTTAGGCGGAGGAAGAAACAATACCTATTACCTAAATCAAAACACACTCTACTCAAGGCCAACCATGTTATAGTGGTACTCGATGCAGACAGTTACAGCAATTCATCTCCTAAAGTAAAATACTGCTCTTTCTCCACTGAATGGCAAACAATTTGGAATCAAAACACTCCAAATTGGTACGCTGAGACAATTGCCTCATTTTGCCTTATAGGAGAGCCATTCCTCATTCTTTGCCTCCTGTGCCTCTCCTATTACCATTCTCATTTCAAAAATACATATTGAAAAAGAGTTCTGTTATCAATAATTCCATTATATAAAGATTTCTCATGCCAATGCATATTTGTACTTTCCCACAAGATGGCACCCCTTTGCCTCTACATGAGATTTGCAGACGGAAAATATATTTGATG
Organism: Anolis apletophallus; assembly: GCA_030556195.1. Lineage (NCBI taxonomy): Eukaryota > Metazoa > Chordata > Lepidosauria > Squamata > Anolidae > Anolis > Anolis apletophallus. The sequence goes on along the minus strand of JARBWK010000002.1, from coordinate 8,824,042 downwards.
TAATACAGAAAGAGCAATAGCATGATAATGGTAAAATGATATACTGTAAATACTAACCTACTAACACTCTAAATGAAAACTGTAGAACTTTCTTTGCAGATATTAATAAACAAATAATTGAAGAAAAGATTTTATGTGAAATAATCTGTTATGAAAAAATAAGATCAATTTCCATTGAAGAAAAACTGGAAAAGAATATATGAAGACCAGGAGACAATGTGAGAAGACATATGAAGATACAACCAATGAATCTAAAATTAAAATTGTTAGAATCCTCAGTATTTTATGAAATATGTGATAAAAGAAATAGAGACAAAGACTATTATTATTATTATTATTAACTTCATTTTTACCCCGCACCTATCTCCCCAAGGGGACTCGTGGCGGCTTACATGGGGCCAAGCCCAATAACACACAATAACAAAACAATAGCAATTATAAAAGCAATACAATCAATAAAACCCAGACACCAGCAGTAACAGACAATTTAAAACCATTTCGGGCGGGCCACATGTGATTGTTAAAATTTTAAAATAAATAAAAACTGGGTGTAGACAGAGGTAGTTCGCATATAGCAGGGAGGACAATATGGGGCAGACACACAACAGATAATTAAAGTGCTTCTGAGGACTTTGCAGAGAATGAACATGGCAGGGCATCATTTACTTCATTCAGGGAAAGTACATTGGAACAGCCACGTCTTCAGGCTCCTCCTAATACTGCCAAAGTGGGGGCTTGTCTACTATCCTTGGGGAGCGCATTCCAGAGTTGGGGTGCCTGAGAAGGCCGTCTCCCTCATCCCCACCAACTGTGCCTGTGAGGCTGGTGGGAGCGAGAGTAAGGTTTCTCCAGATGATTGGAGAGATTGCCTGGGTTCGTACACAGAGATGTGGTCACGTAGGTAGGCAGGTCCCAAATCGTTCAGGATTTTGTAGGTCAGAACCTGCACCTTGAATTGGGGCCGGAAGATGAACGGAGCTCCTTGAACAGGGGGGTTGACCGCTCCCTGTAGGACGTTCCAGTTAGTAACCTGGCTGCTGTCCGTTGGACCAATTGAAACTTCCAGCCCATCTTCAAGGGCAGCCCCACGTAGAGTGCATTATAGTAATCCAATCTAGAGGTGACTAAGGTATGGACCACTGTGGCCAGATCCGACTTCACGAGGTACGGTCGCAGCTGGTGCACAAGTTTTAATTGTGCAAAGGCCCTCCTAGCCACCTCCAACACCTGTGCCTCAAACATCAGCGACGAATCTAGAAGGACCTGCAACTTCAGGGGGAGTGCAACCCCATTAAGCACAGGTTGCCATCCTATACCCCGATCCGGCTTACGATCGACCAAGAGGACCTCTGTCTTGTCAGGATTAATCTTCAGCTTGTTCATCCTCATCCACACAGTCACAAGGCCAGGCACTCGTCCAGCACCCGAGGGACTTCCTTGGAATTAGGTAGAAAAGAGTAGTAGAGTTGGGTGTCATCCAGATCCGGATTAGCGAGTTTGGCCGCCGTAGGCCAAGATGCCCCGCGGCGCCCACAGGGCGCGGAAAGCCCCACCCCCAGGGCACGGAAAGCCCCACCCGCAGGGCGCAGAAAGCCCTGCCCCCAGGGTGCGGAAAGCCCCGCCCCCAGGGCGCTTCCATCGCCTCCTTCTCACGCCCTCCTTCCATTCGTGGGAGGAGGGGGAGGCGGCCGGTGCCGTGCGGCTTCTGTCGCCTCCTCCTCCCGCGACTGAAAGGAGGGCGCGAGGAGGCGGCAATGGAAGAAGCCGCATGACACGGGTCCCGGCCGTGCAGCTTCCGTCTACCTCCTAGTGCCTTCCTTTCGGTCGTGGGAGGAGGAGGCGACAGAAGCCGCACAGCACCGGCCGCCTCTCCCTCCTCCCACGAATCTGCTACCCCCCCGAAGCCATGGCCTAGGGTGGCCTTATGGGTAATCTGGGCCTGGTGTCATCTGCATAGAGATGGCACCCCACTCCAAAACCCTGAATGACCTCTCCCAGCGGTTTCATGTAGATATCAAAGAGCATAGGGGACAGAATGGAACCTTGCAGGACCCCACAGGTCAAAGGCCAGGGGTCCGAGCAGGTGTTCCCCAGCTTCACTATCTGGGAACGACCCACCAAGAAGGACCGGAGCCATGACAGAACCATGCCCCCAAGACCCATCCCAGAAAGCTGTCTCAGAAGGATACCATGGTTGATGATATTGAAAGCCGCTGAGATGTCCAAGAGAACCAGCAGGGTCACACTCCCCTTGTCCAACTCTCGACAGAGGTCATCCACCAAAGCGACCAAAGCCAGACTGCGACTGATCCAGGTAATCGATGTCCTCTAGGAAACCCTGGAGCTGCAAAGCGACCACCCGCTCCAGCACCTTGCCCAAGAAAGGGAGGTTGGAGACCGGCCTGTAGTTGTTCAGGACTGTGGAGTCAAGGGATGCCTTTTTCAGGAGTGGTCTAACCACTGCCTGTTTCAGTCCTGATGGAAATGTCCCTTGCTCCAAGGAAGCATTAATGATCCACACAAACCAATCGATCAACCCACCTCTGGCCAATTTAATTAACCAGGAAGGGCAAGGGTCCAGAGCTGGTGTGGTCGCTCTCACAGCCCCAAGGACCCCCTCCATATCTTCAGAATGAACAAGCCGAAAGGTTGTAACAATGATAATTTTGTAAAAGAACTGTGCAATAACCCTCACACTCTTTGTTTTCTCCTTGTGACATATTAGACATTTGTAAAGATGCAACTTTATTACTTTCTTTATAGACCGCCCCTTCTCCCCTGAGGGGACTCAGAGTGGTTTACACACAAGAAGACAAATATTCAATGCCCAAACAAATTAATTGGGGAAAAAAGATTTCATTGACAGGAGAACCATACATCAACCTACTTCTTTCTCTGTATTTATGTGTGTGTTTATGTATGTCAGTGTTTCTCAACCTGGGGGTCGAGATCACTGGGGAGGGGGTTTGCAAGGGGGGTTCAGAGGGGTTGCCAAAGACCATCAGAAAACACATATTTCTTGATAATCTTAGGAACCTCTTTGGCAGAGAAGGCTCAAGATCTCTGTGTCTATCATTCTCTACGTTTTTGGAAACAGACTGCAAATCCTCCCACCAAAAGTCCTCCTCCTGATTGCCTGGCCTCTCGGGCAAGGGGAGGGCTGTTTCTGAGACTCCAAGCAAGGAGGGGAGAGCAGGCATAGTTTCCCCTAAATCACTGTAAATTCCACCCATATCCAGTATTTTCTGTAGGTCATGGGGGTTTGTGTGGGAAGTTGGTGGGGTTCAGAATGCTCTTTGGTTGTAGATGAAATAGAAATCCCAGAAATTACAATTCCCAAAAGTCAAGGTCTATTTTTCCCAAACTCCACCAGTGTTCACATTTGGGCATATTGTGTATTTGTGCCAAGTTTGGTCCAGATCCATCATTGTTTGAGTCCACAATGCTCTCTGGATGCAGGCGAATTACAATTCCAAAAATCAAGGTCAATGCCCACCAAAACCTTCCAGTATTTTCTGTTGGTCATGAGAGTTTTGTGTGCCAAGTTTGGTTCAATTCCATCATTGGTAAAGTTCAGAATGTTCCTTGATTGTAGGTGAACTATAAATCTCAACAATTACAACTCCCAAATGACAAAATCAATCCCCCCTCCCCCAACCCCACTAGTATTCAAATTTGGGCGTATCTGGTATTTGTGCAAAATTTGGTGCAGTGAATGAAAATACATCATGCATATCAGATATTTACATTACGTTTCATAACAGCAGCAAAGTTGCAGTTTTCAAGTAGTAATGAAAATAATTATATGAATGTGTAAGAAATAGACTATATAAAACACAAAGATACACAGACACAGAGCCCTTTCATCAGTTTTATAAGTTCCTGATCCTTGTACATATTTGTCTTCAATTTGTCACAATCTATATAACCTATTTGTCTGACATTGGTCAAGATCCATCAGTTCATAAAGGGCTGTTACTCTGCTTATGCATTTCACCCAATTCTTTCCAAAATAAAAACCACAACTTGTAGGAGTTTAATTCCCACACTAGTATTTTAAAAGAAATGCATGGATGGATAGTACATTTAAACTTCATATTGCAGCATGGAAGTAGTTTAAGATTTTATTGACAGGAATTTCATTGACAGGATAATTTCAACTCAGCTACTTGTCTGCAATTTACACTTTTCTGAGTGCTACACTTAATTTTAAAAATATTTTTCAAAAGTGTATTCAGGGAACGTAATGTGATAGAGATTATACATCAGTAAAGTGGAGACAATAATGGCTAAAATGGTACCCTTTTGAGTGTATTGCATAAAAAATTGTACTTTAGACAAAATTGCATTTGGAATTAAGATTGTTAAAACTTTCAAATTTCAGGATACATGAAATTTAAGACTTTAAGCACAAATATAATTTAGGCAAAATCAGTTGAGTCTACCTGTATGTTGACTAGCCATTCAACTATGGCTTCAGCTGGTTCGCTCTAGTTGGGACTACTTAATCCGACCCAAACCCAAACCATTATCTTGATCATCTACAAAGAAACCTATCATGGCACCGTGAGAACTAAGATGTTTTCAGCAGAAACACATTCTAATGGAAGGCATATATACATTCAGAGAGAGAAGATTTTGGAAAGGTTGTTTGTATGCTTTGTATTCAGTTTTCCTTTGGGTTCACGACTTTCCCAAAGAAGACAATGCTGTCTGTTATCTTATCATAAATGAGAAACAGGAAAGGTCTGTTGTATTTGATGACAGGTGGAGGAGGAGGAGGAGGAAACGTAAAAGACAATAATTGAATGTCTACCACCGTAACAGCTGCTGCCTCAGTACCAGCCTCACGAACATCCACCACCGCTTTATGGATAGCCTGGAAAGAAAGAACAGCAAAATTATTATCTTCATGATAGTATGGATATGGAGAAAAGCCTGTTTATGCCTCCCCCCTTTAAATGAACATAAACACCCAACTGAGCTGAGCCTTTAGCTGTAATTATGGCAAAACTAACAGGGAAATAGTAAATGAAGCCTGGAACCCTATTGCTATTGTTGTTGTGTTCCTTCAAGTTGTTTTAGGCATATGGTGACCCTAAAGGAAGATAACTAGGAAGATAATCCAGACTCCCCTTGAATCCATTCGAGGGACGTCTGGTGATTATCCTGTGTTTTCTTGCCTTAATCTGATGTTGCCTGACATTAGGTTAGGGATACTCCAGAGTTTGGAGAATCCTAGGACTTTGTGGAGGTCCTATCTATATGGACACTGTGCCAGCAATTCTTTCCATTCACGGATCCCTGTATTGCACCATGTAAGCACTTGGCCATCGCAATCATGTTTGTTGATGTCAGAATGTGATGCTCATAGAATCAACAGGAATATGGATGGTCAGTATTGCCCCCTCATTGTTGGTCATATGAGCAACCTATTAAGACATGAAAAGTAGTGAAAAGGGATGGATAGGCATTCACGCAGAGCTGGCAAGGAGCAGTGCCAATAATTGGGGGGGGGGGGTTGACAATCCTGCATGGTCAGTGCAGAGAATGAAGGACACACTGGCAAAGGAAGATGAAGTAAGAGAGGTTTAATAAGAAAGGAGGAAAAACACGTTCTTTGGAAGGTGTTTTGATGCTCATTGCTGAAATTGGGCTTATCCCTCAAAAGGTGACTTAATTTCATAGCTAAATGGATTTTCATGAAATGGGATGGACATTTCTGAACTTACTCTAGAAACCTTCAGGGTGCCTTCTTCAACGATTCCGGACAGATCAGCATTGTCACCAAAGACATTTTTCACACCCAGTGGCTGGAGCAAGCTTTGGACATCATAGGATGTAGACAGAGAAAATTTTGGAATATACAGCCTTATTTCTCTGATCAAGAGAAAAACATGTTGTGTTATTTAGTTCTCATCCAATAGTGTAAATGATATTTGTAATTTCTGAGCTGTTGAATCTAACTATTCTTGCATCTGATATTCTAAACCAGGGGTGCCCACACTTTTTCAGCATGCGAGCTACTTATAAAACAACCAAGTCATAAAGATCTACCTACACAGAAATGTAAAACGTATAACTATTTTCTAATTTATTAAGGATTCTTTGTATGTACAATGTATGTTGATGTACCTTGCATAACTGACTAAGCCAATATTGCACAACACACATAATAAATAATTAAGCTTGAAGCTGCAAGGCCATTCAATGCTGATCAATGCTGCCAATGGTACATTCAAACCTGCACCCAACATACAATAGTTTCTTCTCCCACCCTGGACATTACTCCACAGATATATACACATGCAGAAAGAAGCCAGAACTTTCAACTGCAAGGCCATTCAATGGTGAACAATGTGGCCAAGCAGATGAACTCACAGTCGCAGATTGCTTTGGCAGAAAATGGCTGCCAAAGCCTCCTTCTGTTTGTCCTCCCTCGTGGCTCATGGCCAAAAAGCACATGCACAGGCTGGGCGCCTGCCCCCTCCTTTGCTCTGCTACCCTCCTTCTCTCTCCCTCCTCAGGCCACGCTGCGACGGCACTGAAGGGGCGTCACCTCGGGGGGGCAGCATGATGAGAAGGGGAAGATGTGCCGTGCGGAAGGAAGGTGCGTGGCACGTAGCGCAGAAAGAAGGTGCATGCCACACGAAAGGAGCGTGGAAGAAAGGAAGGTGTGTGCCACGCGAAAGAAGCGCCGCGCGGAAGGAAAGAATGCCGCGTGGCGCGGAAGGTGCCGCAATCAATTAGGCACTGTGATCGACTCGTTGGGTGGCCCTGTTCTAAACAATGCCATAATGATAAGGAAAATAGAGGAGAGCAAGGATTGGGATTCCATGTACATTCCTTTAGGTACATTTTCCATCGGTGGCAGTAGTAGTAGCTGTTGCTGTTCATTACTATTATTATTCTGCTCTTTTCTCTCTTAAAATAGACTCAAAGGAGCAGGGATCCCATGCATATTCCTTTGGGCACATTATGCATTGGTGATAGTAGTTTGTTATTCTTATTGTTCTTATTCCAATCAACAATTGGGCCACACAGTTTACAGAAAGCTGACACACACAGATAGATACCTACATAAAAACACCAACAATCATCCAAGTCAAAAAAGCACAATGAAAGCCCTGGAAGACAGTGCAAAAAGAATCTGCAAACTCCACCTCCTCCAAAGTGAACTGAACCACCTAAACTGGGCTCTGCAGGCCAATGGATACTCCACCACACACATCAGAAGAGCTACAAGACCAAGAACAAGCAATGAGAGTAAATACAAAGATCCACCCAGAAGAAAAGTGTTCTTCCCATACATCAAAGGAACCACTGATCGCATAGGAGAGCTGATGAAGAATTATAACCGACGAACTATCTACAGACCCACCAAGAAAATTTAACAAATGCTACATTCAGCAAAAGATGAGAGGGATCCTCTCACCTCTGCAGCAGTCTGCCATATACCATTCATCTGTGGGCAAGTCAACATAGGGCCCACCAAACGCAGCATTGCCCAAACACGAATCAAGGAACATGAAAGGCACTGCAGACTACATCAACCAGAGAAGTCAGCCATAGCAGAGCACCTGATGAATCAACCTGGACACAGCATATTATTGGAGAAGAAAGAAATGCCAGATCACTCTAACACAGGGAAGCCATTGAAATCCATAAACGTGTGGACAATTTCAACGGAAAGGAGAAAAACATGGAAATGAACGAATTCTGGCTGCCAGTATTTTAATAAACTCTAAAATCAGGACAGTAAATAAAGAATCGGGGCCAGTTAACAACTCCCAATGCAGGATTCCCCCAGGCAGGAAACAGCCAAGGTTTGAAACTGAAAGGCCATTCAATGCTAATCAAGCTGGCCAATCGCAACATTCACACATGAGTTCCTTCTCCCACTCTGGACATTCCACAGATATATAAAATCCACTTGCCTAGTTTCCAACAGACCTCACAATTATTATTTATTATTATTTACATCATTTATATTCTGCCCTTCTCACCCCGCAGAGGACTCAGGGCGGATCACAATGCATATATACAGGCAAACATTCAATGCCATAGACATACAACATATATAGACAGACAAGGAGCTACACAATTGGTCGAGAGCTCATCCCGACCGAGGCAGGCCTCAAACTCATGACCTTCTGATCAGTAGAGATCTTATGCAGCTGACTCCCAGCCAGCTGCGTCATATTCCCGGTGCTAGTCTCCAGGGAAGCAGAAAGCGAGCTTGCTCCCCCCTCCCTACGACTTCCCCTCACAACCTCTGAGGATGCCTGACATAGATGTGGGTGAAACGTCATGAGAGAATGCTTCTGGAACATGGCCGTACAGTCTGGAAAACTCACAGCAACCCATTTACTGTTATCATTATCTCACCATTTTCTCTCTTAAAAGAGGCTCAAAATGGCTAGCAATGTTAAAAACAATACAATGGAGTTCTGGGCATTGCCAGTTTCCAGACATTAAGATTTGTTGGGATTTGTAATAATCCAAATAAAGTAAAGAAATTAATGTTTGATTGCTTATGTTTACTTATGAGTAAATGGGGTTGTGTTGCTGTATACTCGAGTGTAAGAGGTTTATAGTCTGTGTAGTTTAACAGCTGGTTGCAAGCTCAGAGTACGGCTAATTAACCAGGACTACATGGACTAATTAGATGGGTAGAGTCTTGGGACTATATTTTTCCCATGTTGCTCATTGTATTTGTGTGCTCATATTGGAGCAGATAGAAGCTGAGTACGCTTCTGGATTATTTACATCGCTTATGGAAGAGAGCAGAAAAGTTGCAGTATATATTACAGTTCAACTTTTGAACTGTAAGTAGGTTTCTAAGCAGAAAAGAAGCAGGACAAAGTTTGTTTTTGCTGATATCTGCTGTTTCTGTTTTTACATCACTGAAGCTGAATGTTTTGTCGAACCAAGCTGTTGGATATTTTAGGGCTATTTCTGAATTTCGGATACTTCCGAATTTCAGATGTTTTTCGGATATTTCTGACTTTTGAAGCCATTTTGACAGCAGCCCTTCCAAAAAAAATTCCGAAATCCGAATTCCGATTTTTGGAATTCCAAATTCCGAATTTCGGATGTCATTTTCAAATTTTCTTGCTGATTGCTCATCGGCTGATGGATAACAGCTGACTCGCCTTCTGTTGATTTTTTTTGCCCATTTTTGAAGGTGGACAACATTTTTGAAGACTTCAGAATTTCGGAAATACTTCCGAATCAATTCCGAACTTTTCCCCAAAAAATCGGAAGTCCATCACATCTGAAACTGAAGCAAAATTAACATCTGAAATGATTTCCGAAAAGCATTTTTCAATTCGGAAACAGGCCTAATATTTTTGTTTAAACATTTTGCAAAGGAACTGAACAATAAAAATAAAATTGCCTGCCGTGTTTGGCAAGAACGTCTGCCTATTTATTTGGCCAGCGTCACTGTTTGTGTGAGAGAGAACAGCTGCGTGTTCCAGGCTGCCGGAGCATACAAAGTCTATATCTATGTATAACTTTCGCTGTGCAGAGTAGAGGATTACAACTTACATCATTCCCTGCTCAATCACTTGCACCAACAATATTGCATTGCAGAACCACTACTTTGTAATTCCAAATATTCTGCAAATATTCAGCATCAACTGTCATAAAAAAGTTTTAAGGAACACAAAGAGAAATAAAAGAGAAGTGACTCTAAGGCAGTGGTTTTCGACCTGTGTGTCCCCAAATGTTTTGGCTTTCAACATTCATAAATCCTAAAAGCTGGTAAACTGGCTGGGATTTCTGGGAGTTGTAGACTAAATCACCTTGGGACCCACAGGTTGGGAACCACTGCTCTAAGGCCTAAGTGACATAGAGCCATGTGGAAGAAAACTATTTGCTTTGATATAGAAAATGTTGGAGGTTGCAGAGATTTCAAGCTAGGTTAAGCAAATACAAAACATTCTGACAATTACCAAAGTATCCTGACATGTTATGTTGATATGATAACAACTAGAACACAGATAGAAGATGTAAAGAACAAGTGTGACATGCATTATAGAAATAGTGCCTGTTCCTTATTGGTGACTTTGTTATGTATGTCATACTCTTTGGTTTTTTAATTGCTCCCTCTCCATTTTTGTAATAAAAACTTCTGTAAAGTGGGTTAAATTTCCTGTTCTGGGTAGAACAAGCAACCCAATTTCTCCACCAATCATTATGTCATTAAATAAATTGCTAAGGTTAAGCTACTATCTTATTCCACTATTTAATCTGAAAGTATTCAAATACTCGCTTAAAATGTTACTTGAATGAAATTCCTTCCCTAAAGCAAGGCATACAAGTGCTTGGAGCGTTTGTCACCATTCTCAATTTGCTGGGCTATGGGATTCCAGTCTCACTAAGTATTCTGGATGGGACTGATGGGATTTAGAGTCCAACAACAATGGAAGGACAACATGTCCAGAACTTTCTTTAATGCTATGAGAATGAATAACACAGCAACAGCATCTCAGAACAGCATACAGAAAAGGCTTACTTGTTTTTCAAGGCCGTTGCCCATTTAGACAGATGTCCTTTTCCCAATCTATTCTCCAGTTGCTGCATTTTCCTTTCATCTGGAAGAATGAAGAGTGCTGAAACATCTCCTTTGTATGGGATTTCCACCACTGAGCAAAGCAGGTCATCATCATGGAGATATTTGTAATAGGACTTTTTGTACATCAGGTTGACTTTCACAGTTGTGTCGGCATTTACAAAAAAATCTTCTTCCCTGATGGATTCAGTGTTGAAAGGGTGCTCCCAGAATCCTTAGGATGCAAAGAAAAGACAAGGATTCTTGTTTTTAGATTGTTCTATGAAGGCTAGTATTCCAATAAATAGATGTGAAATATGGAATTATTTGTGCACAATAAAAATAATACATATTTATCCTTAAAATGGGATCTTAAGTAAATGGACATGGGAAATTAGTGTTTTCTATATCTACAACTTTCATCTAGTTCTGTTATTAATAACAACAAAAATATACCCGTTTGATTCCCAATGTAAGTTAATGGAGCCCTGAAGATTTAATTTCAGAATCCAAATTCTGATTTGGGCCCAAGGTAGCTCAGGGACCCTCCCAATCAATTCTAGCTAAATCCAAATCAAAAATTGTGGTTAGTATACACTCCTGATGTTTATCTTTTGTAAAGATAAGGTTCTTGTTTTGGAAGTGTAAGTTATCCACAAATTGTTTGGCTGGCTGATTTAACATTGTCAATCTTTAAGTCTTTGTTATTAATCTTTGTTATTAATTATTGTTTTGTATTTTTCTTAGTTATTAATCTGAGATGTACCTTTAAAGAAGATGTAGTTAAGCAGAACCATCACGGTGCTTGGATCCAGACCATCAACTGCTTGGGGTATCTTCCCATGGGTTTTGTTCTGTACATAATCATTTATCTGTTTTTCAGCAATGGCAGTGTTCTGGAAGTTGGAAGAGAAGCCTTCGGATTCGTACAGGGTTTTGGCATCCTCTAAAAACTTAGGCAGAAGTTTTAAGGATTCTTCTATGAACAAGGCATTCCCTATGTTGATCTCTGCTTCGTTGTTTAGCGGGTCAAGCATATCGATGAGATGTTGGAACTCTTCATGTATCTCCTCCTCTTCGAGCTCTGACTGGTCAAAAGAAAGTCCTGCTTTGTTCTTTGGCCGGTTAAGCATACGGATGAGATATTGGAAGCCTTCATGTATCTCATTCTCTTCGAGCTCTGCCCGGTTAAAAGAAAGTCCTTTATGAATCTGAGACAGGGTCTCTGATTTAGCACCAAGGCTGAGCATCGCCATGGCTGTGGAAATGCTCAACGGAGAGAAAAACACATTTCTTCCAGCCCCATCAGAAGCAATTTGCCTATATAATCTGAATGCAAAGTCAGCATTGCTAGGGGCGATCTTATGGCACTTTGCAGCGTTATTGCTTTGTTCTTCCTCCAAGGGTGGATGTTGATGTTCCGCTGGATTTTCATCTGTCTCCTGATCATTGTGATGTCCTGGGAGGTGATGGCAATGGACATGAAGACCAATCAGGAAGAAGAAGAGGTAGATGATGGGCCTCATTGTTCCCGGAAATTGTTCTGCTACAATAGATATAGATAGATAGATAGAATCTCATAGAAGGCATAAGTGGGTTATTAATGTTGCCTGATATGGAACCACTCAGAAAATTAATAACAAGACACTTATTTCCAGGTAATTGAATGCTAACCAATGCACAGCTTCTTTACAGCCTCATTGCTTTAGTTTAGGAGTGTAAGTCTTGTGTAATGAGATGTTTTAAAGTGTGGTGGATAGAGGTTGAGAGCAGGGGATGTCAAACATTTTCGGCCTCAAGGCTCTTTTTGAAGCAAAGGTTTCTCACGGAGCCCCAAGAAACGTTGATATATATATGTATGTATGTATATAGTTTATATCAGAAATGTATATATATCAGGAATGGGTAAACTTTTGGACAGGGGGCCACATTGCATTTTAAAAATTGACAAACTAATTGAAAAAATTGCAGAAATTCCTATGCACCCGGAATATGACTATATCTCATTTGTAGTGCAAAAAGAAAGAAAGAACAACACTATATTTAAAATGAAGGAATGGTAACCAGTATAAACTTAACAGCACTTTAGTAGTTTTAATGGAAAGTTGGTGAATAGGGCTCAATGCTTTTATGGATGGAACACTGTTTTTAAGATAGGTGAATGCATAGGATGTGTGAATATAATTGTATTTTAATGTATTTTAGTGTCAAATGCTGGAGGGTTTTATATTGTGTTTTATACTGCAATTGTGATGTAGGCATCAAATTATGCCTTTTGGAAGCCACTCTGAGTCCCCCCTCAGGGGTTGAGAAGAGCGGGTTAAAATGCCATAAATAAAAAAATAAAAAAATAAATAAACAGTATTCCAGTGGAAAAATCCCTGTGGCCATCCAGTTCAATTCCCTTCTGCTATTAAGCACAATCAAAGCATCCCAACAGATAACTATCCAGACTTTGTAATAGCAATAGTAATAATAATAACCTCTCTGTTGTTTTGGGTGAGAGGCTTGCGTACCTTAATGAATTTGTGAGCTATGCTGGCGGTGGCATAATTGCCACCGGTAGGGCCTCCCATGCCAGACAGGTCACAACAGAAGGGTCTGACAAAGAGCGTCAAAGGGCAGGATGGGCTCTCTAGCCTTTTGGCAACCATCCTAGGAGAAGGAAAACTCTGATTTCAAGCCCGGGCAGATGGTGCTCGTCTAACCCTATAAGGTCAATCATCTAAGAGAAACTCGAACCAAACCTACGACTGCCACCATCCCAGCTTGCTAGGCCCCGGAAGATGAACCTTTGGTTTAAAGGGTGAGGCCAGTTCTGTGCACGCTGCGCTCCACCAGAAAAATCCATTGCACAGACTCGAAGGACACATCCAACCTCCGAATCATCAACACACATGTAGAAAGCGTGGGCTGAGTCCTTCTTCATTCATGAAGAAAAGCCAAGAAATAATAATAATAGTAGCAACCCAAGGAGCCATCCGGTCCAACCTCCTCCTGGCGTGCTGGAAAAGCACAATCAAAGCACTTTGTGTATTCCAAGTAGACTTACAACAGTGTTAAAAAACCACAGTGGTTACAAATTCTTAGAACTCATGAACATGGTCATACAATGCATTACGGCTTAACCAAAAGCGAGTTTTAAAAGGGCAGTCTTGCACGCTCTCCAGAAAGGAACAAGCTCTCAGATTGCGCGAGTCTCAGGCGGAAGAGAATTCCACAGCACAGGGGCTGCAACAGAAAAGGCACGCTGCCTAGTTGTGGACAAATGGCAGGAGCGGATTGATGGAATTTCTAACAGATTCTGCTCCTCAGAACAGTGATCTCGGGGGAACGTACGGGGTAAGGCGGTCCCTCAGGTACACAGGCCCTAGACCGTATAAGGCCTTAAAGGCTAGAATCAGCACCTTGAAGGCAATTCGGTACTCGACAGGGAGCCAGTGCAGTTGCCGCAAGATGGGAGTGTGCTCTCTCACTGGTGCTTCCACCAGTAAGCGAGCAGCGGCATTCTGCACTAGCTTGAGTTTCCGAATTGTCGACAAGGGAAAGCCAACATAGAGGGCGTTACAGTAGTCCAACCTCGAGATGACCGTCGCTTGGATCACCGTGGCCAGGTCCTCCCTGGACAGGTAGGGTGCCAGTCGCCTAGCCTGTCGGAGATGGAAGAATGATGCTTTGCTGACCATGAAGACCTGGGTCTCCATGGACAGCAAAGGGTCCAGATGGACACCCAAGCTCTTAACAAGGGAGGACGGACTAAGTTGCTCGCCATCCAGGGTAGGTTTACACCTTTCCCCCCCCTAAAACCATACTACTTTTAACATTAATATTGAAATCTGAAATATATACAGAAAGTCTTTACTTTTGGAAGCAAAGAAACCTGGGGGGGGGGGGGAGATGAGAAGATGAGTCTGGGTAGTGAGGGAGGCAGGGGAGAAAGGATCTGTACCCCACGAAGATGCTGCTACTGTTTCGGCAGCTCCAAACTTTAATTTCTCCCAAAGACCAGCTTTTCGCTGCTGCAGTCTCTTTGAAATGGTCATTTGCCAGCTCATAAATATAGCAGTGGCAGAGAAATTGAACAGCATCCCTGGATCTTCTTATTGATGAATGCAAAGCAATAATGTCATTCTCCATGACTTCTAGAGTAGGGGTGCTCACACTTTTTCAGCATGCGAGCTACTTATAAAACAACCAAGTCAAAATGATCTACCTACCCACTACAAAAATGTGAAACATATAACACAATATCTGCTTTGAACTGGGTTTTCTGAGTCCACACTGCCATATAATCTGAATCAAAGCAGATAGCATCGGATTTTACTCAACTGTGTGGAAAGGACCTCAGATAACCCAGGTCCCTTCCACACATCCTATTTTACAGTTGACACACACAAACTGATTTCTTACTACTGGATGAATTGCTGCCAAATTTGGCCACAAGACACCTACAAGGAGTGACCATCATTAAAAAAAATTGATTTTGTCATTTGGGAGTTGTAGTTGCTGGGATTTATAGTTCACCTACAATCAAAGAGCATTCTGAACCCCACCAACAACAGAATTGGGGCAAACTTCCCACACTGATCCCCCACAACCAATAGCAAATGTTCAAGGCAGAGAGGAAGGAAAGGAAGGAATGAGGGAGGGAGGAAACAGGAATGAAAGAAGGCAAGGCAAAAAGGAGGGGAGAAAGGAAGGAAAGGAAGGAAAGGAGATGAGGAAGGAAGGGAAAGGAGGGAGAGAGAGAGGAAAGAAGGAAGAACAGAAGGGAGGGAGGGAAAAAGGGAAGGAAGAAACAAAAGGATGGGAAGTAGGGAAGGAAGGAAAGAGGGAAGGAAGGAACGAAGGAAGGAAGAAAAGAAGGAAGGAAGGAAAGAGAGCGAGGGGGAGGGACAGGGTGGGAGAAAAGAGGAAGCCCTTTCACTGGGTTACCAACAGGCAGCTCCGAGTCCCAGTCCATGCTGCCGCAGTTGGAGCCACCTCTGGCTGCGCCCCTCCCCCACGCCCTCCTTCTGGAGAGACCACGAGGGAGCCGGGTAAGGCCTTGGGGGTGGGGCCTACGCCCCCTCTCATTTCCGCCGAAATGGTAGGGAATACGGCGTGTGTGACGCCATGGCGGTGGCGGAAATGGCATGGGAGACAAACACACTGTGTATTGCTCCCATATGGGCCATAGCGACGCCGTTCACGCCGCCGCCACGCTGACTGGCCGGCAGCACCTGGGCGGCATCGGGCGCCTGCAGGGCGGGACTGAGTCTTCCTCCCGCCTTGCCTGCGATCACGCTCGACCTAATGAGCACCCCTATTCTAGACGATGCCTAGGAGCGTATAGAGAATGCCAGTAACTGGGCATCCAGTTTTAGATGCATAGGTGATTCTTCTTCCCTGACCCCTCTCTCCAGCAGATAATATTGCTTTTTTGTGGTGAGTGAAGGGGAGAAATGTCATTGTTAGAAACTTTATGAGACATTTCCCAATCCAGGCGCTTGGCCACTAGTACACAGCTATCTCATAAGGAATATGATAGAGAACAAATGTATTATACTTACAGTGTTTCAGTAAATTCTTACCAGCCCAAAGTGGGAAAGACTAATGATTGCCTTGCCCCTTACACAACAGCTTTAAATAATATTCCCCATGAATCATTCTAATGCTTCCTATTAACCATTAAACAGATCAAATATGAATAACGCAAGACGAAGAGAAGGTAAACCATGATGCAATTGAGATTTTGACAGTTTTCCAAAATTGGGGCTCTTCTAGGAACAGTACACTTTAAATTCCAGCTAAATGCTTGATCCTATGCTCTTTGAGGACATCTTATTTAAATGTTTATGGAGAGTTTGTACAGTTGGCATATCTTTTGTCCTGCAGTGTCATAATTCATGGATGCGCAAGACCCATTTGATGAAATGGCAGAGTAAGGATTTTTTTTAAAAAAACCCAACAACAACAACATTTTCAAGCCATGGGTAAGGAATCTTTGGGTAAGGAATCTATGGACCCAGAAGGCAGACTGCATTGTATTTTGATTTCTAAGTCGTCTTGTGCCCTTCCTTTTTTGGGAAAACAGACTTGAGGGTAGAAAGGAAGAAAGATCCTAGAACTCTTGTTGGCATGAGATATGTTTTACAGAAGTGTATGCTCACTGGTTTCTAGTGATGAAGAATTTGTGGATACAGAAGAATGAATGTGTTGTGTTTTGACTTGCAAGACATTGTGTGGGCTACTTTTTAGGAAAATAGGGTTGGAGCCTTCTCTGTGGTGGCCCCTCAGCTCTGGAACTCCCTCCCTAGGGAGATCAGACAGGCTCCCACTTTGTCCTCTTTCCGGAGTCAACTGAAAACCTGGATGTTCCAGTGTGTTTTCGATTAAGCATCTCACTAGTAATTTTTCCTGTCCTCACTGAGTATAGCACTTTATTCTGGCCCTCATTTGACCTTCCACAACATCTTTTTGATAGCATTTCTTACCCAATCTACTGGTCTGTCGCACTTTTCTGGTGCTCCTGTAAAATGTATTGCACTCATTGTATTTGTACCTCCGCGAATTTTCTTTCCAGCCATATTGCTTTTATGTTGCGTATAATTATGTTGTATTGCTTTTAGCTGATGTTTTAATTGGTAATGTGTTATCTACTGTGTTTTTAATTTGTCTTTTGGGCAAGCTTTTTGTAAGCTGCTCCGAGTCCCCAAGGGGAGATGGTTGGTGGGGTATAAAAATAAAGTTATTATTATTATTATTATTATTATTATTATTATTAAGGAAGGTGGATTCTAGAATTGTTGTGAATGTGAGATATGTTTTCTAGAAATGCATACATATTGGTTTCTAGTGACTTCTGTGTCAATAGGATAGTGCACCCTTTCCTGGTTTTAGTCAGAACTTTATGGGGCCTTTCCCTGATGTTGAACTCTATATTAGGCTTGTTTGATTAAATAAAGAGGTTCAAAACTCGCTTCGGATATAGGGGGCGCTGGTGGTTCGATTTGTAATTGAATTCCGAATTATTTTGGAAAAAATTGGAACTTTCCCAAAATTTTGAAACTTCGGAAAACTTCATTAATGGCAGACACGCATGCGCAGTAGGGGGAAATGCAGAGAAGGCAATACAGTCGCTGGAGGGCCTGTCACCTTCTCCTCCACATAAACAGCTGAGGCAGGCCTGGATGGAAGAGCCCCTCAGTCAGCCTGAAGCCCCTCCGGAGCTGCTTGGCTCCCGCTGCCGAGCTTCAGCCTGACGAGGGGCTCTTCCACTCCAGGCCTGCCTTGGCTGTCAATAAAGCCCTGGAAAATGAGCCCACACGAGGACAGTTGTTTGGAATTTGCACTTTTCTGAGTGTTAAAGTTGATAGCCTCCAAACTAATAAGTATATTCAAGGAAAGTCCACTCTGTAACGTATATACTGGAGGCAATAGCACACCTAATTCCACTCTTTTAGGTAGATTGCATGGAAAATTGTGAATTAGACTTTCTAACGCTGTGCTATAGGCAGTGTCAAAACCTAGTGCATCTGCGCATAGTTTGGTAGCTGCACAGTGGCAGCACCAAAGGGTCACCACTTCTGCACCGTGAATCATTGGCTGCCCTCTCCCCTTGTTGGAAGAAATAATTCAAAAAAATGATATTCCCTCTGGCTTAAGAAAGCTCAGATCATTCTTTTGGATGCATCTCACCCAACATATTCTTTTTTTTGAAATATTGTCATCTGGCAGATGGAACAGGATGACAAAGACAAGGACAAACTGACTGAAGGATAGTTTTTATCCCAGAGCTGTGGCTATGGTGAATTCTGTGGTTTCGCATTGATGTGGCATTGGGGGCTGTGTGGTGGTGGTGAGGGTGTGGAGGAACTGATGTGTTGTTTTGTGGTGTTTGTGGGGGAAGACATGTAGTTTCATTGTGCAACAGCGTGATGATAAATAAAGCTATTCTATTCATATTTTGTGCAAAATTAAGATTGTTAAAACTTTAAAATATCAGGATAAATGAAATATAATATTGAAAAAGAAAAGGAACTGAAAAATGCAGAAACAGAGAAACCTATCAATTCCAAAGTATTTGTGTGTGAAAGTATTAGAGCCCCTGGTGAAGTGATGAGTTAAACCCTTGTGATGGCATGAATGCTGACCAATAGGTCAGCAATTCGAATCAGAGATAGCTGGTTGAGCTTCCTCTGTCAGCTCCAGCTCCCTATGCGGGGATATGAGAGAAGCCTCCCACAAGGATGGTAAAACATCAAAACATCCCAGTATCCCCTGGGCAACGTCCTTGAAGACAGCCAATTTTCTCACACCAGAAGTGACTTGCAGTTTCTCAAGTGGCTCCTGACACAAGAAGAATTGTTGTAATTAATTGCAATTTCTTGTGTGAAAAAACAGTCATTGAAGATGTATCTCCCTAAGAAAGGGTGGGTTGGATTATACTTTTCTGAAGGGTTCATCTTAATACAACATGTTAAGTATTCTGAACTGCGTTACAGTCAAAGGGGAGGATTTATCTTTAATATCAAAGTATGCATTTCCATTATTTATTTATTTATTTATTTCTTGGGACTTCTACACCGCCGACTCCCGAGGGCTCGCGGCGGCTCACAAGAACCAGTGGCACAGCGCCAGAGGGTTAAAAATAGAACACTTAAAAACACCATTAAAACATGCAACAACAATAAAAACAAAGAGCAGCAGCAAATGTAATAGCCCAGTGAATTTACAGACGAGCCTACTCACCGAAGGCCTGCCTAAACAAGTGAGTTTTGCAGGCCCGTCTAAACGGGAGTAGGTCCCTCAGGGCTCTGGCTTCGGCCGGGAGGGCGTTCCATAGCGTAGGGGCTATCACGGAGAACGCCCTCCGGCGGGTAGATGTTAAATGAGCCAACTTTACAGATGGTATTACCAAGAGGTTGGCCTCCTCGGACCGGAGTGATCTCGATGGGCAATATGGAGTGAGACGGTCCCTCAGGTACGCTGGCCCCAGGCCGTAGATGGCCTTGAAGGTAAGAACCAGCACTTTGAAGGCGACCCGGTGCTCAATAGGCAGCCAGTGCAGATCCTGCAAGATTGGAGTTATACGGCAACCTGCTGGAGCCCCAGACAGGAGCCGGGCGGCAGTGTTCTGCACCAGCTTGAGCTTCCGGATCGACGACATAGGCAGGCCAACGTAAAGCGCGTTACAGTAATCTAGCCTCGAGATGACCGTGTACAGTACAGACTAACTATATTTCACCCAAAGCACCTGAAGCAAGATCATTGACTCCTGTTCGTTCTTCATAATTTCTTCTTCAAGATGCTAGTCTTGCACTTTTTAATATATCAAAAAAGCAATGAGGCCCCACAAAGGAGGAGAAATGGGCAAGAGTCTTCCACAGATTTTAGACTACAACTCCCAGCAGCTCTTGCTCGTACAGCCAGCATCAGGCAATGCTAGGAGTTGCAGTTCTACAATATCTGGAGGCCCACACAGTCCCTACACCTGTGTTAACGATGAGACAGTAATTAAACTCCAAGGTCCAATGGCTGAATAATGTGTGTAAATATGTGTGTGTGCATATATGCTCTTATGTGAAGCTTTTGCAGTCAATCAGTAGCCTAGATCAGTGTTTCCCAACCGGTGTGCCGCGGCACACTAGTGTGCCGTGAACAATCATCAGGTGTGTTGTGGGAAATTGGCCTCTGTCCCTTTAAACATGGAAATGAGCCCGGCGGAAGGGCGGGGCAGGGTTGAGAGTGGCAGCCGGCGACAAACCTCTTGGGTGGCCAATCGGGAATGCAGGGGCCCTGTCCCTTGACTTTCCATTGGCCTCCTCTTCTCCAGAGGGGGGGAGGGAGTGACGTCGCTCTGACCCCGTCCCCTTCGCAGCAAACGCTGCCGCCGCCATTTTGACAAGGCAGAGATGGGCGAAGAGGAAGGAAGGATGAGGTGGTAGGAGAGGGGCGGGGGAAGTGGCCTTAGGGGCGGAGAGGGGTGGAGTGACGCCTCCGGGGCCGAAAAAGGAGCGGTGTGACCTCCCCGAACATGCCCGCCTGCCTGCCAGCCAAGGGCCACCTCTTCCATGGCCTTGAGGATAGAGTGAGCGAGTGACCTGGTCCAGTTCTCCCTTCCTTCCCAAAGCACGCTCTCCTGCCGTTTCTCCTGCATCTACGACTAGCCTCCTCAGAGGTGGTGAGGTCTCCCTCCCTTCCCCCCTCCCCTCCAGAGATACCCCTGCTCTGCCTCTTGCCTTCTTCCTCCTCTGTGTTTGGCCTCCCCTCCGGCCTCTTCAGCTCCCATATCCGACCATAAGGGACTCGGATCCCTTTGGAAGAGCCAGACAGCCCAGTCCTGCCTCTTGACTTCCGGGCTTCCTTTCCCCTCCTGCCTCTTTAGCTCTGCTCTCTGGCCTTCACAGGCTGGAATCCCTTTGGAATAGCCAGAGATTCATCAAATCCTAGAGTTGGAGGAGACCTCGTGAGCCTCTTTCTCCCAATATGCAGGAAAATTGCCTTCAAAGCACCCCTGACAGATGACCTTTGCTTAAAAGCCTCCAAAGAAGGAACCTCCACCACACTCCAGGGCAGAGAGTTCCACTGCTGAATGGCTCTCACAGTCGGGAATATATAAATACAGTACATTTAAAAACATATTAACTATATGTATTACTGTGTTAGAGTGTCATTTTGTGTCATTTTGGTTGGTGGTGTGCCCCAGGATTTTGTAAAGGTAAAAAATGTGCCGCGGCTCAAAAAAGGTTGAAAAACACTGGCTTAGATGATTCAACCATTCAGCAATTGATTCAGTGCCCGCTTTAGGGACTACCTAACTAGATTCAAGTTGGGTTTGTGCCCATTTACGAAGGGGGGGGGGGGGGTTAGAACCTGTGGGAACGAAGATATTTTCAGCAGAAATACAGTCTAATGGAAACATACATTTAGAGAGGGAGTATCTTGGAAGGATTGTCTGTTTTGCTTTATTTTCATTTTTCAGTTGGGTTCATGACTTTCCCAAAGAATAGAATACTGTTTGTCATTTTATCACAAATGAGAAACAGGAAAGGTCTGTCACATTTGAAGACAGTTGGAGGAGTTATGTGACCAGACATGCGCATAATCTCTATCACGGTAACCGCTGCCGCCTCCGTTCCAGACTCGTGAACATCCACCACAGCCTTATGGATTGCCTGGGGAGAAGGAGCAGTAAAATTATTGTCTTCATACCTTGTGAAGAAAAGCCTGCCTATGCCCCACCCCTTAAATGGAAATAGATACCAGTTTTGAGTTGTTATGGTGGTAAAACTACCAGGGAAATATTAAACATGGCCCACAACCCTATTGACATTGTTGTAGTTGTTGTGGTTGTTGTCGTCTTGTGTATTTCAAGAAGCTGTATCACATATATGGTGACCCTAAGGGCAAGTCAACACTAGAAATCCAGATTCACCTTGAATTCATGGAGGACTTCTGGTGATTATCTTATTTATTTATTTATTTACCTGCCACATTTTTATCCTGTCTTCCTCAGCCCGAAGGCGACTCAAGGCGGCATACAGATTGGCAACAATTTGATGCCACAACATACATATATATACATATCAATTAAAACATTTAATATAACATAATAAAATCCATATAAAACGATTAAAACTATAAACATCAACTTCTAACTTTTTGCCTTAATCTGAAGTTGTCTCACTTTAAGCACCGGGAATGTGGTGCAGCTGGCTTGGAGTCATCTGAATAAGATCTCTACTGACCAGAAAGCCATGAGTTCGAGGCCTGCCCGGGTCGGGGTGAGCTCTCGACCAATTGTGTAGCTTTTTGTCTGTCTATATATGTTGTATGTCTATGGCATTGAATGTTTGCCTGTATATGTGCGTTGTGATCTGCCCTGAGTCCCCTGCAGGGTGAGAAGGGTGGAATATAAATGATATAAATTAAATAAACAAATAAATAAGGTTGGGGATGGAGTGGCCCGGGGATTTGTGGCCATCTGGACAGCTTGATTGAATCAGCTTCAGTCCAATCTCCTGTCCACACAAACACTGTGTCATCAGCCTCTGCAGGGGGAGAGAATGTCCCATAAAATAATAGGATCATAGAGTTGGAAGAGATGCCCAAGGGCCCAACTCTTTGCCATGCAAGAACATAGAATCAAAACACCCCCAACAGATGGCTATCCAGCTCTGCTTAAAAGATCCCAGAGAAGGTAACTCCACCACAGTCCATGGCAGCATATCCCACTGCTGAACACCTCTTACTGTCAGGAAGTTCTTTTTAATATTTAGATAGAATTCTTATTTCTGCAATTTGAATTGATTGCTCCATGCCCTTGTCTCCAGAACAGCAGAAAACAAGCCTGCCCCCTCTTTTCAAATATTTGAGAATGGCTATCATGTCCCCTCTCAGCATTCTTTTCTCCAAGCTAAACATATCCAGCTCCCTAAGCCAGGTTTGGTTTCCAAACCCTTGTTCATTTTGGTCACCCTCCTCTGGACACAGGGCCGTAGCCAGGATTTTGATTCGAGGGGGGGGGGGCTGAGACTGGCTGGAAGAGGGTCTACCCTAGCAAACCTTTTGTATTGTTATCCCAATAACCCCATGAATGTGGGATATAATGAGCATGGTGATCAGATCATGATATGAATAAACATAACAGTTTAAATAATGTACCAGTAAGGCCTTCTCGCGGACCACCCTGAGAATTTGCCCCCCCCCCCCGGCTACATGCCTGTCTGGACATGTTCTAGCCCGTCAATATCCTTCTTGAATTGTGGTGCCCAAAACTGTAGTCCCCTCATTGCTGTTTCCCTTTTGGGCACGGAGCACCGTGTGTTCACCTGGCCGTTGCTGTCATGATTACTAACCAGGCAGGCATCCCACTGAGGGCCCTTCCACACAGCCTTATATCCCAGAATATCAAGGCAGAAAATCTGCTTTGAACTGGGTTATCTGAGTCCACACTCAGATAATGTGGGATTTTCTGCTTTGATGTTCTGGGATAAAGGGCTGTGTGGAAGGGCCTTAGGACATTAGCAGACGTGAGAGGCATGGCCAGGCATTTGCATGGAGTTCTCTGCACCTTGCAAGAAGCAGCAACAGTGATGTGGAGTGACCGCCCAGCAGGGCCCATGCAGAGCTAGGAGGAAACACTGGCAAGTGAAGATGAAATTAGGGAAGCTAAATAAGGAAGCATAAAATGCATGTCCTTTGGGGGAGGGACACTCATTGTCAGATTGGTACCTGCCTTCCAAGAGGTTACTAGCTTTCATGGCTAAATGCAGCGGCAAAAAAACCCAATGGGATTTTGGCCTCCATCAACAGGACTATAGTGCCTAGATCCAGGGAAGTTATGCTACCCCTTTATTCTGCCTTGGTTAGACCACACCTGGAATACCGTGTCCAATTCTGGGCACCACAATTGAAGAGAGATATCGGCAAGCAAGCTGGAATGTGTCCAAAGGAAGACAACTAAAATGATCAAGGGTCTGAAGAACAAGCCCTATGAGGAGCGGCATGTTCAGCCGGAAGAGGAGAAGGCTGAGAGGAGACATGATAGCCATGTATAAATATGTGAGAGGAAGTCATAGGGAGGAGCGAGCAAGCTTGTTTTCTGCTGCCCTGGAGACTAGGATGTGGAACAATGGCTTCAAACTACAAGAAAGGAGATTCCACTTGAACATTAGGAAGAACTTCCTGACTGTGAGAGCCGTTCAGCAATGGAACTCTCTGCCCCGGAGTATGGTGGAGGCTCCTTCTTTGGAAGCTTTTAAAAAGAGGCTGATGGCCATCTGTCGGGGGTGCTTTGAATGTGGTTTTCCTGCTTCTTGGCAGGGGGTTGGACTGGATGGCCCACGAGGTCTCTCTCAACTCTATGAGTCTATGATTCTAAATAAGAGTTTCAGGAAATGGTATGACAATAATGGACGAGAACTCCACCTCTGAACTTACTTTAGAAACTTTCAGGTTGCCTTCTTCAACAATTCCAGAGAGATCAGCATTTTGATCAAAGACATTGGTCACACCCAGTCTCAGGAGCAAGTCTTTGACATCGTAGGATGTAGACAGAGAGAATTTTGGAATGTACACATTTACTTGCCTGATTAAGAGAAAAACATGTAATGTTACTTAGATCTCATCCTACAGTGTAAATGTCTGATATTCATAATTTCTGAGTTATATAGGTTTCTTGTGATTCTTGCCTATCTAATATTTAATCATTCCATCCCATGATACTGAGGACGACTCCATAATAACAGGAGAAATAGAGTGGGGTAGGGGCTGGCAAAGCATTCATGAGCTTGGATCTTTACCCCGTACTCTCAATTTGTTAGGCGTTATTAATCATGGGGAATTGGAGTCCAACAACAATGGAAGTACAGCACTTCCTGAACAAGAAATGGCTTGGCCCGACTTACTGGGCCAAGCAGATTGCGGCGCTGGATGTCCTCACTGCCATTTTGTTGCAGGAGTGGGCCTTCTTCCTCCCAGAAGCCCTCTGGGTGGTGGGTGATTTTCCCGCCACCAGAGCCAGCTGGCCAATGTTGGGGCTGGCCCCGCCTGGCCAAGCCCGCAGTTGGGGCCAGCCCTCTCTTTCACCCGGGCAGCCTACCAGCACACACTGGGCCTGCATCAGCTTTTCCACCCACCCACCCTGCATGTAGCATTGCTTCACATTTGTTGGCTTATCTTGCTGTTGTTTGGTGTTCATCTTGTTATGTATTTTGTTAGCTGATCTTGCTGTTGTGTGTGTTTATCTTATCACAACTCTGTTTGGCGTGTGGCATGGCCCCTGGATCGGGGTGGTGTATTGCCCCTGGTTGGATGAGGGGATAACGTCCGGCCCCCTGGGGTGCCGAGCTGGTGGGAACCAGCGGTGTGCCGGTGGCACCCAGGGATGTAAGTATCTTCGGACAGCAGCGGTTGTCCGACCCCCAATCCAGGACCCATTCATGGCCGCCAACCCTTCTTCCTGTTATCAATAAATGAGTTGTGGCCATATTTTACTTCAACCTCTTGTGTCGGTGTCTTTTTGAATATGGGGGAGGTGTATCACGTATACACACGCAATTAATAACGCAGCAGCAACATTTAGGAGCAGCATACAGCTCACCTGTATTGAAAGGCTTTCTCCCATTTTAATAGATGCTCTTTTATCAAACCATCCTCCACTTGCTGCATTTTCCCTTCATCTGGAAGAATGAAGAATGCGGAAGCATCTCCTTGGTATGGGATTTCCACCACTGAGCAAAATAGGTCCTCATCATGGAGATATTTGTAGTGGCTGTTTCGGAACATCAGGTTGGCTTTCACAGGTGTGTCTGGATTTACAAAAAAATCTTCTTCTCTAGTTGATCGGGTGTTGAAAGGGTGTTCCCAGAATCCTTAGCATGCAAAGAAAAGACAAAGGTTGGTTTGTTTTTGGGTTTTTTTTGTGGGGGGTGGGGTGTTATGAAAGCCAGTATTCAGATAAATGTGACATACAAAATCATATGAGTGCAATAAAAATAAGACATATTATCCTTAAAAATGAGATCTTAGGTGTTTACTATATCTTAAACTTTCAACTAATTCTGATAATAATAATAATACACACATTTGGTTCCCAATCAAAAAAGGCCTGAATTTCTGAATCCAGATTTTGATTTGAGACCCTCCTAATCAAATGGGATCATAAGTAAATGGAATTTAGATTTTTTTTACTATAGCTACAACTTTAATGTAATTTTTATAATAAGGACAGCAAAATATACACATTTATTTATTATTTACTTAATTTCTATTCTGCCCTTCTCACCCCGCAGGGGACTCAGGGCGGATTACAATGTACACATTACATTTAGACATAACAAACACACAAGCCAGACAGAGGCAAGTTAATATCTAGCCACCAGGGGGAGCTGTCGCACTCCTTCATTCCTCAGCGTGTTTCCTGGAGATCTTTTTTACGGCCTTGTAAATCAGTTAAATTTAGCCTCACTAAGTGGTACCTTAATTTCCTACTTGACAGATGCAACTGTCTTTCGGGTTGCAAAGGTCAACAACAGGCTACACAATAGGTCGAGAGCCTACCTCGACCCAGGCAGGCCTCGAACTCATGACCTTCTGGTCAGTAGAGATCTTATGCAGCTGACACCCAGCCAGCTGCGCCACATTCCCGGTGCCTGCGTCACATTCCCAATGCCAGGTTCCCAATGCCAGTCAAGAAAGGATTTTGTTCCCAATGCCAGGCAAGAAAGGCCTGAAGATTTAATTTCTGAATCCAGATTCTGATTTGGACTCGAGTTTGGATCAGGAATCAATTCAAGTTTAATCAGGATCCAAACCATATCTTGTTATGAGCTCGCTCTTTTAATATTTATCTGAACATTGTTATTGTTTTGTATTTTTCTTTGTTATTAATCTGAGATGTACCTTTAAAGAAGATGTAGTTAAGCAGAACCATCACGGTGCTTGGATCCAGACCATCAACTGCTTGGGGTATCTTCCCATGGGTTTTGTTCTGTACATAATCATTTATCTGTTTTTCAGCAATGGCAGTGTTCTGGAAGTTGGAAGAGAAGCCTTCGGATTCGTACAGGGTTTTGGCATCCTCTAAAAACTTAGGCAGAAGTTTTAAGGATTCTTCTATGAACAAGGCATTCCCCATGTTGACCTCTGCTTTGTTCTTTGGGCGGTTGAGCATCTGCATGAGATGTTGGAAGCCTTCATGTATCTCCTTCTCTTCCATCTCTGTCATGTTAAAACCAAGTCCTTTGTGAATCTGAGACTGAGTCTCTGATTTAGCTCCAAGGCTGAGCATCGCCATGGCTGTGGAAATGCTCAACGGAGAGAAAAATACATTTTTTCCAGCCCCACCAGAAGCAATTTGCCTGTACAATGTGAATGCAAAGTCGGCATTGCTAGGGGCGATCTTATGGCACTTTGCAGCGTCATTGCCTTGCTCTTCCTCCAAGGGTGGATGTTGATGTTCTGCTGGATTTTCATCTGTCTCCTGGTCATTGTGATGTTCTGGGTGGTGATGGCAATGGACAACAAGGCCAATCGACAATAAGAAGAGGGAGATGATGGGCTTCATTCTTCCTTGAAATTGTTCTCCTACAATACATAGATAAATAGATAGTATTCCATAGAAGACTTAAGCAGGTTATCAATGTTGTCCTAAATTAGTCTATATAGGATTAAGAAGTAATTGATTACTAGATTTATTTCAATGATAATTATTGTATTATGTTATAGTATAATAATTGTAATCTAATACTAATAATAATAGTATTGTATTATGTATAATATTGTATTCTGTTATAGTATAATAATTGTAATGTAGTACTACTACTAATAATAATAGTATGATTACGGTATGGTGTGTTGTATATGCATTTGGTATTGGTGTTGTTCTAATGTAACACAGTATAATACTGCCAATGATAATGTGATATAATAATTATATTGTGATATTATAATTTGTATATTTGTATTACATGCAATATTGCTAACAAAATTGCTATATGTTGTAGTGCAATATGATGTGTAGTGCTGATGTTGTGCTATGATAGTAATGTTAAATGTTGTTTTTTCAGTTTGCTGTAAGCCACTCCAGCAATATTGTTATATGTACACTGTAAGCCACTCTGGCAGTATTGTTGTTTGCCGTAAGCCGCTCTGAATCCCCTTCGGGGTTGAGAAGGGCTGCGTATAAAAATAGTAAATAAATAAACAAACAAACAAACAAACAAACAAATAAATAACTGCTCCCAAGTACACTCATTGCTTTAGATCAGAGGTCCAACTCTTGTGTAATGCCCGTGGTGTGTTTTTTTAAACACTATCACCGTATGGTTTTGAATCCTAATGTCAAAGCCAGTGACAATAGAGTTATTTAATTGGATTTACCCATGTGTTGATTCATAATTTACTAATTTATTCCATCTCCCCATGAAGACTATCAGCATGTGTTCAAAATGAGAGAGGGATATCAACATTACCAGCTGAGGGAAGTTGGCGCAAATAGGTGAATTTTTGGGTTAACATTTTCTTTCTCAGGAAACACTTTGTGACGTTTTTAGCCAACAGTATTCTGTTGGTTGTGGAATAAATTGTTTTAAAACCCACTGAAGATCACAAGGGTTTATTTGGCATATGCAGGAAGGGCTTTGTTAGGTCTTACTTTTTTTTTGAACTGTGAATACTAGTGCTAGAAATACAATGATGGTTTGGATGCTAAAGTAAAGATAAAGGTTTTCCCCGATTGGGCAACAGTGCTCATGTCCATTTCTAAGCTGAAGAGCCCGCATTGTCCGTAGGCACCTCAAAGGACACGTGGCCAGCATGACTGCCTGGAGTGCCATTAACTTCCCGCAGAAGCTGTACCTATTGATTTACTCATGTTTGCATGTCTTCGAACTGCTAGGTTGGCAGAAGCTGGGCCTAACAGCGGGAGCTCACCCCGCTCCCTGGATTCAAACCGGCAACATTTCAGTCAGCAAATTCAGCAGCTCAGTGGTTTAACCCGCTGCACTATCAAGAGGCCCACTTTGGATCCTAGCATGACTTTTGATGACATACAATATTGCTTCACTTATAGACATTCATTCAAACTCATGTTGTACTGAACGGAGACATTCCAATATAGTTATATGTTTAATTGAATATTATTTTAGGAGGATTTTATTGGATCTTATTTTAATTGGTTTTAGGCATATGTGTTTATAATATTATGTTTTTAATTAGTATGGATACAAATTCCAATTAGTTACATTTATGTAAATTTTGTAAAACGTCATGTTTTCTTCTCTCTCTCTCTCTCGTCCCCTCTTCTGTAAGTGTTTGTATTGCACCATATCTTTGTGTATTTAGTAAAATACTAAAAGTGGTACCTATTCATCTATTCACATTTGCATGTTTTCAAACTGCTAGGTTGGCAGATTGGCTAGCAGCAGGAGCTCACCCCACTCCCCGGATTCAAACCGATGACCTTTCGGTCAGCAAGTTCAGCAGCTCAGCAGTTTAACCCGCTGTGCCACCAGGGGGCCCTTCTAGAGTAGGAGCAGAACATAAATACCCGCAAACAAAAATGTCATCCCCCCAATACCCACCTCGATTTCTGAACTCTTGTCATTACTTCAAGAAAAAGCATTTTTTCACACATGGAAATGCACGGATATATTACCATCTCAACTGATCAGGCATGAACAAAGTGCAGCGTATGGGCTACCAAGTGACCAAACCTAGGTTTTCCCCCCTTAAAATTTACCTTGAAATGTGCTTAAACTTTCTATGCCTTGTCTGCCTTGTTTTTTTTGTTCTTGAGTCCACCCTTGGTAGATCCTAACTCTATTATAGTCAATGAGATCTTTTAAAGTAATTTCAGTGATTATTGGATTTCAGTGTCAAATGCTGAATAACTAATTTTACCAAGGCAAATAGTTAAATAGTTTCACCTAGAGTTTGTTTTCATCAAGGAATTCTTTCATTCTTTTAGATCAGAAGTTTAATTAATTAATTTTTTTCTATTTAAAACTTTGATATCCCGATCTTCTCACCTCCAAGGAGGGACTCAGACTGGCCTCACAGCAAGAATTCAATGCAGTCAATAAAAATCAAAACATCATATCACCATACATAGTTAACATACATATAAATAAAATACATATAGATAACATACATTCATTTATTTGTTTTATTTATTTGCATCATTTCTACCCCGCTCTTCTCAACCCCCGAGGGGGGACTAAGAGCGGCCTAACAAAAGGCAACAATTCGATGCCGATACACAATATAAATACAATATAAAACCATAGACATTCAGGATTAAAATACAATTAGCATTCACACATAATACACATACACTTAAGTTAAAAACAGAGTTCCGTCCATCACATGAGCATTGAGCCATAACCATCAACATTACCAATTCCAATTCCAATCCAAAGTGCTGCATTGTGCTAATGTGCAAAAGCCTAGACCCAGAGCCATGATTTCACTTTTTCCTGAATGGCAGGAGGGATGGGGTTGATCGTATGTTGCTTGGAAGCGCATTCCATAGATGGGGAGCCACCACTGAGAAGGCCCTCTCTCTCGTCCCCACCAACCACATTTGAGAAGTTGGCGGGAGCAAGAGTAGGGCCTCCCCGGATGATCTTAAATTACGAGGTGGGACGTAGTGGCAGATGCGTTCGGACAAGTAAGCTGGGCCAAAACTGTATAGAGCTTTAAAGGTCAAGACCAGCACTTTGAATTGAGCTCGGAAGTGGATAGGCAGCCAGTGGAGCTGACACAACAGGGGGGGTGGAATGCTCCCTGTATTCAAGCCAAATTGCCAGATAAAAACACATTCAACTCAGTCCAGTATATATGGTTATTCACTTTATCCAAAAACAATCCCGATCTTTATTCTGGGAATGCTTCTTTCCGGAGCCAAGATTTTACTAGCCTCCTAAAGGACAGGAGGGAGGGGGCAGATCTAATCTCACTCAGGAGAGAGTTCCATAGCCACCACAGAGAAATCCCTGTCTCTCGTCCCCACCAACCGCGCTTGCAAAGGTGGTGGGACCGAGAGCAGGGTCTCTCCGGAAGATCTTAGCGTCCTTCATGATTTGTAGGGGAGAACACGTTCGGACAGTTAAACTGGGCAAGAGCCATCTAGGGATTAATCTGCCCTCTGTCCTGATGTAGCATCAGAAGTTTTATCTGCCCTGACTACATGAACTATGTTTGAGATCAGACTCTGTTGTTTTCCTCTGTACCAGCCATTGTACAAGGTATGAGTGCCATTGAGTGCTCCACTGATGTAAGTGGACATTCCTATGCAAAAATAATCTTTGTGATCCTCCATCTCAAATGTTGTGTTGCGATTAAAGTAATGGCTAGAACCCCTATTGATGAATTATGCAGCTATAATCAAATTTAAATATTTGTAGCTCCAGTTTTGGTCATCGTGGATGTTGGAAACATTTGCCAATGGCACAGCAACCAAACTTCCTCCAAAGACCAGCTTTTAGCTACTGCAATCCCTTCAAAAGCGGTCATTATCTAGCTAATACAGAGCGGTGGCAAATAAATGGAATAGCATCTACCCATCTTCCTATCTTTGGATGAAGAGAAATAATGTAATCCTCCAGGATGTCTAGAGGAAGCCTATGGACTTATGGATAATGCCGGTAGCTATGCATCCAGCTATAGAGACATAGTTGGATGTTTCTTTGCTGATCTCACTCTCTCCAGCAGGCAATTTAGCTTTTTTGTGATAATTAAGAGGGGGACCTGTGATAGTTCAACCTGTTGGAAATGTTTTCCAATCCAGGAACCTGGTGGTCAGTATACCTAGATAGCTCATAAAGAAAGCAAATGTAGTATACTTACAGAGTTCAGGAAATTCCTATGGCTCCGGAATAGAAAACACTAGTGTGTGTATGGTCACTTATATGCCAACTCTAAATAGTACTCCCTATGAATGATTAATGGTTAATAGGAATATTAACCATTAAACAGAGCAAATAGGGATTGCACAGGAGAGATAAAGTAAACCATGATGCAACGGATATGGTATGTGTAGTGCTTATTTTGCACATTTTGGTAAGTACACAGTTTTATACCATTTCTCTCTTACGACAGTCCCTTTTAGGTCTCAGCTAAATACATTTTGTTCTTGGAGGAAGTCTTATTTGAATATAGATAGAGAGATTGTAAGGTTGGCAGTATTATAGAATCAGGGCTTTCGCCCATAGTCATTACATAGCAAGTATGTCTCAGAGGAATATGTGGATATCCTTACATCAATTTCTCTTATTCATGGGATGACAGTGTTTTGGGGTCATTACTGACTTCCATGGCTTGATCGGCCCCATGACTGCTAAACCCTGTATGGTGACTGATTTAGCTTAATCTAGGGGAAATATCAAGTTCTGAGGTAGGATTCAAGTTGTCACCTGAGTTAGAAGGTGTCCAGACAGCTAGACTAGTTCTGAAACAGAGACACCAGCAGCTGTCTTGTCATCTCATGATTCTAGTTTCAGGTAGCCAAGGGATGCAGGTTGGCTTTGCCTTCCTACCCCCTCCTCTCATTGCTACCAGGCAGGACACCTCACCTATCTTTTCCAAGGCAGTCCACCAGCCTCATTAAGAAAGCTGGGCAGGGGAGATGTGTGTTACTGTTTTCTTTCAAGGTGGCTCAATGAGTCCCTATCAGGCCACCAAGTGGGCTCAACTCAGAAAACAGGACAACTGATAAAGTCCACTTTATTTATTTATTTATTTTCAGCATTTTTATCCCACTTTTTCAGCCCAAAGGTGACTCAGGGTGGCGTACAGATCAGCAACAACTAGACGCCACAACGCACGTACATACTAGGGGTGGATATCTCCAGTTGTTATCCTTAGAAAACCATTATCATTTTGTATTAAAATCAACTTAGACTGTAATTCGACCTGCGGCCAGCAACCCGGAAGTGACGTTTCTAAATCGAAACCGGGTCTGTCATTTTCGTAAAGGGTGCATTATTATGTCGTTTCTATATCTGCCCTTTCTTATCTTTAACCTACGTTGGTTCTCATCTGGCGGGGGAGAATAGAGGCGATGCCCTCCACTCTCCCCTGCCAGCTGAGAACCAACGCGGGTAATCTTTAACCCATGTTGGTTCTCAGCTGGCGAGGGGGCATGGAGAGCATGCACTCCATCCCTCCTCACCAGCTGAGAATCAACCCGCGCTAGAGATATCGTGGGTTGATTCTGAGCTGGCTTGGAGGCAGGCATCCCCTGTGCACTGCGCATGCGTGGCGCCACTAACGAAATAGTAATGAATTTCGTTATTAAATACGGCTCAATTTCGAAACAGAGCCGGAAAATTGTGCAAGAGTATCACTTTCGAAAAGGAAGCGGTTCCTGCCCCCCCCTCCAAGGAGTTTAGAAATAATTTTTTTCGATCAACCACCCCTAGTATATCCATATCAATTAAAACATTGGATATTGCATAATAATTTTTAAAACCAATTAAAACTATAATAATCAATGTCTTCCAGTTCAACTCCTTATCCATTTATATTGTTTAAGCCTTAAACGTTAAGGCATTCTGTGTTCATTATTTAATCACACTGTGTTTATCTGGTTATGCTGCGTTTCTGAAAGCTTGCTCGAAGAGCCCAGTTTTTACTCTTTTCTGAAAGGTCAGGAGGGAGGGGGTCGATCTAATATCCCTAGGAAGGGAGTTCCACAGCCAAGGGGCAACCACTGAGAAGGCCCTGTCTCTCGTCTCAGCCAAACGCTCCTGCGAGGAAGGCAGGATCGAGAGCAGAGCCTCCCCAGATGATCTTAAATTCCTGGATGGTTCATAAGAAGAGATGCGTTTGGACAGGTAAGCTGGGCTGAAACCATTTAGGACTTTATAGGCTAAAGCCAGCACTTTGAACTGTGCTCGTAGCAAACTGGGAGCTAGTGGAGATGGCACAACAGTGAAGCTGTATGTTCCCTGAGCACTGCCCCTGTTAGTAGCCTGGCTGCCGCCCGCTGAACCATTTGAAGCTTCTGAACAGTCTTCAAAGGCATTTATCTGTGTAGAACCATCCTAAGTAAGCAATCTAGGATTATAACATAACATTCACACATATGATTTGTGTAGAATAATTCCCCTAAAACATTTCTAAATGTGTACATGCTGGGTAAAACATAAACAGAAATATGTATTCATTTTTTCCTCTAGCAAGGCGAAAACTGGGGGAAACTATTCAGCGGTGTATTTGCAACTGTAGGCCTTCATGCACTGTCACTCTGCAGCGTCAAAGCTGTGTTTAGATGAGGGTTTTGTGAAGATATCTATCCAAGTCCTGTCCTAAAAAACATGCTCATATTTTGAGTGCCTACTAGTTTATTCCAGTTAGTTACCCACTCCCAGCACTTTTCCTGACTGCATCCCTTTGGAGTGGATGAGGATTGTGCATCCACCTGTTGATGTTGCCCCTTGAGATTGTCATTTCATAAGAGCAATCACTTTATCAGATCTCAGCATGCACCAATGAAGTAATGAGACTCCTTCATGGAAATACATGTTTAATAAGTCATATGGCAGTGGACAAAATCAATTCACATGATGATAGCATTTTAAAATAATGTTATTCAAACAAATCAAAATCAAATCAAATCATTTATTGCTTATTCGTCGCCGTCTCACACAATGCTCTCTAGGCAACTTACAGTCATAAGAGACAGACAGTTGAGCAAATAAACACAATTTGAAACCCAATTAAAAATTTAACATCCATCAAACGCTTTACTAAACATCCAGGTTTTTAGTGCAATACAGAAGCTGTTGTCTGATGGCAAGGTGTTCCATAATCTAGACGCCACTGCTGAGAAGACTTTATACCTAGTGGATTCTAAGTGAATCTCCCTGGGGGCAGGAAGACATAATAGGTTCTCTTGTGCAGATCTGGTTGACTATTGGGGCTGATAGGGGAAGAGGCGGTCCTGAAGGTACAACGGTTCCTGGCCGTACAACGCCTTAAGGGAGATCCGGTGCTCGATAGGCAGCCAGTGCAGTTGACGCAGGGCAGGTGTAACACTACATCTAGCAGATATTGAGCCGGGAGTTTAATATAGCAACAATACCCGGTTGGAAGCAAAAGAAAGAACAATGCTCGGTCCAGAAGATTTTCCTGCTATATGTGTGTATGTCTTGTATGTCAAAAACGGCAGGGATTGTCTGCTGTATGTGTTCTGTGATCTGCACTGAGTCCCCTTCGGGGTGAGAAGTGCAGAATATAAATAAAGGTTACTGTTATTATATACCTGTAAGAAGCCTGGCTGCTGCATTTTGAACAAAACGAAGCCTCCGGGTTACCGACAGAGGAAGGCCAATGTAAAGAGCATTACAGTAATCTAGCCTCAAGATGACCGTTGTATTGATGACTGTGGCCAAGGCCTCCCGAGAGAGATAGGGTGCCATCTGCCTAGCCAGGCGAAGGTGGAAAAATGCCAACTTGCTGACGGCAGAGACTTGAGCTTCCACCATCAGCAGTGGGTCAAAAATAACACCAAGGCTCTTAACGGTGGCCAATGGAACAAGTGGCTCACCATCAAGAGTAGGCAGAGGGCACTCCACTCCCACAGGACGACCAGGCCACAGGATCTCCATCTTTGCTGGGTTCACCCCCAGTCTGCTGGCACGCAGCCATCCAGTCATGGTTTCTAAGCAGAGAGTGAAATTATCGGGTACCTCAGCCACCCTGGCTTCTAAACGCAGAAGAAGCTGGGTATCATCAGTGTACTGATAGCACTCCAGCCCAAAGCTCCGCACCAGCTGAGCGAGTGGCGGGACATAAATGTTAAATAAAAGAGGGGAAAGGATAGCCCCCCCCGCCTTTTTTTTTTTAAAAAAAATTATTAGAGTTTTATATAACATTATATTAAAAGAGAGGAAAATGGTATGAGTAAAGGAAAGGTTTCAGGTATCTGGGGAGGAAAGAGATGGTATTTGGAAAGAAAAAGAGAATGAGTGTTTGGGATTAGGATTATCAAGGAATATAAGGGGAAAGGATAGCCCCTTGAGGCACCCCACAGTGAAGGGAGCGCCTCTCGGAGACCTGTCCCATCCACTCTACTCGCTGTCCCCAATTCCGAAGAAATGAGGCGAACCAATTTAGGGCTGTCCCACGTACTCCGGAAACAGCGAGGTGGTGTGTCAATAGATCATAATTGACTGTGTGGATGCTTTGAACTCATCTTATTTAAGGTTAAAACAAACTGAGTTTAAAACTTATTGGGATTAATTTTTATTTATGATGTAAGATCATTATTTTTAAAAATGTGCCAGGTAGTGATCATTTTTCAGATGGATTTAGAATTTTCCCTGCAAAGAGGATGGTATGTGTTGCTTTATTAACAATTAGCAAGAGGAAAGGGTGGTTGCATTTGATGTAAGTTTCAGGGGAACAACACCTTGCTGTGATCTGTATAGCAGTGACTGCCCCTGCCACGGTGCCACTCTCGTGAATATCCACGACAGCCTTGTGAACAGCCTGTATGGAAATAAAGACATTTTCTTGTTTACATATGCAGAAGGTACAAGGATGTCCTGAGATTTGGCACTCTATGTTGAGTGCCAGAAATAAAATATAATAATAAATATAATAAAACAACTGTATTCTTATATCCCGCCACCGTCTCCCTGAAGGGATAAAATATCTCTATGTTCCATGGAATTATATATATGGAAAGGAGTTGTATCTATCCATTCTGTGGGCTACAATAGTAACCTCTGACAAATATCACCAAAGGTCAATTACGTCCAATAATGATGTGTGTGTGTGTGTCTATATATGTATACACACACACACACACACACACACTGTTATGGAACAGAGACGTAAGCAGCCAAGTCCAGGAGTAAAATCATTTGCATTATTATATATACGTAATGTAATGGTTTAAAATGTTTAATATGTATACATTTTAATTTAATTTATTTTAATCTTAATGTTTTGTATATGTTTTAAGGCATTGAAAAATTGCCTGCATGTAAGCCGCCTTGAGTCCCTTTCGGGGTAGAGAAAGGCGGGGTATAAATAGGGTAAATAAATAAATAAAATTAATAAAAAAAACATTTTTAGGACAAATTACAAGACAAGCAGCACCAGCATTTGTATTTTTATTTCATGGGGATTTCTACACTGATGTGTTTGGCTTAGTTTGGTGGAACGAAGTAGAAGATTCTATCTCTTGGACGCAGTCTGGACAACAAGACTTGGTCTGACTCAGCCTAAGTTGGCTGTTCAGACTGGACACCAGCACCATTACTCTTCCATGAATAAGGCCCATATCACTGTTGTCAATGCTAGCTGACAACAGAGTTCAAACTCCTGGCCATCAGGACCACCTTTGCTTATGTCAGACGGGACCTTCACTAGCAAGGAGGAGAGACATTGCCTGCATAAATGTTGAATTGAATGTTCAGAATCCAGGCTTGTTCTGGGGCAGATTTACACTGGGCTAAATTATCCAGTGTACATGAGCCCTTGGATCATTTTTAAAAGGTATTGTGCCTTGAGAGATTTGGCATATGTCACAGATTGTATCTAGTCATGAGCATTATACAGTCATGGTTTAGTTCTCTTTCCAGAGTCTAAGGAACACCAAAGTATTATATACGTTCATTGTTAGTGGACACCAGCTAGTGGTTTCTGACTATTTCCACTTTATTTATTTATTTATTTACTTCTCACCTCTATTGAGGGACTCAGACCGGCATAACAGCAAAAAATCCATGCTATACAATTTAAAAACAACAACAACATATTAAAATACATAAAAACCCAGCATAAAACCACATCACCATTAAAACAATTCCACTCAATCTGTAAACGTGGTCATACATTCAGACAATAGCCCATCTCAGCCTATTCTGGGAAGGCTTGGTTCCACATCCAGGTCTTCACCTGGACAAGGCTTTATGACAAGGCTCTGTGATATTTTTTTAGAAATCCATGACTGTGCCAGTAATGCCCATTAATAACTTCATAACTTACTTGGAAATAGCCTATCTGAAGATATGTGTGGTAATGCAAAGTTGCAGATATGGCTCCAGATGAAACATTAGATTCAGCCACATTGTAACTTGCTAAGTTCTGCTTGCTGTTAGTTATTTGATACTGATAATTATTCTCAATATCATACTTACTCTGGAAACCTTCAGATTGGGTTCCCCAGTTATTCCAGACAGGTCAGCATTTTCACTGAAGACATCAGTCATGCCCATTTTTTGCAGCAAATCTTTCGCATTGTAAGATGTAGACATTGACAGTTTTGGAATGAATAGATGAATTTCTCTGGTTAACAAAGAAACAACAACATTCCAAATATTAAATAATTGTAATTAAATCACAACCAGGTGTTGTCAAAACTTGAGGGTACACACACACACACACACACACACACACAGTTGGACAGGGTCATGAATAATTAGATAAATATGTCTCCATCTGCCTGAAAACCTTTGGTAACATCAATTGATATAACCTCACCAGCATATATACTGTTCCAATCAATGATGGAGGAGCCACCTCATATCTTCTTGCTCAATGAACTCCCACCTTATCAACAAACCATACTTGCTGTGGATGATGAGATTTCCCAGCGGCACTACTGTGACTGGATCTTGCCTATTCCCCGGCCACTGTGGATATGTGTTGGCCAAATTACCTTATCTGGACACAATCCATTATTGGATTTATACCTATGGTGGTCTGATTTCTTTGCTTGAAAAAAAAAGAAGAAAACAGTGGCCTGAAACAATTGTGAATTGCTGTCAGTTTTCTGGGCTGTATGGCCATGTTTCAGAAGCATTCTCTCCTGATGTTTCACCCATATCTATGGCAGGCATCCTCAGAGGTTGTGAGGATTGTTGGAAACAAGGCAAGTGGGGTTTCTATGTGGGAGAAAGAACTCTTGTTTGTGTGAGGCAAGTATGAGTGTTGCAACTGATCACCTTGATTAGCATATATATAAACCCCACTTGCCTAGTTTACAACAGACCTCACAACCTCTGAGTATGCCTATCATAGATGTGGGTGAAGCATCAGGAGGTAATGCTTCTGAAACATGGCCATACAGCTCGGAAAACTCACAGCAACCCAATTTGAATCCAGTTTTTTGGATAAAGATGCAAAATAAATCAACAAGCAAAAGTCTAATGCAGGCCTGAGCGAACTTTGGCCCTCCAGGTGTTTTGGACTTCAACCCCCACAATTCCTAACAGCCTACCGGCTGTTAGGAATGGTGGGAGTTGGGGTCCAAAACACCTGGAGGGCCAAAGTTTGCCCAGGCCTGGTCTAATGAATATAATGAAAAGTGCTGAAGACACTGATAGGAAGACTTACCTGAGTGTTAAGGATGTTTGCCATTTAGCCAGAGTTTCACTTGATAAGGCACTTTCCACTTGCTTCATTTTCCCGATGTCTGGCAGTATGAAAAATGCAGAAGCGTCTCCTTTATATGGGACTTCCACCACCCAGCAAGACAGATTTTGGTCGTAGAGAAAATTGAAATAGTCTTGTCGATACATCATAGAGACTTTCACAGTGGTGTTTGCATCCAGGAAAAAGTCTGCTTCTCTGGTATAGTAAGGATCGAAAGGGTTTTCCCAGTGAGCTTTGTGGGATAGAGAAATGTCACAGGTTAGCGTGAATATTAATGATCAAAAAGGCAAATTGATGATATTTATGTGCTTATGTATGCCAGTCCAAAGAGCCCCCAGTGGCGCAATGTGTTAAAGCCTTGTGCCAGCAGGACGGCTGACTGACAGGTCAGCGGTTTGAATCCAGGGAGAGCAGGTTGAGCTCTCTTTGTCAGCACCAGCTCCCCATGCGGGGACATTTGAGAAGCCTCCCACGAAGAGGGTAAAACATCAAACATCTAGGAATCCCCTGAGCAACATCCTTGCAGACGGTCGATTCTCTCACACCAGAAGCAACTTGCAGTTTCTCAAGTCGCTCCTGAAGTGAAAAAAAAGTCCAAGAAACATAAAATGGTACATTTTTTAAAAATCCAGATCCATTCAAATGAACTGTGAAATTTTTTTTGGAAATATAAAACAAGGTGGCAACGGCACTAGTAGTTAAAACAGTTGAGACATATTGTACATATGGGACTCCAATTTACATCCTGCAAAAACATTCCTTATCTCATGGTCTTTTAAAAAAATTAAATTAAAAATCACTCTTCAAATACTGAGCACATCAACCAGCAAAGACTGAAAATGGCCTGTTCCTCTTCCTTTTTTAAAAAATAGAAAATTTGAGATGCTACTCTTTGAATTTAATTCTGAGATACGGTATTCTGTTATAAGCTGACATTCTCGCTTTCATTCATTTGGATCCTCACATTACATTAGCCACATATCTCACATATCCCAAGTCATTCCTGGGCAACATCCAGGAACTTCTGGTCTCTAATATGAGGTAAATGTGACTATCCTGATTTTATCCCATGTTAAGGAAAGCTTCGTGGTATGCTTCGGGGAGCGGGGGATGTGAATGGCTGGGCTCATTTTGATTCTAGTTACAGGCTATCAAGACAGTTGGGCCAGTTTCTAACTTGAACCATTGGCTGTTGTCTTCATAGTCATCCTGTGCTCCCTTGTCTCATGTGGCCTAGGGATGTGGGATGGCAGCCCCCAGCTGTCCTCTCCCTCAGTGCCATGACTGTTCCCAGCAATGACATTTCCTACCATGTTCCTGGGTGATCTGGGTGACGTCAGCCAGAATGCCCAGGAACAGTGAAGGTGAGTGTTGCAGATGTGCAGGGGCGGTCTAAGGTTATTTAAAATGGTAAGCGAACATTATTTTGGTGCCGCCCCCAAAAACCCATTATTTTGGCTCCCTCCTCATTGGGGGCTTCTTCACAAACCAGATTAGCAGCCAAGATTGGGGGAGAGAAAGAACCCTTGTCTGCTTGAGGCAAGTGTGAATATTGCAGTTGGCACGTCTACACTGCTGAATGAATGAATGCATCCTGGCCTTGCTTAACTGCCACGGGGTCCTGGGAGTTGTAGTTTGGAGAGGCACCTGCTATAGCCTAAGGACCTTATGGGGGGGAGAGAACAAACTCCCTGGGACCCCTGAGTCCTGAGAAGCGGAGAAAGGTCTGTCCGCCCCATCCATCCATCTCTTTGCTGCTGCTCTTCCAAGAGAGAAGGGGGTCCTGGAGGGAGCCAAGGAAGGGAAAGAAAGCAAGCCAAGGGAAGGGAAGGAAGGCAAGCCCCGCCTAGCCTCACCTCCTCGCGGGCGCCCTCCGCCGCTTCCTCCTCCTGAGGCACCGAGGTGCTGCTGCCTCTCTCGGGTCCACGACTCGCATTATTATGACTAGGAGCGAGGAGCCGCCTTCGCCGCCCTCATGCCGTGGGCCCCGCAGTCTGAGCGGGTGGCTTCACACCTTCGCCTGGCTGATGGCTTCCCGCCTGAGGAGCCGCTCTGGTGGAGACGGATGACCGCGCGCGCAGCCCAGGGACAGCGAGGGGGGCGGTGGTTGTGCGCATGCTCCGGGAGAGGGAGAAAGGGAGAGGGAGGGAGGCTGGACGCTGGACCTCCTGTCTGGCGGTGGTCCTACAGGTAGGCCAGGGAATGCATCTGGGTAAGGGTGCATTCCCCATGCACCAGATGGCGCCCCATGCGGCCGCTTCCTTGGCCTACCTGTAGGACCACCCCTGCAGATGTGACAGTTGTGGCATGGGAGGTGAAGGGTGTCCTCTGCGGTAGTTGCTCAGTGGTGCCCAACCATGTTCATTGTGGCTGGGCAAGCAGGATTCCCTGCTGCTTCTGAGACAGTTCAGGGAGTCCAAATTGGGCCAACATATGGAGCTAACCCAATGTATGGGACGCAAGATTGAACTTGCATTACTAATCAGACAAGCCTCATAATTTTTGGAGGCCTGTTGTCAGGCCTCTAAAACAAATACCTCTCCATTGGTGCCCCTTGTCGTGGGGGAGAGGCTTGTGTACCTAAATGAAGTTGTGAGCTATGCTGGCGGTGGCATAATAGCCACCAGTAGGGCCTCCCATGCCAGACAGGTTACAACCGGAGGGTCTGGCAAAGAGCGTCGATGGGCAGGATGGGCTCTCTAGCCTTCTGGCAACCATCCTAGGAGAAGGAAAACTCTAAATTCAAACCCAGGCAGATGGTGCTCGTTTAACCCTGTAAGGTCAACCATCTAAGAGAAGGAAACTTGAACCAACCCTACGACCTGAGGACCTTGCTGCCACCGTCCAAGCTTGCAGACGAACCTTTGGTTTAAAGGGTGAGGCCAATTCTGTGCACTCTGCGCTCTACCCAAAAAACCCATTGCACGGGCTCAAAGGACACATCCAACCTCCGAATCATCAACGCGCTTGTAGAAAGTGTTTGATGAGTCCTTCCTGAATCTTCGTTCGCAAAGAAAAGCCAAGAGATCAGTGGTTCTCAACCTGTGAGTCGCCAGGTGTTTTGGCCTACAACTCCCAGAAATTCCCACTAGTTTACCATCTGTTAGGATTTCTGGCAGTTGAAGACCAAAACACCTGGAGACCCCAAGTTAAGAACCACCACCCTAGAGAAAGAGACCTAGAAATCAACTTTAATTATCTGGATTCCTGAGTGTTTCACCAGACCAAAATCATTTGTTTTGTTTTTAATGTACCTTTGAAGAAAATATAGTTTACAAGAACCATTACGGTCAATGGATCCAGATCTTCCACTGCCTGGGCTATTTTCCCATGAGTTTTGGTTTGCACATACTCATTTATCTGCTTTTCAGCTGCAGTGGAATCGCCAAAGTTTGAAGAAAACCCTTCAGCAGAATATAAACTTTCAATGTCCTCCAGAAACTTTGGCAGTATTTTCAGTGTTTCGTTTATGAACATGGCATTCCCTATGTTCACTTGTGCTTTGTTATTTGGGTGGTTAAGCGTGTGGATAAGCTGGTGGAATCCTTTGTGGATCTCATTCTCCTCAATCTCAGACAGGTTAAAAGCAAGACTTTCATAAATCTGGTTTTGGGTTTCAGATCTGGCACCCAGAACTAGCATAGCAAAAGCGGTGGAGATACTGAAGGGAGAAAAGAAAATATTTTTGGTAGCCGTGCTGGATGCAATGTGCCTGTAGAATCTGAATGCAAAATCGGCATTATTGGGAGCTATCTTTTCATAATATATAGTCTTTTCTTGTTCTTCTTCCAGAGGAGAATCCTGATCTTCAAATACGATTTTATCTCCATGACCATTTGGACCAATGTTGTGTCTTGGGTGGTGTTGACAATATACTTGAAGAACAATAAGCAACCAGAAAGGGTAAATGGGCTTCATGGAGGTCTGCGAAAACAAAATCAAAAAAATCTTACAGACAATAAATTTCTTTAAAAAGCAAGGTTTTATTCTCAAGGGAAGTTAATTGAAAGAGAATTGTAATTATTAGAAATAAAAAGGCATAGCATGAGTGATTATAGAGTTGAGCCAAAGCTAACAAAATGAATTTCAACAAGGACAAATGTTGGCCTCAAAAAGAAATACATTAGTCATAATGGGGGACTTCAACTATCCCCGAATAGATTGGCCAAATTCTTGTTCTACGCATGAAAGAGAGACAAGGTTCCTCGACATGCTAGCTGACTATTCCCTTGAGCAGATGGTCATGGAACCAACCAGGGGAAAGGGGATCCTGGACTTGGTGCTAACTAATGAACAAGATCTCGTTCAAGATGTCCTTGTAACTGAGCCCATAGGTACCAGTGACCATAACACAATAACCTTCAACGTAAGTTTGGATAGCAAACTGTCAGTGAAAACTAACACAGAGACCTTAAATTTTCACAAAGGGAATTTCACCAAAATGAGAAAAATTGTAAAGAACAAACTAAAAGGAACAGTAAAAAAAAAATCAAATCCCTCCAAAATGCTTGGAAACTGTTTAAAAATACCTTAAAACAGGCCGAACTAAAATGCATTCCAATAAAAAGAAAGAGGCATGGAAAGTCCAAAAGGACACCAGTATGGCTTACAAATGAAGTAAAAGATGTGATTGGAAAGAAGAAAAACTCATTTAAGAAATGGAAGGCTCTTCCTACCGAGGAGAACAGAAAGGAACACAAGCTCTGGCAAACTAAATGCAAAGCAACAGTCAGGAAAGCCAAGAGAGATTTTGAGGCACACATAGCAAAGAATATTAAAAAAACAACAAAAACTTCTTTAAGT
Organism: Anolis apletophallus; assembly: GCA_030556195.1. NCBI lineage: Eukaryota > Metazoa > Chordata > Lepidosauria > Squamata > Anolidae > Anolis > Anolis apletophallus. The sequence continues at coordinate 8,779,803 of JARBWK010000002.1, read as the reverse complement.
ACATCAGAAGCAGGAACCCAACTAGAAAAGCAGTTGGGCCACTCAACGACAATGGTCAGAAAGGGAAAATCAGCGAAGACAAGGAGATTGCTGAGCGGCTAAATGACTTCTTTGCCTCCGTTTTCACACAGGAGGACAGACAACATATGCCTGCAGCTGAGTCAGTTTTTTCAGGGAGGGAATTAAATGAATTAAACCAGATAGAGATAAACAAGGAAGATGTTCTCACATGCCTTACTAAACTAAATGTCAACAAATCACCAGGGGCAGATGGCATCCACCCCAGAGTTCTTAAGGAACTCAAGTGTGAAATTGCTGAAATTCTAGCCAAAATATATAACCTTTCTCTAAGATCAGGCACTGTACCCGAGGACTGGAGGGAGGCAAATGTAACTCCGATCTTCAAGAAAGGATCCAGGGGTGATCCAGGAAATTATAGGCCAGTTAGTCTAACCTCAGTTCCAGGCAAAGTGATGGAAACCATTATTAAAGAAAAAATTACTAAGCACATAGAAGAACAGGCATTGCTGAAGGAAAATCAACATGGTTTCTGCAAAGGCAAATCATGTCTTACTAACTTGTTAGAATTCTTTGAGGGTGTAAATAAACACATAGATAAAGGGGACCCAATTGATATTGTTTACCTTGACTTTCTAAAGGCTTTTGACAAAGTCCCTCACCAAAGGCTCCTAAATAAGCTCTTCAGCCATGGAATCAGGGGACAGGTCTTGTCCTGGATTGGAACCTGGCTAAACTGTAGGAAACAAAGGGTGGTAATAAACGGACATTTCTCTGGGTGGAAAGAGGTGAGAAGTGGGGTACGCCAAGGTTCAGTTTTGGGTCCGTTACTTTTTAATTTATTCATTAATGATCTGGATGTAGGAGTGAATTCTGAGGTAGCAAAGTTTGCAGACGACACTAAATTGTTCAGGGTAGTTAAAAATGAAACTGATTGTAAAGAGCTCCAGAAAGATCTCTCAAATTGAGTGAATGGGCAACAAAGTGGCAAATGCATTTTAACCTAAACAAGTGTAAAGTCATGCACATCGGGGCAAAGAACCCCAACTACACCTACAAATTGATGGGATCAAAGCTTTCCGAGACAAACCAGGAAAGGGATCTTGGGGTCTTGGTGGACAGCTCAATGAAGATGTCAACCCAGTGCGCAGCAGCAGTGAAAAAAGCAAATTCTATGCTTGGCATGATCAGAAAGGGAATCGAAAATAGGTCAGAAAATGTTGTATTACCTCTCTACAAATCGATGGTAAGGCCACATTTGGAGTACTGTGTACAATTCTGGTCTCCGCACCTTAAGAAGGATATAACGGAACTGGAAAAGGTACAGAAAAGGGCAACAAGAATGATCCAAGGGATGGAGCGGCTCCCTTATGAAACCAGGTTGCAACGCCTTGGTCTTTTCAGCCTTGAAAGACGGCGTTTAAGAGGTGACTTGATCGAAGTGTATAAAAATCATGCATGGGATAGAAAAGGTGAATAAAGAAAAAATGTTCTCTTTGTCACAAAACACTAGGACTAGAGGGCACTCCCTGAAGCTCCAAGGTAGGAAACTTAGGACTAACAAAGGGAAATATTTCTTCACCCAGAGGGTCATTGGGTTATGGAACTCACTTCCAGAAGAGGTTGTGACAGCTGTCAGCCTGAACAACTTCAAGGCAGGATTAGACAGATTCATGGATACCAAGTGTATCGGGTAGTTACTGAAAAGGACATTCAAGTGCCACCTCGGAGTTGGTTGAGGTAGGCAGGATTTCCCTGGGTACTGGTTGTGGGGGGTCGGGAGCAGGTGAGGGTTTTGCCCTCCTTTCTGCTAGAGATCCCCGTGTACAACTGGTGGGCCACTGTGTGATACAGGATGCTGGACTAGATGGGCTGAGGTCCGATTCAGCATGGCTCTTCTTATGTTCTTATGTTCTTATGGATACTACACTTAGGCAGAAAAAAATGAATTGCACAGATATCGAATAGATGACACCTGGCTCAGCAACTGTACTTGTGAATGGCCATCTGTCAGGTGTGATTTGATGGTGCTTTTCCTGCATGCCAAGGAATTGAACTGGATGGCCCTTGTGGTCTCTTCCAACTCTATGGTTCTATTATTTGATTCTTGCCACTCCTCCCTATTTGAGCCCCACAGCTCATTCCTGTTTATTACATAGCTTTGAGTAGCTGCTACTAGGCCTGGGTAATCATGGTTCTAAATATTTGGTAAGTACTTTAGAACCAAAGTTCTGGAGGTGAAAACTAGATGGCGCTGGTGCTTTGCTTCTGTCTTTAAATCGCCAATAATGAAATAATAATAAAAATTTGAAAGTTTTGTTAGAGTTCTGAAATGTTCACCACCAGAACTTTAGCAACACTGTAGAAGCAAGGCACCAGCGCCACCTAGTTTTCACCACCAGAACTTTGGTTCTAAAGTGCTTACAAAACTATTTAGAACCATGATTGCCCAGGCCTAGCTGCTACACTTATAACTGATCATAAAGGTACATCATGGTGCTTGCCAAACTTTACGAATGTTTGATACTTTTCTGAAAAATTAGTTGAAATAACTGAATGAACTTGTAACCCACAAATATCTTGCTTTTTGCAGTATACAGTGCAGGTGAGCCCCCTTCCCATCAAAAGCCCCCAAACAGTTAATAAAAAAACATCATTGGTCCACAAAGACAACTAGCCATATGGTTGTTCTTTAAAATACGCTGATGCTATATGTGGACACTTTCTGCACATAAGTGGGTATCCTAACTGGAAAGCCTCCATGTGTAGCAAAGGGCCCCTCTTATCATACCTCTTTCTCTCTGAGTGAGCACAATGATGACATGAGGAAGAGAGCAATGCAAGCTGTTATCCTCCTTATGTGTCAAATCAAAAGAAACAGGAGTTTAGGATTTTTTTTTACTAAAATAAAGAAAAAAACAGTAGAAAGAAACCCAATGAATTGTGTAGCCAAAAATATAAATACAGGAGAGGCAAAATGCAGGAAGTCTGTCCACACTTGAATATTTTCTTCAGCCCACAAATTTCTAGCATTGCAGATGTGAGACTCTAAAACTAACTCATTATTTGATTTCCTCTGTTTGTTATGTTCACATTCCCTTGATAACTTTACCTGTCCCGTTTTTTTTAGCTGCTTAAACCATATTTCTAAATATTCCGTTGACATTTGAAGTTACTATAATGAGAGGAGTGAGAGAAATCATTAGGGAGGTGTGTTGGGGGAATGGAACCAACTCTGTAAGGATTCATGAAAAACTGAAACAGGTAAATAAAAATGTAGATCATACTTACAGATGCTCTAAAAGAATCTTATAGTACCGTACTGGTCTATGCTACTCCGTGCTTTGTTGTTTTTGTGTTAGACTTATATAGCACCAAATTTTTAGTATTAATCATTAAGCAGAACAAATATAGGTTATCAAAGGGGACAGAGGGCACAATGTGTTGCAATAGATGTGTAAGCTATCCCTTCACATTGTGCAAGGCCATCAACAGTCCATGTAAGCAAGAAATCATTTGTATGGGATTTTAGATTCATGATTTCAAACTGTGGGGCTCTTCCTCCAAGCATGAAAATGGGGACATCCTTGTGAATGCCCAATGACCCAGGTTTATATGTGTCATATGAAGAGTATCTCCAAATAAGTCAAGGAACAATGAAATAGCTGTTGTACTCATTATCAGAAAACCAAAGTCAAACATGAGTCGAAATATTGGATACCTTGTTTCTTCTATTTTATGGGTTATTTATTTATTTATCGTATCAGGAACGAACCAAAAGTACAGCTGCAATGTATTTTTTAAAACCCACAAAGTTTAGAAACTTGTCAGTCTATTAAATGTCCGTTGACCAATAGCTGGCCACTTGGAATGCCTCTGGTGTTGCTATAAGAAGGTCCTCCAATGTGCATGTGGCAGGGCTCAGACTGCATTGTAATAGGTGGTCTGTGGTTTGCTCTTCTCCACACTTGCATGTTTGTGGCCCCATTTCTTAAGGTTGGCTCTGCATCTCATGGTGCCAGAAAGCAGTCTGGTCAGCGCCTATTTTATGGGAAGATAAGCATCATGTTCGAGTAAAAGAAGTGTATATAAAACTGTCATTTCTCTGGGAGATTACTCCTTCCAACCAAAGATAAAGCTACCCAATTTGGCTCCCAACACCATGTTTTGTTTGATGTTGTTTGAGTGACACAATTGTATTTATTTATTTATTTATTTATTCATTTATTTATTTGCCCCATTTATACCCCGTCTTTCTCTACCCCAGCAGGGGGACTCAAGGCAGCTTACAATGGCACATACACAGTGTTTCAAAACAACAAATTCATCTTATAATAGTTTAAAATTACAACATATTTAAAATGGTTAAAATACGTTCAAAGTTAAAAACACACCATCCAGAGTTCAAGGTCTAAGGCCATTCGAAGGTCAAATTGCACATAATTCTATATTTGGCATACTGCATTGCCCTAATTTTCAAAAGCCTGCTCCCAGAGGTTTTGTCTCTCATTCATCTGAAGGCTAGCAGGGAGGGGACTGATCTAATGTCTCTAGGAAGGGAGTTCCACAACCAAGGGGCCACCACTGAGAAGGCCCCATACTTGTGAGGCAGGCAGGACTGAGAGCAGGGCCTCCCCAGATGATCTTAGTCTCTGAGCTGGCTTGTAGGGGAAGATATGCTTGGACATGTTGTCTTGGAATGATGTGGGTATCACTGTACTCTTCCTCTAAAAGCAGGAAATATTAACTATCTTCAAGCGAGTAGCAAAGGAAGCAATTGAGCTTTTCTTAGTGTTGTCTTTGTTGCATATATGAACTTTGCACTGGATAGAGATAATTAAAATGTCAAACTATTTTTGTCTTTCCAAAAGAAGAAAGAAATTTTATTCCTCTCCTTTATTGTTTTTGCTATTCTCACCGAGCTCAAGGAAATTTGAGGAGTGCATGTGGCCCATGATTTGATAGTCTGCAGAGCAGTTCCTCCACACCATTTCAACACCAGCACGGTTCCCCTTGCACACATTTTTCTTTACTGTTTGATCTGATAGAGAAACATGAAGTTTTTGAAAGCTACCTGGGATGAGTTCTTAATAATGGTTAAGTATTATTTATTTGTTTGTTTACAGTATTTATATTCCACCCTTCACATCCTGAAGGGGACTCAGGGTGGATCACAGAACACATATACGGTAAACATTCAGTGCCGATATACACTGACAGGACAGACAACGGTACAGATAGAGGTATATAGGCTTTTCCCATCTTTGGCATCTTGGAGGCTATGCTCGATTTCGGCCACGGGGGTATGCTGTCGCTCCAACCTTCATGCCAAAGAGCCCTGTTTTTTATTGAATTGCTGGCATTTTCTGGTATTTCTTTATGGTGCCATTAAAATATTTCCCTGCTTAAGCGGTACCTATGAGTCTATTCACAGCTGTTTTCGATCTGCTAGGTGGGCAGTGAACTAGGCTGAAGGTCGGGCGCTCATGGCCTGACCCGGGCTCCAAAGTATCCAATGTATATAGTGTAGGAGTACGCTGTCTGGAAAACGTCTAACAGAATTTAAGTCTGAGGGATGGCCACAAAACTTACTAAACTGATCAGATGGTTTCAGGTCTTGAAACAGAATATCTTCAAGATATCATCTAGGACTAACAGCGACTTGAGCATTTATCTCTGAGGATAGAAATGTTAGTGAAGGTTGAGTATCCCTTATCTAGATTTCTGAAATTTAAAATATTCCCTGACATTCCCAAAATGTTCTGCCACTTCCAATAGGTCTTGTGTGGTAAACCAGTTTAATGATGGGTTTGAAAATAACCACATAAGAGGTTGGAAGGGAAGAAAGTAGGTTCAGAGTGGTAGCAGCTAGCTACCAGCTGTTAGGAAGTCTAAAGCACCCAGAGGGGCGAAGGTTGCCCATGCCTGATTTAGCTGCTAAAAAAAGTGAGCAATTTTAAAGTCACCTGAACAGGGTGTTATTTTCTTTTGCTATTTATTTTTTGGTAGGGTTCAGAATCTTCCCAATGAAGAGGATACTCTGTGTTGATTGATGAACAATTATCACCAGGAACGGCTTGTTGTAACTGATGGTAAGCGGAGGATGAAGATGAGCAGAACGGAGCATAAACTCTATAGTAGTGACAGCTGCTGCCTCTGTGCCACTCTCATTAACATCCAACACAGCCTTATGAATAACCTGTAAGGAAAGAACATTTTTACTGTCTACAGGTCATATCTGTCCATATTTCACAGATAATAATAATAATAAACTTTATTTATATCCTACCACCATCTCCCACAGCGGGGACTCGGGGCGGCTCATGAGGCCAAGCCCAAACAATCTACTTCACCGGAAGTGACCTAGCCACAGTGATCCAGGCGACGGTCATCTCGAGGCTGGACTACTGTAACGCCCTTTACATCAGTCTTCCTTTGTCGGTCATCTGGAAGCTCAAACTGGTGCAAAACGCAGCAGCGAGACTCCTGGCTGGAGTGCCAGCCAGGGCTCATATTACTCCAACTCTGCAGCGATTGCACTGGTTGCCAATCGAGCATCTTCAAGGTGTTGGTCTTGAACTTTAAGGACTTGCATGGTCTAGGGCCAGTGTACCTAAGGGACCGTCTACTCCCATATGTTCCCCAGAGATCTCTTTGATCTGAGGATCTTAATCTCCTACTGATTCCCTTCCTGCGAAGCATTCACTTATCATCAACTAGGCAGAGAGCTTTCTTGGTAGCAGCACCATGCCTGTGGAACAGTCTACCGCCTGAAGTACGGGCAGCGAGCGAGCTATCGGCTTTCCGGAAAGCTTGCAAAACGGCATTATTCCGACAAGCATTTAGCCTCTGACCACTCTTGGTTTTAGCAGAATATTGTTGAAGTAGTTTATACTGCATTGGTTTTATGTAGATACATAAGTGATTTTTTCCAGGTGTTCAGGAAAATTTAAATGATCTACCCAGCACACACAATTCTAATCCCCAAATAGGTTCACTGATAGCTCCAAAGGATATTCACCATGTGAATGACATGAAAATCAGCAGTACCACTGGTCTCAGATAAAGGATCTTGTCATTACAGATAGCTCAAGGATCTACTCAATCTATTGAAAACATGTTATTAATAATTTTGGGAATACTAGCAGTTGTAGATTTGCTGATTTGAATATTCATGAGTTTCTGCATGCCAGTTAACAAGCTTAATCTCCCCTGTCCTTTCAATAGTACCAGCTAGACTTTAAACCCCCTTCAAGCTCATATATCCCTTCATTCACTTCTCTTCCTCCTGATCCTCTGTGACGGTGCAGTAAGCGCCCCCTACATAAAGAATCTTGAGTTTGTAAAGTTTTGCTTTGTTAAAATGTGTTTTGCAGCTTGCACAGTTTGTTAAAGGTGAGTTTGCATTGATTGGTCCCTAGTACCTGTCAATCATCATTCACAGATCCCAGTTGAGTTTGTTCCACCCCCTTCCCCAGGGATCTGGGAAGAATTCCATTTTTGTATTCATTAGACCACCAGGATTTCTCCAGAGAGGACGTGGCTGAAGGTTTGCCAGGACCAGGCCTTGGTCAGGCTATCTTCCAACACTAGACTGACTTTCCTTGGGACTCAAACAGAAAGCCCAGCATACTGGAAGGTTGGGTAGCTCTGAGGAGTCTCAAGTGCCTTCAAACCAGTCAGTTGGCACCCAGAGGAATGTTTCATGCCTTCAATATAGGCCATCTGACTGGGGCTTCGAGTGTCCTTACCTCGAGGCCATAGAGAAGGAAAGGACTTGGAGAGCCATCCGGCTAAAGCGTCCTGGACTAAAGCTGCAGAGAGACTGTACAGTAAGAACTTTCTTATGTTGTTTGGGGAATTAAGCAAAGAACCTGAGTGAAGTTAACTCATGTTATGAACAATAAAGCCTGTTTGAGTTAACTAGAGTGTCCAGCTTGGTCCTTGGGAGCCCCAAGCCTTTAAAGGAAGGCAAGAAGCAATCCCCCGGTATAGAGAGACCATGTCCTTGCCCATTACTGGGTATTTACAGCCCGGGTGCGACGGCACATCCTCTCCTAACTTTCTAAAAGAGCCAGCCAGATTTCAAATCCCTTTCCAAACTTTCAATTTCTGTTAGAAGGCGCTTTTGGAGAAGTGGAGATAAGGAGGTTTGGGAGGAAATGAAGTGGGCTTTTTAGTGGGATGGGAATGATTTATAGAATTGACTGGTACTGTTAGAAAGACAGGACATGGAGAGCGAAAGATTGGAAGGAAGAGCAGTGGGATGCGGAGACTGGGGAATCTAAAATCTGTAATACAATACGAGGAAGATTGAGCAATGTGTGGCCTCCCAGGTGTAGGTGGCCAATTGTGAGGGATCCTAGCAGCTGCAGTCCAACAATAACTGGACAGCCACATAATGCCCACATATGCCCTTAATCCAACTGCTTGATTCTATCTAAATTCAGTCAGTTGAATCAAGGGTTTGGTAAAGACGATGCTTATGTAAATCTCATTGATTTAATGGGTCTATTCTGATTGGGAGTGGCAATTGATTTAGCCCAATGTATGTATTGACCAAGATCAAAAAATGCAAAATTCTCATACTTTGTTGATTAACCCCAACTAGAGGAGACTAACTGAATCAGTTGTTGAATGGTAAATCAAAACATGGGCTAACAATAGGATTTAGGCTGTAATGTGCAGCTTGAAATATCTTGGTGTCTTCAATAGGGAGTTTGGATGGACTATAGCAGAGAGAATGATGAGGCACTACAAGCATAAAAATAGATGTACTAAGAATTGTACTTTTTCATAGGTTTTGGCGCAGCTGGCTGGGTGTCAGCTACATAAGATCTCTACTGACCAGAAGGTCATGAGTTTGAGGCCTGCCCGAGTCGGGGTGAGCTCTCAACCAATTGTGTAGCTTGTTGTCAACCTTTGCAACCCGAAAGACAGTTGCATCTGTCAAGTAGGAAATTTAGGGACCACTTTACGTGGCGAGGCTAAATTTTAACTGATTTACAAAGCCATAATAATCTCCAGGAAATACACAAAAAAGAATGAAGGAATGCGACAGCTCCTCCTGGTGGCCAGAAGCTAGAATGTTAAATTGCCTCTATGTCTCTGTGTGTGTGTGTATGTGTATATATATATATATATATATATATATATATATATAGTATGTCAAATGGCATTGAATGTTTGCCTGTATATCTGCATTGTGATCTGCCCTGAGTCCCCTGCGGGGTGAGAAGGGCGGAATATAAATGGTGTAAATAAATAAGCGTGGTCACTAGTGCTTCTATCCATTACCCAAGTACGCTCATAATCTTATTTTGCTACTTCTTTGTTAATTTGTGGGGTTGGGGGGGGGACGACTTGGTTGACATTCATATAACAGGCTACGTCGTATGCAAATATTTCAACGGATACAACATGACTGTTATCATAGCTTAAAGTATATTGGATATTGGGAAGGAAGTCTGTGTGATCATATCTATAAGAGGAAATATGGAAGCAAGACATTGCAGGCATTCAAATTAAGTTCTACAAGGTTTCTTGTATTGATTTCAACTGGCATCAGAAACTGCATCCAGGACAGTTAGGATGAAAGAACAAACAATGGTTAGTTCCTCTTGTTTTGGAAATGAAAAATCTGTGATTTAGAATGCTCTTCATCTTTATTTATTTATTTATTTTAGAAAAACAGGTTCCCAGGTATATGCAATGTGGAAGTAAAGTGAAACCAGACAATGAACACACTAACAACGCTTGGAACAAAGCAATAAATACTTATTTAAACTGAGAGAAACTGCATGAAAATATTAAGCAATAGCCCCCACTCCCATTCTCACCTTTGAAACCTTCAGATTCTGTTCTCCGGTAATTCCAGACAGATCAGCAGTATCGTTAAACACGGCAGTTATGCCCATTCTTTCCAACAAGTCCTTGACATCGTAAGTTGCAGAAATTGAAAATTTGGGGATGATTAGACGTATATTCCTAGTTGACAATAAGCAAAAACAGCCCAAATATTTAATCATTATGGACATAATTCTTTACTGTGCTTCTTTTCAAAAGGAAGCAACAAATAATTTTAGCAATTTTCATCCCACTGTGAGAAAGTCTTTAAAAACAACACATTTTCCAAAGACTGTTCACAATGTGTGTGTGTTTTCAAAAAACCAAAACAGAATTCTCTGCATAAGAAACAGCATTTTCCCAGAAAATACAGCCCAGAAAATAATAGTCTTGCATAGAAATATTTTATGTGCTGAAAATGTTGTACTGTGTCCACTTTTTCCATTAGAGCAGTTCTTTATTCTGTTTCACTGCTTCCTCATTTGGTGGGAAGATGGGACAGGGCTCTTTTGGTTGCTGCTCCCAGACATCGGGCTTTGGCACCTGCCCCATTGCAGAATATTATAGACTAAAATGGAGGAACTGTCAAAAAAACACTCCAAGGATATGACTGGGTAGCAGAGGGCTAATTAACCCCCGAGGAGGTGTAATTAATTATCTCTGCTCCTGAATGCCACTTTCCCCCTTTTGCCCGCTGTATGCCTTATGTGCATCTCTGCAAAGCAAGGGGAAAAAATAAAATGCCGAGTGGTTTGAAGTGATCTTCCATATTCAGCGTCATCATCACCCAGGCTTTGAACCAGTTCCTGGCATGGTAATTCAATCACTTGTACAGCAAAACTGGTTTCTGCCAAACCGGTTGATAGCCACATTATAGTGTCAGTGAGCCTGTGCCCAGAGCTTGTATGTTATATCTATATTTTAACTTTAAATGTTTGTCTGTTTGTCTATTTTTTTGCCACGTAACTGGAGTTGCACAATGATAGTGCAACAATTGATATTTCGGTGTAATGAACAATTACAGATGACAATTGGAATGGCTCCTGACTTATGCTCCTGGATTGTGTGATTTTCAATAACTGTAATTATTGTGATGCTTTAATGATGTGATTTTAATGTATATGTTGTTTTATGCTGATATGTGTAATATGGTTAAGGTTCTTAATTTTTAGTATATAGAAATTATGGTTTGGTTTTCACTTGTATGTCTGGCATTGAATTTTGCCACTATTACGTTGGAAACTGCTTTGAGTCCCCTCAGGGGTGAGAAAAGCAGTATATAAATGCAGTAAATAAATAAATACAAAATATGGAATTTATTTCAGTGAGAGCCATATAATATATTTTAAGACTGAATTCAGCTAAATGTGAGTATAATAAGCCCCTGAATTTATTCATAATAATGATGATAATATTCATTCAGCCTCTGCTACTACTAATAATAATAGTAACAACAACAACAGGTTCCTGTTGTTGTTGTTAGAAGGAGTAGAAGGAGACCTCCAAGGGCCATCCAGTCCAACCTCCTTCTGCCATAAGGGAAAAACACAATCAAAGCATTCCTCACAGATGGCCATTCAGCCTCTGATAATAACAGCAACAATGGGTTCCTAGAATAGGAGGAGACCTCCAAGGGCCATCCAGTCCAACCTCCTTCTGCACCTGGGCGGCGTCGGGAGCCTGCGGATCGGGACTGAGCCTTCCTCCCGCCCTGCCTGCGATCTACCAGGATGCCCTATGCGATCTCCCATTAGATCTATCTAGTGAGCTCCCCTGATGTACACAAACTTAGTTTCATGCATATTGTGTATACAATTATCTCCAAGCCATGTGTATAAGGCGTACATGTAACTTAAAGGAAAACATCCTAAATATTTTTCTGAAAGATTGGGATCAACTGGAAAACAATAGTTTTAAAAAACAAACAAATGGGGCGAGGGTATTGTTTTGGATTGATCAACACCAACCCAATTTATTCCTGTTGAATCTCCATGTATGTGTTTGTGCCTATTTTAAAACAAACGTATTCAATTCAGTTTATACAACTATGAAAGAAATTAACAGGAGCATCATTTTGAAAGAGCACACAGAAAAGGCTTACTCATGCCGAAAAGACTGAGTCCACTTGCTCAGATTTTCTTTTGCCAAAGCACCTTCCACGTGCTCAAGTTGACCCTCATCTGGCAGAATGAAGAATGCTGTAGCATCTCCTTTGTAAGGAAGCTCCACTACCCAGGACAAAAGATCTCCGTCATAGATAAACTTGTAGTAGCCTTTTCTGTGCATCATGTTGACTTTCACGGTAGTATTTGCATCCACAAAGAAGTCTCTTTCCCTGATAAAGTGAGTGTCAAAAGGGTTTTCCCAGTAAGCTTGGAAGAAAAAGATTAGATATCAGAACAATGTGAGTGTTTAATACCCAAAATGTACCCAATAGTTGCATGCTTATCATATATAGCAGAGACAGCCATGTTCATTCCTGATAAAATGTTCTGGATTCCACCTTTGTTAAAGTTAGTAAAGTTATATATTTGAGAACAACCCCCCCGCCCGCAGGAGGGGTCATTTAAATATATATATATATATAGAGAGAGAGAGAGAGAGAGAGTGAGAGAGTGAGAGAGTGAGAGAGTGAGAGAGTGTGAGAGTGAGAGAGAGAGAGAGAGAGAGAGAGTGAGAGAGTGAGAGAGTGTGTGTGTGAGAGAGAGTGTGAGAGTGTGTGAGAGTGTGAGAGTGTGCCAGAATTGCATCATTTTATTCCAACTAAAGTATGTCCAGTGAGTCAACTGGAGAGTAAAGAAAAAGATAAACCCCTAGATTCCATGAGTCTATCCCAGACATGGGAAAACTAATGCCTGGGGGCAGGCCCGGATTAACCCCTTTTGGCACCCTAGGTCACACTTTGGAATTATGCCCCCAAACCAACTTCTACCGCACCCCCACCTCCTCGCGGCACCACGCGCCCTCCTTCCTTGAGTCAAGGAAGGAGGGTGTGCCGTGAGGAGGCGGAGGGAAGCCCCGCCCCTGGGGCCGCGGGCGGACTTGCACAGCAGGAGGACGCGAGTGCCTCTGCTTCCTCCGCCATATTCCTGGATGCCGTGCATGCCCGGCAGTGACTTCGGGGGCAGGGCTTCCCTCCGCCTCCTCATGGCGTGCCCTCCTTCCTTGACAAGGGGGCAGGGTGATGGCGAGGGGGGTGCCATTCCCTCCTCCCCCACCCCTCGCAGCACTCTCCCCCCACGAGAGAGAGTCATCTCCATGCTGCGCATTGCGGTTTTGTTTCAACATTTTTTTGGTCCATGTGAACTGCGCCCCCCTTGGCTTGTGCCCCTAGGCCATGGCCTGGGGTGGCCTTATGGGTAATCCGGGCCTGCCTGGGGGCTGGATGTGGCACCTCAGGCCCTCCTCATTTTTCCTGTCTCTTGGCAGAAGCACACAATGGCCCACTGTCAAGAGGATGGAGGAAGAAGCACATAGCAGCTGAAAGCCCTCTGAACCATTCTCAGCCACAGTGTGTCTCAACTTCATCCCATTATAAGGGCAATGGGTGCAAAAGACACAGAGCAGGACATCTTGAAAAAGAGAGGAGCAGAAAGTAAGCTAGACATGAAGATCTTGAGAAAGGTGGCTAAAAAGGATACGGAAAGGATTTTTAACAGTCCCCCAACACACACTGGAAGCACCTGTGAAGATAGAGATCCCCTGACAGGACAAGCCCTCCCCAAGCTGATCCGTCCTGGCCATGGTACAAGTCAAACCCGAAGGACTGCAGGCAAAGAGCTGAGTCACAAACATAAAACACCCAATTCACTAACAACAATTCCAACCCTTACATACTCAGACTTTCTCACATCTCCTAAATAGGGCACAGCAACGCGTGCCGGGTACAGCTAGTACATTATAAAAATCAAGGGTGGCAGAAGTACTTGTATTTTGCTTGTTATTTTTTAAAAATCTGGTATTTTGTACATAATCTTACTTTGTGTATTATTTTGTGCCAAACTATATTTTACAAAACCCCAAAGAAAGAAAAGCTGGAAAAAATTACAGGATAAGACACTATCTCCCTTACGTAGTTAGGAATGTGTAACTAAGAGCCCTTCCACACAGCCCTATATCACAGACTATCAAGACAGAAAACCCCACATTACCTGAGTGTGGACTCAGCTAACCCAGTTCAAAGCAGATATTGTGGGATTTTCTATCTTGACATCAGGGGATATAGGGCTGTGTGGAAAGTTCCTGAAGGCCCTTCCAGGTAGGCCCTATATCCCAGGATCTGATCCTAGGTTTTCTGCTTTAAACTGGATTATATGAGCCCACACTATCAGATAATCTGGAATAAACAGATCCTGAGATATAGGGCCTATCTGGAAGGGCCCTAAGTACATCTCCTGGCCTGACGCCCTCACATGTACCTTAATACCCAGCAGTGGCATTGAGCAATGGAAGTCTGTTATGCTGCCAATCAGGGCCATGCTGAAGCTTTGGTAAGACTTTTGAATTTAAAAAACTTCCAAATTCTTACGATTTTTTTTATTTTTTATGAGCCATTTGAATAGCCTTACTACGTAGGTAATTTGCCAATGTAGAATATTAATGTTTGTCTGAAAATAGGCTGCACATTCATCATATGATGGCAGTAATTATGCTTATTTTTCCAAAAAGACATGAAATAGCTAAAGAAATCAGAGTTCACACAAACTGAACATGTCTCTCAGGTCTCCAGAAGATTAAAGGTAAAATAGAACATTTTCTTTCAGAAGAAATTATCAAGCACTAAGAACAAAACAAAACAAGAGTAAGTGGAAAGAAGAACGTGACAATCCAACACTGTTTCGGTTGGCATTCGAACTTTGAATCTTAATCTGGTACTAATGTTAATTAATGTTAAGTTGTTTTTATGGTGCTTCCATTCTGTGTTTCTATACTGTATTGTGAGCCGCTCCAAGCCCTCGGGGAGTGGCGGCATACAAGATCGAAAAATAAATAAATAAATACCCTGAGAACATTAATTAAATTTGGTTGATGGGAGCATGAACTGAACATTGAGGTTAACTCAAAACACCCTCCTCCTTCCCTTTTACAAACACTTTTACTCTTTATGCACACCTGTATGGCCATCCTTACTCTATAGATCAGTGGTTCTCAACCTGTGGGTCTCCAGGTGTTTTCTCCTACAACTCCCAGAAATCCCATCCAGTTTACCAGCTGTTAGGATTTCTGGGAGTTGAAGGCCAAAACATCTGGGGACCCACAGGTTGAGAAGCATTGCTAAAGATATAAAAACAGTATTTTAGCACTATGTAACATAACAAGGAAAGTCTGGTGTGATGTTGAGGAAGAGCAGATTCCTAGACAACCAAGTCCTATGACAGACTGGCTGAAATTCTGAACAAAGGAACATATTTACCGTTCAACTTACCTTTGAAGAAGATGTAATTGACAAGAACCATGACAGTGCTTGGGTCAAGGTCATCAAGTGCACAGGCTATTTTCCCTTCAGTTTTGTTCTGTACATAATAATTAATCTGCTTTTTCGCCACCCTGGGGTTGCTGAAGTTGGTAGAAAAACCGTCAGCACCATACAAGTTTTTGGCATCATCCAAAAAAGCAGGCAAGAATTTCAGTGATGGTTCTATGAATAAACCAGTCCCTAAATTCACCTGTGCTTTGTTATTTGGTTGGTTAAGCACACGGAGGAGCTGGTGGAACCCTTCATGGATCTCCTTCTCCTCAATTTTCAGCAGATCAAAAGCAAGTCCTTTATAAATCTCGTCATGGGTTTCAGATTTGGCACCTAATGCCAACAAAGCAAAAGCTGTGGAGATGCTGAGAGGAGAGAAGAAAATGTTTTTGCCATCTGGATCCGAAGCAATGTTTCTGTAGAACCGGAATGCAAAGTCAGCATTGCTGGGAGTTATCTTATGATAGTCTGGAGATGTCTCTCCCTGCTGTTCTCTTGAAAGACTGTACTGATGTTCATGTGGATTGTTATCTTCACCATCATCTTGGTGACCATCGTGTCCTGGCAGATGATGACAACAGACTTGAAGACTAGTCAGTAACAAGGAGAAGTTGATGATGGACTTCATTGGGATATGCAAGTCTTCTGCTAACAGTCCCCATAGAAGACATTAGAAGAGCAATCCAGAAATACATAGGAATTTTGCAATAATGGAGGAGTCTGCCCTAGATCTATACATTTATATAGCATAAATTATTCATATTTCCTGTGAGCCATATAAGAAATAATTTTAGAAGTTAGTTACCTTAAACCACAAATTGACTATAAAACTGTATCCAAATTGTGCTTCTCAGTATATTCATATCAGTTTACATAACTCACAAAATAAGAATGTTTTTCTGGATCTTATAACACTCACACATTCTTTGGCATTTAAACATATTTAAACATATTCTAGCCAAACCTTTCTGCAAAAAAAAAAATATGATTTCGATATTATTTTGAAGCCACCTCCCAATAACAAGATTATTTCATATTCATTTTGATGGGAAGCCTAATAATCGCCCTTCAGTGTTGTCTTTCAAATTCCTAACTCTAATTTCCTTTTTTTTATATATAAAAAAGGCGTAAAACTTAAAAAATATTGAAGCTCAGTTAGAAAACCAATGAAAATCAACTATTACTTCTCAGGATTTCCAATTATATTCGAGAGATCCGGGAAAGTTAAACAACCAGAAATGCAAAAATTTATGAAAAAAGAATATTTTTTTTGATTATGAAGAAGACAGCAGTAGAAAGCGCTCTTTAGGGATTTCTGTTTTTCCATTTCTCAACTTTTATATCCCCTTTGTTTCCAAACAGTGTGCACACAGAAGGTTTTCTATCCTTCTGTTTCAGTTAAGAAAACAAATGCTCTTTTTGTGTTAGATCACAATTGAAGAAGATGAAGATGTTCTATATCCACACTTGTACCTTCCCCACTACTCATATATTTGCAATGACAATTATATGGAAAACATCTGCCACTAATTATGAAATGTGGTACTGGAGGAAAGCTCTATTATTTTTATGAGCTGCCAAAAACACCAATAAATAGGTCTAAGGGCACCTCCACATAGCCCTATATCCCAGACCTCTCCGTTGACGCCCCCTTGTTGTGGGGAAGAGGCTTGCGTACCCTAATAAAGTTGTGAACTATGCTGGCGGTGGCATAATAGTCACAGGTAGGGCCTCCCATGCGAGACAGGTCACAACCGAAGGGTCTGACAAAGAGCGTCAATGGGCAGGGTGGGCTCTCTAGCCTTTTGGCAACCATCCTAAGAGAAGGAAAACTAATTTCAAACCCAGGCAGATGGTGCTCGTCTACCCCTGTAAGGTCAAACATCTAGAGAAGGAAACTCAAATCAAACCTACGACCTGAGGATCTCGCTGCCACCGTCCCAGCTTGCTAGGCCCCAGCAGACAAACCTCAAAATGAAAATCATATAAAAAGATTACCAAAAACCGAAGTGGACTTTAAGGCACATAACTGAAACATATGTACTTGCAGAACAAAGGCTGGAAAATAATATACTTACATATCTTTAGAGGAATCTTATGGCACAAATAGGCTACAATCCTCTCTCTTCTGTAATTTATGTACCAGGTTTGTACTCGGTATGCATTGTTAACTATTAAGCAGAGCAAATAGGGATTTTCAAAGGGAGGCAGAGGAAAATGTGATGCAATGAAATTGTAGCTTGTTTTTGACCTTTGTGCAATGGTAGGACATTGGTAGTCAATAAGATCAAGGGGAACATATGACATATGAGTGATTTGGCTCCTGGCCCTACTGCTCTTAAGCATTTAATTATC
Source organism: Anolis apletophallus (assembly GCA_030556195.1). NCBI lineage: Eukaryota > Metazoa > Chordata > Lepidosauria > Squamata > Anolidae > Anolis > Anolis apletophallus. Next base: position 8,762,117 of record JARBWK010000002.1, on the reverse strand, counting down.
ATTAAACCAATTTCTCATAGAAGCTTTTCATATACAAAGGGCTCCTCCACATAGCCCTATATCCCAGAATATCAAGGCAGAAAATCCTACATTATCTTAGTGTATACTCAGATAACCCAGTTCAAAGCAGATATTGTGGGATTTTCTGTCTTGATCTTCTGGGATAAAGGTCCTAAGTTGTCTTTACTGATGAGAAGCTACTGTGCTGGGATGGAAAACATGTAGCCTTATGTTATTGATGTTACTAATTTTATTTATATCCCCTTTCTCCTAGAGACTGGAACACAAGAAGGCTTACACATAAAAAGATTTCAATTACAAAGCATACAAAAAGTAAACAGTAAAACCAAATAAATGATTAATCATATGAAACACATACCTGAGGGACTGCCTCACCCCCTACCAACCCCAGAGATTACTTTGTTTGGAAGACCAAAACGTGCTTGAAGTTCCCAACTTTAAGACCTTCCACCTGGGGGCCACCAGGCGCAGAGCCTTCATGATTGTGGCTCCATACCTATGGAATGCCTTGGCGGCAGAAACCCAAGCTCTGCTAAGCTTACCTTCCTTTCGGAGGGCATGTAAAACATTCTTATTCTGGCAGGCATTCAAATCCTGCTGATTGGTGATTTCTCTTTGTTTTAATTTGGTTGGTGCCCCCTTGTTGTGGGGGAGAGGCTTGCGTACCCTAATGAAGTTGTGAGCTATGCTGGCGGTGGCATAATAGTCACTGGTAGGGCCTCCCATGATAGACAGGTCACAACTGAAGGGTCAACAGGCAGGATGGGCTCTCTAGCCTTTTGGCAACCATCCTAAGAGAAGGAAAACTCTGATTTCAAACCCAGGCAGATGGTGCTCGTCTAACCCTGTAAGATCAACCATCTAGAGAAGGAATCTCGAACCAAAGCTATGACCTGAGGACTTTGCTGCCACCGTCGTAAGCTTGCTAGGCCCCGGCAGACGGACCTTTGGTTTAAAGGGTGAGGCCAGTTATGTGCACGCTGCGCTCCACCAGAAAGGTCCATTCAACAGGCTCGAAGGACACATCCAACCTCCAAATCATCAACACGCGTGTAGAAAGCGTTTGATGAGTCCTTCCTGAATCTTCGTTTGTGAAGAAAAGCCAAGAATTTGTTTTTTATGTATATTGTTCTTGTTCGCACTGTAAATTGCTCCGAGCTCTCGGGGAGTGGCGGTATATAAGTTGGAATACATACATACACTTCAAAAATATCTCTAGAATTATACATTGCAATCCAAACCAACACAGCATTTATAACACATTGTTAAAAGCTTTCAGTTTTAAAAATGCAAATAAAAAAGTCCTCTTCCACATGGAGAGGAAGGAAGTTTTCTCTCCAGTGAAGTCCCCCTTTCATGTTTCCACCAGTCATACCAACAAATGTGATGGGATTGAGAGAAGACCCTCTCTTATGGATATCAAAGGCTGGACTGGCTCATATTAGTTGTTACAATCTGTGAAATGGATTATTAGCTAAGTGTTGTTGAACTACAGCTCCCATCTTTCCTTGTCATTGGCCATGCTAGCTACTAGTATTTAGAAATGTGGTTTCAGGGTAATGATTGCACAGTTTCATGTCTCGGCTTACGTTGGGGATCCCAGTCTGTTTTTGGAACCTCCCGGGAGGGTTGTTTATGGTTAGGGGCCCAGAAAATCAGTCCATTTGGGGGGGGGATGACACACCCACTGGATCCCCTTCCTGGCGTGTGCTTCTGTCTTCTTACCTGGCACTTGCTGTTTCTACTCTAGAGTAAGAGATGCTTGGCTGTAGGCATTGTCAGGCATACATGCTTTCTGGGACTGCTGGCACACCATGCCGCGCACACATTCTCCTTAGGAATTTTGCAATAATGGAGGATTCTGCCCTAGATCTATACATTTATATAACATGAATTATTCATATTTCCTGTGAGACATATAAGAAAGAATTTTAGAAGTTAGTTACCTTAAAGAGATTGCATTGTGGCAGGGCATGCAGGCAGGACCAGAAAGCGCATGTACCTGCTAGTGCCTATAGCCAAACACCTCTTACTCTAGAATAAGAGGTGCTCAGTTGCAGGCATGCTTTGGTCTGCCTGCATACCCACCACACATGCCCCACCACACACTCTGAAAGTGTGTGTGTGGCAGGGTGTGCTGGCAGGCCCGGAGCATGTCTGCAGCCAAGCTCCGGGTGTGCTTGCATGCCCTGCTACACATGCTTCTCCACACTGTCCAAGAATGTGTGTGTGTGGGGGGGGGGCGTGTACTGGCAGCCCGGCACACCTGCAGCCAAGCTCCAGGCCTGCTGCCTGCATGCTACACCACACACACAATCTCTTTCCAACAAGGATGAAATTTTGGCTGCAGATAAAAACAGGCTTTCATTTTGAGCAGATTTTCTTATGGGGAGGGGATCCCCATTTCATGCTCTCAACAAAATGGAAGACACAAAAGAAATGGTAGGAATGAATTTTGCACACATCTCTAGTATTGTTGGGATTTGTATTCCAATAACACTTGGAGGGCTATTGTGTTTTAGAGCTATTTAAAAGGTACAATTCCTATCATCTCTGACTCCTGTTAGATGGTGCTGTCAGAAATGGCACGCTCAATTTCTAGAGGGTAACATATGCTCCATCATTAATGTACAGAATGGGTTTTGCCAGACTGTACAATGCTTTAGGAGAAACAGGGAACCATACCACACTGATATCAGCTCCTCTTTCCCGCTGTCAAAAATAGCACCTTTATCTGCCTTTTGAAACGTGTTGCCCTTTCTATCTCTCCAGCCGTTTTTATCTGTACTAGCACTCTTACATCTGTCAAAGGCTTCGTATAGTCATAGTTCCATTGCCTCCGATTTATTTTGCAAGATGTTTATCCGGTTTGAGGACAAAGTGTCCCTTTCCTGGATGCAAGGTGTACTTTCATTCACAAAAAGGACATATATCCAGAAGACTTCTAGAATGTAAATAGTATCTTTTATGCTCTTAATTCTTTCTTAAGAAAGCACACTAGCTCCATAATTTAAAAAAAATATTTTTTTCAAACATTTGAGAAATTATATATTGAGCTGCATGGTGTAAGTTAATAAAGTGACCAAATTCATTTTATTGGAGTACATTTTTATTAATTAAGAAAGCACCACTGTCAACACAAAAAATTGCTTTCATTGAATTAAAAGAGACTTAATGGGCCATCCAATTCAACCCCCTACCAAGAAGCAGGTAAATTGCATTCAAAGCACACTTGGCAGATGGCCCTCCAGCCTCTGTTTAAAAGCCTCCAAAGAAGGAGCCTCCCCGACACTCTGTGGCAGAGAGTTCCACTAGTGAACAGCTCTCATAGGAAGCTCTTTCTAATGTTCAGATCGAACCTCCTTCCTTGTAGTTTGAAGCCATTTGTCCTTGTCCTAGTCTCCAGGGCAGCAGAAAGCAAGCTTGCTCCCATGTCCCTATGACTTCCCCTCACATATTTATATATTGCCTTCATCATGTTTCCTCTCAGCCTTCTCTTCTGCAGGCTAAACATGCCCAGCTCTTTAAGCCATTCCTCATAGAGCTTGTTCTCCAGACCCTTGATCATTTTAGTCACCCTCCTCTGGACACATTCCAGCTTGTCACCATCTCCCTTCAATTGCGGTGCCCAGAATTAGACACATTATTCCAGGTGTGGTCTGACCAAGAACAAATAGACGGGTTGCATGACTTCCCTGGATCTAGACCAGGGGGTGCTCATTAGGGAGATCGCGATCTACTGGTAGATCGCGTAGGGCGTCCTGGTAGATCGCAGGCAGGGCGGGAGGAAGGCTCAGTTCTGCCCTGTAGGCTCCCGACACCGCTCAAGTGCTGCCGGCCCTGGGTTATCTGAGGTCCTTTCCACACAGTTGAATAAAATCCCATGTTATCTGCTTTGAATCAGATTATATGGCAGTGTGGACTCAGAAAACCCAGTTCAAAGCAGATATTGTGTTATATGTTTCACATTTTTGTAGTGGGTCGGTAGATCATTTTGTCTTGGTTGTTTTATAAGTAGCTCGCATACTGAAAAAGTGTGAGCACCCCTGATAGACACTATACTCTTATTTAAGCAGGCCAAAATCCCATTGGCTTCTTTCTATTTTTGCTGCCACATGACATTGTTGGCTCATGTTTAACTTTTCATCCACAAGGACTCCAAGATCTTTTTCATATGTTTTGCACAACATCACTGTCTTTTGCACAGTTTGTTTTTTTCTGCACAGTGGTATTTTTTTTGTTACAAAAATTCAGAATTGTGAAAGATCTTACAAGAGCTGATCATTTTTTATGGGGTGTCTTATTGGGACACCATTTAAGACTATTCTCTACACCTGTTTTGGCATGCTACTCTGGATTTTACATAGGATGGTTGGTTATCTCTTTACAGATGGAACCAGAAGACACAAGGCCATCATATAAAACAGTACAAACTATTACAAAAATTGGGATAAGGGTACATGGAATGTAAGTAATTTATTTTGTAATACTTCTTTTCTAAAAAAAAAAACCAAATCTATAGATCATATTAAAATCCATGATTGGGTTTTGATTTTTTAAATTATTATTTTATTTCAAATTTGCATTTTTTTTCACTTATTTTGGAATATCTTCAATATTCATTTTTTTAAAACCAACCATGACTCAAGGACTTTCAATCATATTGTTGTCAGATCTGTTGTTTTTTGAAACCAAATGAAAGTTTGGTCCATTATTTGATGAAAATTATTACAGAAGATATAACTCTCAAATCCCAGAAACTTCAATTACCCCATTAGTACAAAGGAAAGGAGGACATCAAACCATCTTTTCATGTGTGGTTGACATATTTGGATACGACCATGCTCTTTGACTCATATAGAGTGAATTCAGGGGACCTTGTGGTTTGAATTAGAGAAGAGCAGGTCAAATCATTTCGGTATCATCTCCTGTGATGGTGCCACCTAGTGCAGTCTGCACCCACTGCATGCCACTGGTAAGGAATCACATGGTCCCTCCTTCTCACATCATTATCAAGACTTCTATGTCATCAGTGTTTACTTTGTTTAGGAATGCATGATAGTGACAGTTTAAGTACAGGAAATGACAGCCATGATTTTTATTTTTTTTATTTAGTTCAGTCAGCATTAAATATTACAATTAAAACATTAGTAATGTTAGCCAGTCGCATTAAGATTTATAATTCTCCTCATGAATAAGATGGTCTTGCTCATAGTTTCAGAGATAATAATCAGGAAAGGCCTATTGAATGTTATGATAGAACAGTGATAATTGGGCACAGTTTCATCAAATGGAGCAGCAGCAGCTTCAGTGCCATTCTCATGGACACTTAGATAAACTTGGTGAACAGTCTGCAAGGAAGGGAAGCAAGAATTAGTAAAGGAACACACAACGTATATTTAATTTTATGGCATGCCCTGGTCCTTAAAATCACAGGATTCAATTTTTTGTGTGTGGGGAGCAGGGAATTGTCATTTGCCTCTAGATCAGTTGAGATATTTTGACCATTGATCTTGAATGTTTGTGCAATCTACCTGAAATATCTTAGGAAACAATTGAACCCGTTCAGCATTGGCTGCATGCCAGCACATACAGAATCCTACCTATTGTATCATTTTTGATGTCATTTCGGGGTGCAGTGTCATTTGTATGCAGATGATGTCCAACTTTGTCACTCCTTCCCACCTGCTACTAAGAAGGCTGTTCAAGTCCTGAACCGGTGCTTGGCCGCTGTGATGGACTGGATGACAAATTGAAACTAAATCCAGACAAGACAGAGGTACCAGGAGTACCTCTGTCTTGTCTGGATTTAGTTTCAATTTGTTAGCCCTCATCCAGTCCATCACAGCGGTCAAGCACCGGTTCAGGACTTGAACAGCCTTCCCCCCTGAAGGCGCAGGTTCGCAGTCTGGGAGTGATCCTGGATTCATCACTGAGCCTGGAGCCCCAGGTCTCGGCGGTGGCCGGGAGAGCTTTTGCACAGGTAAAGCTTGTGCGCCAGCTGCGCCCGTGCCTTGGGAAGTCTGACTTGGCCACGGTGGTCCATGCTTTGGTTACATCCCGACTAGACTACTGCAACACTCTCTACATGGGGTTGCCTCTGAAGACTGCTCGGAAGCTGCAATTAGTTCAACGTTCGGCAGTCAGGTTACTAACATGTCGCCACGTTTACAGATTTGATTGGAATTGTTTTAATAGCGATGTGGTTTTATGCTGGGTTTTTATGTATTTTAATATGTTGTTCTAGTTTTAAATTGTATAGCATTGAATCTTTGCTGTTATGCCGGCCAGAGTCCCTCAATAGAGGTGAGAAGGCTGGGGTACAAAGGTTTTAAATAAATAAATAAATAAATATAAATATCAGTTACCTAGACTAGACTTCTGTGGGAAGCCCATAAGCAGGAAATGGGGGGAGGGGTGGTAAGAAAAGTCTCTTGCTTGAAATTTTCAACAATTTAGTGCTGGCATGCAGCCATTAATGCATTTGAAAATCTGCACAAGAATACATAGAGTGTGATCCTATTTAAAATCAGAACAGCAGAACACTCTACTGAGTGTTCCGGTGCAGCAACCCAAACATGAGCCCTTTCAACCAGACTAAATTTCTCCCAGTTGCACAAGGGACAGCTCCCCTAAGGAGACACTGGATAACTCTAAACTTGTAAAAATACAACTACTTTCTTTTCAAACTACTTTATATTGCTTCTTTGACTGCATCTGTAAAGGATGAAGATTATTTGGAAATATGCTGAGCCTCCAGAGATTTTGAGACACACCAAGTTTGCTATTTCTGTCTTAACTTGGACAAGGGTGGTGTTGATGCACATTAATTCCATAAGTGTTTCTCTGTTCAGATGTGCACTACTTTTTCAAAAGCAAATATTCACATACAGAGAGACCAGAGCAGAAGTATTTTTCTCTCTGCTGGCAGGATAACTTTTTCATAATTATCCATCCTCAAAATAATAATTCTCTTGCTTACTTTTTTTTGGAAAACCCTTGTTACATCTCAACTGGATGTTTGTAACATGCTGTACATGGTGCTGCATTTGAAAAATATCAAGAAACCTCATTTGACCCAAAGAGCTTCAACCAGATTGGTGTGAATTCAATGAAGCATATGACTCCCTTGGAAGAACAGTTTCACTGGATATCAGTCTGCTACCAGGTACTATTGGTTTAGATCTGTCAACCTTATACAGATCAAGCTTAGGCTTTCTGGTGGCCTACATTTTCCTACACACACCTGTCTGAATTGTAAGGACTTCTCAAGGCGCTCTAATTGTCTCAATAACTTCACACACATCTTTGGTGGTGTAAAGAGGCTACTCAAATGAACCAGCTGGACAGGGTGGACCCTCTTTTACTGATCCCACCACTGCCACTAATTTGTAACGATAAGGTCAACTGACCTAATGTAAAGGGTGTTGTATAACTTTAATTTAAGATCCCTTAAATATGCCACCAGATTGTGAGAACTGTTGTTGTTACAGTTATCTAGGAGGGTCTGTCACCAATTATTGTGGGACTTCAAACTTGTAACAAGACAGGTTAAAAACACTTTCCTGTCTTGCTTTACTCTGAGGCTTGACTTTTAAAATACGGAACAGAGAGAGATTGTTGATGAAAAGAACAATAACAGTTTATTTATAGCTTGGCACAAAAGCATGATGGATACGTTATAACTTCTTAGAGGCTCAACTCATCATGTATTGTAGAAGATACAAAGTTTAAAATGTTTGACTGTTACCATTACTCAGTTTCAGTATGTAACTATCTCACACACAGACCTTCTTTCCTCTTATAGGCACCTTGCCTATCTCTAGCCCTCAGGCTCTATACAAACAGACTGGCTCGCAAGCTCAGCCTTTTTAAACTGTCAAAATTCAAACTTCCCCAGAATTCTATTCTTGGCTGTGGCAGAAAGCTGTTGACTCCTCCCACCTCTGCCAGCCATGTTGCTATGATCTTCCCAAGTCTTCTCAATACATATTCAATCCTCAATCCTATAATAAAAAATAAACACTTCTGCACAGGTGGGAACATGGGAGATGCCTTTTTAATACACTTTGGTCTCTTCTTCCCTGAGATCCAGTATGGTTATCAAGTGAAAACTTTTCTTTTCTGATGGAACCTTAGAAACTCACTTCAAAGAGTTTGAACAGTGTGCTAGTCTATTGATATTCATTTTTTTAAAAATAGAATATACAGTAAAGTCTCACATATCCAACATAAATGGGCTGGCAGAACATTGGATAAGCGGAAATGTTGGATAATACAGAGGGATTAAGGAAAAGGCTATTAAACTGCAAATTACATTATGGTTTTACAAACTGAGCACCAACACATCATGTTTGAAATCCAAAACACCTGGAAGACCAGAGTTGGGAACACATTGATATACTGTAGATTAACTGTCTCTAGAATCCCATACTGAGCATAGAGGAATGGCAACACTGGAAAACACTAATATCAGTCAACTCTCCAGAATCTCATCTGGAGTTGGGTGGCTCTGTGTTGGGAGGGCTTGGCTCCTGCCTTCCAGCGTAGCAGAATGGGACTGGACTGGATAGCCTCTTAAGAGGGGGGAGGTCTCTTGTGTTTTTAGGATTCTATGCCTCTAATTATCCTTGCTTGGGTTAGAGGAGGAGGAGAAAAAGGCCAGAAGTACAAGTTGCTGCAAGGCTGTCAGATGTAAAAGAGGGAGGAGGAGGAGGAGTAAGAAAAGAGAGTGGGTGGGGGAGAAGAAGGAATGGAGAAGGGGGAGAGAGAGCAAGAGAGGGAGGATCTGGAGTAAAGTGTGTGCGCGTGTGCAGCAAGAAAGGGGGGTTCCTCTGCTCACCTGGCCAGGTAAGGCGATAAGGCTTCTCTTTCTCCTTTCCTTCCTTCCAGTCATGGGCCCTTCCTCTCCTCGATTTGGAAACAAGGCTGGATTGGAGAAAAGGCTCTGCGTGTGCCAAGAAAACACACACACACAGAGAGAGAGAACAAGAGCCATCACGTTTCCTTTTCCCCTCCTCCCTCCCTTCTTTTTTATCTCCCTTCCCTCTTTCTCTTTTGATTCACCCCCCTTTTCTCCCTTCTCTTTGGAGATGTGATTTCCTCATCCCAGTTTTGGCACATGGGAAAGAAAGCCCTGCTTTCATGAGCATATATCAAAGGGTGCTATGTTTCCAGTTGGCCACTTGATGGTGTCGGATGATACGGAGTGCCGGAGAAGTGGAGCTCAGATAACCGAGGCTCTACTGCAGTGTTTCCCAACCTTTTTTGAGCTGCGGCACACTTTTTACATTTGCAAAATCCTGGGGCACACCGCCAACCAAAATGACACAAAATGACACTCTAACACAGTAATACATATAGTTAATATGTTTTTATACACTCAGTGTGAAACCTGGGCCTGTTTCAATGAACTCAACATAGATATCCTGGCAGGAATGGCAGAAAGACACAAACTTCCCACACACAACTCCCATAACCAAGAGAAAATGCTATAAGAGTTTGGTGGGCATTGGCCTTGAGTGTTGGAGTTGTAGTTCACCTACATCCAGAGAGCACTGTGGACTGAAACAATGTTGGATGAGGACCAAACTTGGCATGAATACTCAATATTCATGCCAAGTTATGTGTTGATCTGCTGTAGTTTTATTGTGGGGAGTGGGGTTTTTAAATTGGGTTTTATGGTGTTGTTTTTATGTGTTTTAACCTGGTATATTTTATGTGCTGTAAACCGCTCTGAGCTTCGGATAGAGCGGTCTATTAAGCTGAATGAAATAAATAAATAATAAATAAATAATATGCCCAAATATGAACGCAGATGGAGTTCAAGGGAAATAGACCTTGACATTTGGGAGTTGTAGTTGCTGGGATTTATAGTTCCCCTACAATCAAAGAGCATTCTGAACCCCACCAATGATAGAACTGGGCCAAACTTCCCACACAGAACCCCCAGGAGGCAAGAGGAGGTCTCTACTTGGGGAAAGGAGGCGGGCTTTCCCAATGCATGGAGAGGGAGAGACCAAGTAGACAACGGGTGTGGAGGGGGGTGTTTGTAATTTTGTGCCTTTATCGAGGTAGGTTTCTTAGAGTTTTTATACTTCAACACACTAGACTCCCCCCCCCCCCTTTCCTGGAGGTTCCAATTTCCCACGGCACACCTGATGACCGCTCACGGCACACTAGTGTGCCCCGGCACACTGGTTGGGAAACACTGCTCTACTGTACTACAAAGGTTTTAATTTCGTGTAGAGTTTAATTACATTTTAACAGTAACTTTTTAATGTATTTATATCCATGAGGGTTGTTTTATCATTTTGGTTTAAATTGTTGCTAGTGGCTTTTTGTAAAATGGGTATCAATGAATAATACAGAAAATGTAGTTATTGTTATTCCTGGTTTAATTCCTGTATATGATTAATTTTGAGAACCATACCTTGGAAACCTTCAGTTCAGGCTTTCAAGTAATTCCAGATAGATCTGCTTCATCTGTAAATATATCAGTAATGCCCATTCTTCCCAATAGTCCTTGGAGAACATATTTGGCATTTATGGTAAACCTTGGAAGATGAAGATTTATTCTCCTGTTGATATTAGTATTGGACACTGATGAGACATATTTTAAAGACTATTCCAATTTTGCATTCAGCAGTCTCCCTTTTTCTCATGTAGGAGAAATGACTTGATATCATTTTCAGTGCATGCACCAAAAAAACTTCCAACCGGAGGAGTTGAAGAAAATGCGAAGAGAATCCCTGATGGTACAGTGGAACTTTTGGTTCAGGAATTTGGTTCTGCATTTTGTTTTGTTTTCCAAATGTATGTGAAATCGAGCTACCTCTGCTGGAATGAAACTATATGAGGTCTCACAACTGAGGGAAATACAGCAATATCTTAAATAAATATATATATATATATAGTGGACTCTTGTGTTTTAGGGAGGACATTACATGGACTGTAACCTGGCCCACCCAGACTTCTACAAAACAATTTCTGCAACATCATCATAGAAGCAAAATTGCCTGTCCTGCACTGCTTTCTCCCTTCTTCAGCCATGGAGCCTGCTGGCTGCCATCCAATGATGTAGATCTACTTCTAGCAGGGCTCCATGGTGCAAATGTAGAGGAACCAGCGTATGTCGCGGCGACTGTAACATGGAAAGCTTCCCATGTTGCATAGAGATCAATGGGTGGGTGCGTGGGGGGGGGGAGGCATTGAATGCTTCTCCACCATGGGATGAGGTAAGGGGGAAGCTGGGCGATGCGGTGCATGGGGCGATGGGTTCACCCCCTCCCCTTGGACTACCATGATCTTTGACTCATCCACAACTTAATGTGATGAGGTTCCTAGTCTTGTCCTGCATCAGAGTTGTGTAAGCTAGAAATTGGGAGGCTTGGGATGTCATGGGTTTATGGATGAGTAATTTTGAGTACCATTAAGAGTAGAGGACCTGCTGTAGGCCTTCTGGGAAAAAAGTGCTGAAAAATCACTGACTTTCATATTCTAGTGGAAGGATACTTCCCCCATATATTAACTCATGTCTGTCCACCTTATGAAGGGCTTAGGACCTCTATGTAGTTATTAGGCATGTTTAGGTGCAGTCAGAATCTTCGTAATTTGGATTAAATTCAGATCAAATTTCTTTTTGAAGTGATTTCGAAGCGATTTGGGAACCCAGAAGTATCCTTGCCATTTCGAAGCCACTGCCGCCATCTTTGTTCCAAACCAGGAAGTGAATTGGAAAAGACCCAGCATTTGGAGGCAAGCAGTAGCTTGCATGCTGGGATGCTTGCCTCCAACCAATGAGGGAAAACCATGTGGGGAGGGCGAGCCGGGAATGCAAGGGAAAGGGACTATGGCAGGCTGCTTGGGTGGGAAAGGTGCCACGCCACCGCTTAGCAAAGGAAGGACAGGGCTGGGAATTGGTAGGTTACATACCTGTGACCATCTTTCTTCGAGTGGAGCTCTGTGAATCCACACTTATGAAGTTTGCGCGCCAGCGCGGGCTTCCAACGGAAACTTCCCAGTTTGAAAAGTTTTGGTGGTAGCTCCGCCCAGCCGGCCCGGAGGGCATAAAAGGCGCCTCCATGCGCGCCCACCCCATTCCTACGCCACAATTGCACCTAGGAAAAGGGTGGTTTGAGATAGCGGGACGGCCGGGCGGGTTCGTGTGGATTCACAGAGCTCCACTCGAAGAAAGATGGTCACAGGTATGTAACCTACCATTCTTCTTCGAGGGCTCTGTGAATGCACACTTATGAAGACTTACCGAGCTAAGGTAAAGGAGGTGGGAACAAACCAGCCAATTTAGAAAATCGAACAGGTTTATTGCAACCAATATTCTCAATTTGTTTCTGACACCATAAATAAATAAAAGTGCAGATAAGCTCAGTATTAGGCACTTTTCTGGATTACTATACATTAGGGGTGATTGATCCATAAAAAATTTGATTCTAAACTCGTGTGGGGGAGAATTTCCGTTGCTGGGTCATTATAGAAATTATTCTGGAAAATTTTAAATAAATTTCGTAATTGAAACATAATTAATAATGAATTTTTGTTATTATTCGTTACACAAGCCCTCCACTTTCCCCTCCCTCCCCCCCAGCTCAGAAGCATCACGGATTAAATTTAATGCGCGATGCTTCTCAGCTGGGAGGGCAGGGAAGGAAGATTGGAGGGCAAGCACTCTGCTCTTCCTCCCTCCCCCTTCCCCTCAGAAGCACCTACCAATTGATGGGGTCAAAGCTTTCCGAGACAAACCAGGAAAGGGATCTTGGGGTTTTGGTGGACAGCTCAATGAAGATGTCAACCCAGTGCGCAGCAGCAGTAAAAAAAGCAAATTCTATGCTTGGCATGATCAGGAAGGGAATCGAAAATAGGTCGTCAAATGTTGTATTGCCTCTCTACAAATCTATGGTGAGGCTACATCTGGAGTACTGTGTACAATTCTGGTCACCGCACCTCAAGAAGGATATAACGGAACTGGAAAAGGTACAGAAAAGGGCAACAAGAATGATCCAAGGGATGGAGCAGCTCCCTTACGAAATCAGGTTGCAACGCCTTGGTCTTTTCAGCCTTGAAAGACGGCGTTTAAGAGGTGACTTGATCGAAGTGTATAAAATCATGCATGGGATAGAAAGGGTGAATAAAGAAAAAATATTTTCTCTGTCACACAACACTAGGACTAGGGGGCACTCCTAAAGCTCAAGGTAGGAAAGTTAGGACTAATAAAGGGAAATATTTCTTCACCCAGAGGGTCATTGGGTTATGGAACTCACTTCCAGAGGAGGTTGTGACAGCTGTCAGCCTGGACAGCTTCAAGGCAGGATTAGACAGATTCATGGATACCAAGGGAATCAGTAGCTACTGAAATGGACATCCAAGTGCCACCTCTGTGTTGATGGAGGCAGGCAGGATTTCCCCGGGTACTGGTTGTGGGGGTCGGGAGCAGGTGAGGGTTTTGCCCTCCTTTCTGCTAGAGATCCCTGTGTACAACTGGTGGGCCACTGTGTGACACAGAATGCTGGACTAGATGGGCTGAGGCCCGATTCAGAATGGCTCTTCTTATGTTCTTATGTTCTTATGTAAGCATCTCGGGCTATATTTAACCCGGGATGCCTCTGAGCGGGCGGGGGCAGGAGGGAAGAGTGGGATGGCAAGCCATCCACTCTTCCTCCCTCCCCCTCTGAAGCATCCTGGGTTATATTTACTCCGGGATCCATCTGAGCGGGCTGGGGCAGGAGGGAAGAGAGGGATGGCAAGCCATCTGCTTTTCCTCCCTCCCCCTTCCCCTCAGAAGCATCCTGGGCTATATTTAACCCAGGATGCCTCTGAGCGGGTGGGGGCATGAGGGAAGAGGGCTTGATGCTGTAGCACAGCAGTTCTCGTTTGTGCCTGGAGGGCAGGGGACAGGACCTGGGGTCCCATTAGCATTAGAACCAGCTGAGCTAGAATGGGATTCAGAGGTTGAGCTAGATGACTGGGGTGAGGGAGATAGCAACACAGCTGCCGAGAGACAAGGTCGAACCTTTGATAGAAGATGGAACATCGAGTCTAGCAGGAGGGATTGGTCCCGGGCCCTAGACCGGCCGAGGTCCGTCAGCAGGGATTGGAGACGAAGAAGCCTAGGCGTCGGGGACCTCGGCCGAAGGATTAAGTATAGGATCCGTGGGACGAATCCTCAGTTCTCCGACCACGTCGCACCTGAATAGGCGTGAAGCGGTGGGATCACTAGCTGGATAGCTAGAGATCATCAAGCCTTGCCTTTGTTCCTGATCCACAGCATTGTGGAGCCTTGCCTTTGTTCCTGATCCACAGCATTGTGGAGCCTTGCCTTTGTTCCTGATCCACAGCATTGTGGAGCCTTGCCCTTGTTCCTGATCCACAGCATTGTGGAGCCTTGCTTTTGTTCCTGATCCACAGACAAGTGGAGCCTTGCTAAGCTTTTTGCCTATTTGCTACGTTATCTTGGACATTGACACTTCAAGCTTTTGGATTGCTTTTATATTCTTATTGGACTATATCTTTGAACTGTTATTATACTCAATAAAGTAGTTAGCCTTCAGTACGTCTCTGTGTGTGTGATTAAGGGGCCGGTAAGTCCGTGATTGTGACAGATGCGCTTTAGTTCTTAGCAGGGAAGGAGGTGCGGACACTCCTCCTTCCCTGCTAAGAACTAAACTGTTTCAAGGTCTGATGCGCTTTAGTTCTTAGCAGGGAAGGAGGTCCGGACGCTGCTCCTTCCCTGCTAACACCTAAACCGTGTCAAAGCTTGATGTGCTTTAGTTCTTAGCAGGAAAGGAGGTGCGGATGCTCCTCCTTCCCTGTTAAGAACTAAAGCGTCAAGTCATGACTGCTTCCAACGCGCCTGCCTCAGCTCTCAGCTGGCAAGAGGAGAAAGGAGGGTGCTGCTGCCCTCCAGTCTCCTCTCGCGAGTTGATAACTGAGGAGGGAAAAAAACAACCGAATAACGTGCCCTTTACAAAAAAACACCCGGGAGGGAGGAATTCTCAGGAGCCTCCAGGGGAAAACATGGAAGAAGGCGCATGGGAAATGGCTAGGGAGGAGAGCTCTCAGGGAGATAGAAACACAGCTGCGGAGAGACAAGGTCGAACCTTTGATAGGAGACGGAACATAGAGTCTAGCAGAAGGGAATGGTCTAAGAGCATAGACCGGCCGAGGTCCGTGAGCAGCGATTGGAGACGAAGAAGCCTAGGCGTCGGGGACCTCGGCCGAGGGATTAAGTATAGGATCCGTGGGAACGAATCCTCAGTGCTCCGGCCCCGTCTTTCCTGAATAGGCGTGAAGCGGAGTGGGACCACGAAGCTAAGCTAGCCCGTGGTCATCAAGCCTTGCCTTGCTTTGTTCCTGATCCGCCTGGTTGTGCGGAGCCTTGCCTTGTTTCCTGATCCGCACGGTTGTGTGGAGCCTTGCTGAACTTTGAGCCTTGCTGAACTTTTAGCCTATTTGCCACTGTTTTTGGACATTGTTACTTCAAGCCTTTTTGGATTGTTTCATTATTCTATTGGACAATATCTTTGAACTGTTTTTATATTCAATAAAGTAGTTAGCCTTCAGTCCGTCTCTGTGTGTGTGATTAAGGGGCCGGTCAGTCCGTGCATCGTGACAATAAGGCTAGAAAAATATATTTCCCCTCCCCTCAGCTTAGCAAATGTCTCTATGAGGAAGTTCAAGGAAGTTTTTCCCTAGTATTTCCAACCTTATAAGGGATAAATGACTATCACAAATGAATAAGCAAACAAATGTTCCAGAGAAAACAATGTCTGCAAGCGATACTGAAACAGCCGATATGTATTGGATGCAAAGGAACATTTGACCTATGTATCATAAAAGTCAGGTGGTACTATATTTATTTTTAAAAAGCTCCATCCATTACAATACCTTTCATGAAGATGTAGTTTACAAGAACCATCAGAGTTTCTGGTTGAAGATCCCGAATAGCATCTTTTATTTGGGTTTTGTTTTCGATGTAGCTGTTGATCAGTAGCTCAGCCTCTGTGGGATTATTAAAGTTAGTGGGGAAAATATCAGCCTGATAATAATGTTTGGCATCATCTAAGAACTTCTGGAGGACTTTCGTCTTGTCATGTGGGAAAAGGGCATTTACAATACGCAGGTCAGTTTCAGACCGTGGGAGATTTAGTGAGTGGAGAAGATGATGAAAACCCTCGTGTATTTCCTGCTCACTGATCTCTGTCTGGTTGAATCCAAGTGCTGACAAAAGCTGATTCAGAGTGGCAGCTTTGGCTCCCATGGACACCAGGGCAAAAGCAGTAAATAGGCTCAGTGGAGAAAAAACAACATTCTTGCCAGCATTTTCAGAAACAACTTGATGGAAAAATTTAAAAGCAAAGTCGGCATTGCTAGCCACTACCTTCAGATAGGAGAAATGATTGTGACCTTCCGGTGGACACTGGTGGTCATGGACATGGACCTCCTCATGGTGAGTAGGGAGATGGTGACAGCAGGAAAAACAGAAGACGTGGTGACAGCAGGCAAGGAGCAAACCTAAATAGAAATTAAACATTATGCTCCCCTGGAAGTTATCTGTAAATAAAGAAGCACGTTGTTATTTTTTGATTAAGGTGACACAATGCAAGATCTTTATATCACAGCTTTTTTATCAACAAGGGAAATTTTATGTATACATCATGACAAACATGCATGGCTGTCAAAAATGAGAACTATAATGTAATTGAAGGTACATGCATGATGCAGTAAAGAAATCATTTTTCCTCAAACACAAATAACCATATGTCAAAAAGAAAAAAAACTTGTTTAATTCTGGCAAGCTTTTAGGAACAGACTACAAGTGCATCTATGTTATATATTATAGAATTAATGCAGTTTGACACCACTTTAACTTTCGCGGCCCAAAGTTATGAAATCCTGGGATTTTACAAGGTCTATAGCCTTCTTATAGCAGGACTTGACAAATCCAAGTCCAGTCCATACTCCAGGAAATAATGCCCTGCTGCTCACTGGAGGGAAGGATATTATAGGCAAAGATGAAGTACTTTGGCCACAAAATGAGAAGACAGGAAAGCATGGAGATGATAATGATACTGGGGGGAAAGGAAGGAAAAAGGAAGAGGGGCCGATCAAAGACAAGATGGATGGATGGAAGTGACTGGCTTAACCTTGGAGGAGCTAGGGGTGGCAATGGCTGACAGGGAGCTCTGACGTGGGCTGTTCCATGAGGTCACAAAGATTCAGAAATGACTGAATGAACAAACAACAAAAAATACCTTGCAAAAGACTTCTAGTGCCTCATCAAACCATAAATCCTGGAATTCCATTGCACTGAGTTACTGTGTTATCAAATTGCATTAATTCTATTATGTAGATGCCCCCAATAGTGTTTGTTGTTTTATTGCCTTTTGAATGGGTAGCATCCCCCCATGCCCAAGAGTGACTCCACCCAATCTATCCACCACTCAGAATAACTCCGCAAGATTGCATATTTAGGATACTATATTAGGGGTATACTATGCCTTTTGGGCGACTTTAATGGCTCAAAGTTGTGTTGATAAAGTGATCCCGTCAAATCAATTACACATCATTTTAAGAGGAAAACCTTGTTCTACTCAAATTGTAAAAGGAAAAAAAATGATACTCATATTCAGAAATGCTTTTTTTCAGAATCAAGTGAAACCTAGCCCTTTGCACAGGGTTTTCCTTTATATGGTGGGAGAGTGTTGAGAAATGTATGCTCTCTAGTAAATATTAAACAAAACTAACTGATGCAACAAAAGTTTAAATGTCAAAAAGACCTCTTTGGTAAATTTTCCTGCAGGGTTAGCCCTCTGACTCACAAAGCACTTGCTAAATATTTGCAATAAACAGGAAATACTTGCTGTGAAGTATCATAATTGTGGATATCTGAAAACCCAGGAATTAGGAATTCATCAAGCCAATTATTAAACTATAAATGGCAGAATGGGAATGGCTACAAAACGGCTTGCCTGTTTTCTGTGTTAATAATGGTAGCAAAGAAATGTTAATTTGCAGTCAATACTGTGATTCTTTTTTTTTTTATGTGGGGAGGGGGCATGGTTGGTCCGGATGGGTTGTCGTGCTCAAAAACTGCATATTCTTCTTTAATTTGTCTCATTTATTTTAATTGTACATAAGCACACAACCATTAGTATATACTGAGGAAGTGGACTCCGTAAATCCATGTGGTGGTGGCAAAACCAGTGTGTTTCTGTCTTCTTCCAAGTTCAAGATTGGCCAAGCTCTTCAATCGGATTCTGCCAGCTTGCAAAAATTGGAGAGAAAATGAGGGGAAACTTACATGGGTTAAGATCGTAAGATTGAGTAAAAAAATATCAGAGTGTTTGCATTGCCTTTTGAGCAGACATACAAAATCAACCATCAAGAAGATGAAGAGCAGGAGCTGTGTGGAAGTGGTCCTGATTTAAATCGGAAAGAAACATAGCTCTATTTTTGTCGCTTGCTATTACCTTTTTAATAGAATGATATTTACTAAGATAAAATAGGGTTCAGAATCAATAGCTATGATCTAAAGACCTCCTTGCCCAACTGTTTAAGCATCCATAGTAAGATTATTTTTATTGATTTTGTTGTTTGAACAGCAGATTGCCATACCATGTCTTTGCAAGGTTTTTTGAGTTCGGAAAATGCCTGTCTAAAACCATTTCACATCCACCCATTGTGGATGTGAAATGTGCCCAAAATTCTTGTTGATATTCATTATTTTCTCTCTTGGCTTTTCTTCGCAAACGAAGATTCAGGAAGCACTCATCCCACGGGTCATTTCTATAGCTCCATGGTCTGATATGTCTCTTGGTTTGATCTTAATTTCATCTATTAGTGTTGTTAATGATTTCGATGTCCAAATCATGTCAATCCTAGAACAGCTATTGTGTCTATTAGAATAGAATGAATAATCATTTACTGTTTCATTGTGTATTCTCCATGCGTCATCAAGATCCAAATCTTTTTTGAGTCTTATAAAAAAAATTGGTAATGAACTAATTTCTTCTCTTTTTTGTTTTCTGCTTCTTGGTTTTGTCTTTTCCCATGTGCATTACACCATTGAAGTCTCCCATTATAATCAAGCTATCGTAGTCTATTTCTTGTATTTTTTTCTCTAATAATGTTGTGAATTTTGTTTTGGGTCCATTTGGAGCGTAAATGTTACATTGTGTATTCTCTCTTAGCCTTGTTTTATCCGAATTCCAATCATTCTTCCCTCTGTATCCTTAAAGGCCAACTCTGGTATAAGATAATCTTTTGCATAGATAACCACTCTATTTTTTTTGTTTTGGGCTGCCGAAACAAATTCTTTCCCTAATTTTTCTTGTTTTAAATGTGCCACATGTTTTTGAGCAATATGAGTTTCCTGGATTGCTACTACATCAAAATTTCCTTTTTTAATTTGTCTAAATAATTTTTTCCTTTTCGACGGCGAGTTGATTCCATTTGCATTGGTTGATATACATTTAATTTGTCTAAGATAGTCACTCATTGTCATCTTCTTCTAGTTCTTCTTCCGGTACGTCTTGTGCCCAAAATTCTTGTTGATATTCATTATTCTCTCTCTTGGATTTTCTTCGCGAACAAAGATTCAGGAAGGACTCATCCCACGCCTTCCACAAGCACGTTGATGACTAGTTGGATGTGACCTTCGAGGCTGTGCAATGGATTTTTCTGGTGGAGTGCAATGTGCACAGAACTGGCCTCACCCTTTAAACCAAAGGTTCATCTGCTGGGGCCTAGCAAGCTGGGACGGTGGCAGTGAGGTCCTCAGGTTGTAGGTTTGTTTTGAGTTTCCTTCTCATAGATGGTTGACCTTATAGGGTTAGACAAGCACCATCTACCCAGGTTTGAAATTAAGAGTTTTCCTTCTCTTAGGATGGTTGCCAAAAGGCTAGAGTGCCCATCCTGCCCATTGACGCTCTTTGTCAGACCCTTTGGTTGTGATTTGTCCGGCACGGTGGCTATTATGCCACCGCCAGCATAGCTCACAACTTCATTAGGGTACGCAAGCCTCTCGCCCAAAACAAAGGGGCACCAACGAAGAGGCATTCTTAAAGATATTCATTAAGAGATATGGGAAAAATACAAAGAGAGATTTTACACCAAAACCCCAATGTGGATATCTCCCCAAGAAGCTAATCAAAGAAGAGAAACGGCACAAGACAACTGGCTATCGTATAAGGAGATTTTGAAAAAACAAGACAAGGATTACATAATGAGGTCACAGGAGGAACTAAAGCTACTAGACAAAGAAACCTTTTGGGACAGTATCATGAATTCAGAAAATAAAACAATAACAAAGATTTATAATAATCTACTTTCATAATGGTCAACAGAAACAGAACTAATCAGAGACTGCATGATTAAATGGGCCACAAATATCGGTCACACAATCAATTAAGAAGACTGGGAGAAAATGTGGAACAAGAAAATGAAATATACATATGCATTTGATCTCAAAGAAAACTGGTTAAAATGATGTACAGATGGTACATTAGGAATAAGATCGCCACCATTAAAGATTTTCTCATGGACAGTAATGCTGATCTGATTGATATCACAGAGACCTGGCTGCAGGAGGGCGATGAAGTTCTCTTGCAGGAGTTAGCATCTCCAGGCTATGTAGTTTGTCACCAGATGCGGACTGGGAGGCGTGGGGGACGGGACGTGTGGCAATGCTCTCTCGAGACAAGTTTGTTCTCAGGAGGATTCCAACGCCGAACATCTCTGGGATTGAGTGTGTCGGTCTTATGTGGGATTTACAGGAGAGTATAGCCTTTCTGCTGGTGTACCGTGCACCTAATGCACCAGCAGAAAGCCTATCAATGCTGCTGGAGGTGGTATCAGAGTGGGCCTTGAGGTTTCCTAGACTTATTGTCTTGGCGGACTTCAATGTCCATGCCAAGTCCATCCCCGTTTACAGAGCAGCGGAGGACCTGGTGTCAACCATGGCGACATTAGGACTCTCACTTTGTAATACTGGGCCCACACATCAGGCTGGCCACACCCTGGATTTTGGCTTTTGGCGCTGGCATCCAAGTGACCCTAACCTCTCTTACGGAGGTGTCATGGTCAGATCACTGTGTCCTGGGAATCCGGTTAGAGCTTACCATCACTCCCTGTAAGGGCGCCGAACCAATTTGGGTTCGCCCGAGGAGACTTATGGAACCAGCGAAGTTCCTGAATACTCTAAGGCAGTGTTTCCCAACTGGTGTGCTGCAGAACACTAGTGTGCCGTAAGTGATCATCAGGTGTGCGTAGGAAATTGGAACCTCCGCATGTGGCCTGTGGGCTGATTCTGACCGGTCTGTGTAAGGGCCCTGGCAGGCAGGCAAGCAGAGCTGCCAATGGAGGGGAAGGGAGGGGGGAGAAGAAGAGGAGGCCAGGAGCAAGCGCCGCCGCAGAGCATACCTTCGCTCTCCTCCTCCCTTCCCTTCTGCCTTGCGTGCACCCCCCCTACCTTGTGCTCTTCCCCCCCTCTTCTCTTCCCCCAGGTAACACATCGTGTCAAACTACACCTCCGCCGTGTCACTCACAGGACACACACACCACGTGCCCGTTAGCCTGCTCGCTCGCTCCGGCTCTCCCAGCGCCAGCAAGGCCAGGCAGACAGGCAAGCAGAGAGGCCGACGGAGCGGAAGGGAGGGAGGGGGGAGAAGAGGAGGAGGAGGCCAGGGAGGGAGGGAGGGAGCAAGTGCCGCCACCGCCAAGCATGACTTTGCTCTCCTCCCCCGCCCTTCCCATCTGCCTCGCTATTTTCCTCAAATTTCCCCATTGTTCATATTTGGGCATATTGAGGATTCATGCCAAGTTTGGTCCACATCCATCATTATTTGAGTCCACAGTGCTCTCTGGATGTAGGTGAACTACAACTTCCAAACTCAAGGTCAATGCCCAGCAAACCCTTTCAGTACTTTCTGTTGGTCTCATGAGAGTTCAGTGTGCCAAGTTTGGTTCAATTTCATTGTTCCTGGATTTCAGGATGATATTTGATTATGTGTTAACTATAAATCCCAGAAACTGTAACTCCCAAATGTCAAGGTGTATTTTCCCCAAACTCCATCTGTGTTCACATTTGGGCATATTGAGTACATTGGTCCTGATCCAACATTGTTTGAGTCCACAATGCTCTCTGGATATAGGTGAACTACAACTCCAAAACTCAAGGTCAATGCCCACCAAACTCTTATAGTATTTTCTCTTGGTTATGGGAGTTCTGTGTCAGAAGTTTGATTCCATTCCATCATTGGTGGAGTTCAGAATGCGCTTTGATTGCAGGTGAACTATAACTCCCAGCAACTAGAACTCCCAAATGACAAAATCAATTTTTTGACTGATGGTCCCTCCTTGGGTTAGTATTAGCATGTTTTGTGGCCAGATTTGGCAGCAATCCAGTTGTTTTTGAGTTATGTTAATCCCACAAATGAACATTACATACATACATACATACATACATATATATATATATATCTGTATCTGTATCTGTATCTGTATCTGTATCTGTATACCTTTATAAAATGGAATGTTTGTATGTGTGTATGTGTGTATGTATGTGTGTATGTGTGTTTGCGGAGGGCGGAAGGGCGGATATGTGGCAGCTATTTGCATAAAGTCCTTTGATTGGACAGCCTCGCCACTCCAAAATTCTAAGGCACCAGACAGAGGGCATTGATAGCCACTGATTAGCCAGCAACCCAGAATCCAGGCCTCTACATTCAAACAACAGGATTTCTTCCCACTGAGGGGGAAAAAGCCAGCATTCCAGAAACCAGGCCTCTACATTCAAACAACAGGATTTCTTCCCACTGAGGGGAAAAAAGCCAGCATCCCAGAATCCAGGCCTCTACATTCAAACAACAGGATTTCTTCCCACTGAGGGAAAAAGCCAGCAACCCAGAATCCAGGCCTCTACATTCAAACAACAGGATTTCTTCCCACTGAGGGGAAAAAGCCAGCATCCCAGAATCCAGGCCTCTACATTCAAACAACAGGATTTCTTCCCACTGAGGGGAAAAAATGCACCATCAACATTCCCTCCCCACTTGGCTCTGTGAAAACAAAATGGATTCCTGTATTCTCCTACCCCTCAGCTTTTAGAAAACGGCTGCCTGCCATGCACCCTTTTAAAGTTACCAATAGCAGACCATAACATTACAGGCCCCAAAATAGAGTTTAGGGCAGGATGGCCGACGAATGATGGGATTTGCATCCCAATTCACTTCCCAGAAAACATTGTAGCCCCCACAAATCCCCTTCTCCCAGATAGACCCAAAAGAGGCATCCATCTTCCCTCTTCAACACAGTGTCAGAGAAAGGCAGCTTCTGACAGGATCTTTAGAACAGGCACTGTCACTCTACAAGGTAAGGCCCTACTTCACTCAAAAGACACAAGAGAAAACAATAAATACCTTTCTCTAATGCCTTTTAATGCTTATATAAATAATTCTGGCCCAAAGCCCCTTCACCCAGCCTCATTGGACCTTACTGCTAATTCCATGCAGGCCTTTTCCATTTTTTTTTACTCCTTTCTGTTTTGCACCGTATACTTTCACAGGCCAGGGCGGATATGTGGCAGCCACTTTCACAGGCCAGGACGGATATGTGGCAGCCACTTTCACAGGCCAGGGCGGATATGTGGCAGCCACTTTCACAGGCCACAGCGACCAGCGCGGGTGATGGACCTGCACCAAACTTGGTACACATAACCCCTCTATGACATGACCCACGTATTATGGGATTTGTAGTACTTTCCAAGACTTTGGTTCCCACAGACCACTGAGGCCACCAAAAGGACCAATACAGACCACACTCAGCACACAGCCCCCATGACCCACTCTACGTCCTGGTGCAGTTCGGAGGAGGGTGGGCCATGGATGATGGGACTTGAAGTGCCTCTACTCACTTCCCAAGTCCGCTGCAACCCTCATCCAATCACTGATCGAGACCAAACTTGCCATGCATAACCCCCATGACTGCCTTCACGTCTTGGTGAGGTTTGGGGGAGGACTGACAATGGATGATGGGATTTGTAGTACTTTTACACCCCTCTGTTCCCACAGACCACTGTGGCCCCCAACAAACACCGAGGAAGTCCACACTTGGCACACAGAGCCCCAGTGACCCACTCTACATCCTACTGAAGTTTGGAGGGGGGACAGAACATGGATGATGGGACTTGCAGTACCTTCCTTCACTTCCCAATCCTGCTACAAACCTAATCCAATGACTGATCAACACCAAATCTGGCACACAGAGCCCTCATGACCTACTCTACAGCCTGGTGCAGTTTACTGTGAGACGGACCACGGATGATGGGACTTGAAGTACCTTCACTCACTTCCGAAAAACAATGCATCCCTCATCCATTCACCAATACAAACCAAACTTAGCACACAGAGCCCCCATGACCCAATCTACATCCTACTACACTTTGGGGGGGACGGGACACACAGAGATGATGGGACTTGCACTACCATCAGTAATTTCATGATACCACTGCAACTCCCAATAATGATGGATCAAGACTAAACTTGGCACACAGAGTCCCCATGACCCACTCTACATCCTGCTGCGCTTCTCAAATAACCCGGGCAGGGCCGGGTCTCCAAGCTAGTATATATATAAGAGAGAGAGAGGTCATGGTGGGGGGCTTATAAACAGCAAAACGACTGAACCCACAAACACCTAATCAGGCCACACAACCCCCCACACCACAAGGAGTGTTTGTCACTCCAATCCCCCTCCCAAATAATAGGCAATGCACAAAAAACCCTAAACACATGGAAGACTACAACTCCCATAAACCCCCGTGCCCGAAAAAACGGTGCATGCATGGAGTCCCAATGACAACAACAAGTGCTAACACCCACCCAGAACTTCCCAATACAACCCGCGAACCCCAAAAGGAAAACAACTACCTGTCCGCACGAGCCACACCAGCCACTCCTGGCGATCCAAAACACCAACGGAGGCCAAAACACATCAAAGACTACAACACCCAGCATCCCTCACACCAGGAAGCCACAGTGCATGCACAACAAACATGCGCGCGCACACAGCAAGCTTCACTCCGCCCCCCACCCCAAAACAAAAAAACCACGCATGTGAATGCCAGGCCCAATTAGGGGCCTGGCGCGTAAAAGCTCCTCTCCTCCCCCCTCCCAAATGATATTAAAAAATACATTTAATACTAAAAAAAGACAACAAACCTCCCCTGCCCCTCTCCTGCCCCTCCCCTGCCCCTCCCCGAAGAGGGGCTCAGGCCGGCAAACAGCAAGTATTCAATGCTAACATTTAAAATCTAAAAACGTCATAAATTTACAATAAAGTTTACAATGAAGCTTTTATTTTATTGTACTTTTAACATATTCAGTATTTAAACATTGTTATACTTAACACTTTCCCTTAACAAATTGCACAGAACATGTATGTCTTAATGCCTATAGTATTTCATCCTTCGGCTTCATTACATATTGCCCAATCACCCAGTGCTGACCCTTCACCTCAGACCAGCCAATTATAATACTTATTTCAAAAAATCAGTTGTTACTATTACAGGTTTGGTCCCTTTACCTTCTATATATACATATTCTATCAATTTCCCCCAAATCTTCCCAAAATCATCTTTTTTAATAATCCTCTTTTAATCTTTATGTTTCCTGTCAGTTTATCATTTATTGCAATGTCCCAGATCTTCCGATACCATTCTTTCATATTCATGGCAGAGAAAAGAATGCTACTACTTACATTCAATTCAGAGATGTCTCTGGGTTTTCAGAGATCCTGGCACTGGGTTGTCTTTTATATGGAGCGATATTGCTGATAGAAGCATGTTTTCCATTAACCATTAAACAGAAGAAATCTCTGGATATCATAATGCAAAAGATATTGCCACACTTCAATTAGCAATTCCTCTGAAAGTGCAGCATCCTTGGACAAACTTATTGGGAACAAGAAGTAATGGCAAATAACAAAGCAAATAACGCCCTGCTGTGATCAATTCCTTACAAAATGTCCTCATAAACACTTTAATGACCTGTTGGGTCATCTGCCCCACATTATCCCTTAAAACCTTCCTGTTACATACATTCTACCTCTGTTCGCATCCAGTGTTATTTATTTTAAAATTTTAATATTAATATTTCACATTTGGCCCACCCAGAATGGTTTTAAACTGTCTGTTATTGCTTGTGTGTAAGTATATTGTTTTGCCTTTTCTTCATGAATCTAGATTCAGAAAGTACTCATCGTACGCCTTCCACAAGTGCGTTCATGACTGGTTGGATGTGTCCTTCGAGCCTGTGCAATTGATTTTTCTGGTGGAGCACAGCATGCACAGAACTGGCCTTACCCCTTAAACCAAAGGTTCATCTTCCGGGGCCTAGCAAGCTTAGGATGGTGGCAGTGAGGTCCTCAGGTTGTAGGTTTGGTTCGAGTTTCCTTCTCTAGATGGTTGACCTTACAGAGTTAAACGAGCACCATCTGCCCTGGTTTGAAATCAGAGTTTTCCTTCTCCTAGGATGGTTGCCAAAAGGCTAGAGAGCCCATCCTGCCCGTTGACGCTCTTTGTCAGACCCTTCGGTTGTGACCTGTCTGGCATGGGTCCCTTTAACCCTTTAAACCAACGGTTCGTCTGCCCAGGCCTAGCAAGCTGATTGTAATGTTGTATTATATTGATTGTATTGTTGTATTATATGCGATTATGTTGTTATTATGTGTCATTGGGCTTGGCCTTATGTAAGCCGCCATGAGTTCCCTTGGGGAGATGGTGGCGGGGTATAAATAAAAAATTATTATTATTATTATTATTATTATTATTATGGCAAGTAATGACTTATCCTCTCCGTTGGCGCCCCCTTGTTGTGGGGGAGAGGCTTGCGTGCCCTAATGAAGTTGTGAGCTATGCTGGCGGTGGCATAATATCCACCGGTAGGACCTCCCATGCCAGACAGGTCACAACCGAAGGGTCTGACAAAGAGCATCAACAGGTAGGATGGGCTCTCTCGCCTTTTGGCAACCATCTTAGGAGAAGGAAAAATCTAATTTCAAACCCGGGCAGATGGTGCTCGTCTAACCCTGTAAGGTCAACCATGTAAGAGAAGGAAACTCAAACCAAACCTACAACCTGAGGACCTCACTGTCACCGTCTAAGCTTGCTAGGCCCCGGCAGACTAACCTTTGGTTTAAAGGGTGAGGCCAGTTCTGTTCATGCTGCGCTCCACCAGAAAAATCCATTGCACAGGCTTGAAGGACACATCCAATCTCCGAAATTCTTAGTCATAAACACGCTTGTAGAAAGCATGGGGTGAGTCCTTCCTGAATCTTTGTTCGCGAAGAAAAGCCAAGAAATGAATTATAGTTTTTTCCAGGCTCTGCAGCTTCTTTCTTGGCTTTGTAGAGACTGAGTTAATGTGAGAAGGTAGACTTACTGACAAGATTCAGATTTTGGAACAAGTACTGTGAGCAGTCTACAGAGATGTTCTTATAATACGTTGCAGTTATTCTTCCTGTTCCACAAGCTTTCAAACCAGATAAGCATGCGCAATAGTACCAGAGCTAATAACGTTATGTTGATTTGATTTAGATCTGCAGAAGAACACATCCCAACCACTTCTTTCCTCAACTTGTTTCATGTTCGTTGCATGAAAGAGGTACTCTGAGTAACTTTCTTTTTCTCCACCTGATTCACTGTCCAAGTAATCCCTGACCAACTGCCAAGAGTGTTTCTCAGCTGGGCAGGATGTTCTGATCAGTCTGGACCAGTTTACTTTGAAACGCTTTGAAAGATCTGATCTGGACTTCACTGATATTTGCTTGGAAGGGAAGAAACATTCTTATCTGCATGCATTGTAGCTGGTGTCCTATCACATTTACTTTG
The DNA here is from genome assembly GCA_030556195.1 of Anolis apletophallus. Taxonomy (NCBI): domain Eukaryota; kingdom Metazoa; phylum Chordata; class Lepidosauria; order Squamata; family Anolidae; genus Anolis; species Anolis apletophallus. The sequence goes on along the minus strand of JARBWK010000002.1, from coordinate 8,734,195 downwards.
TCATGCAACTGTTTATTTTTTCTGATTTATGCATATGAGTCTATCACTAAATAAGAGTTCAAAAGGCATTTTGCTGGGGTTAGGAAGGTGGAAATACATTTTTTTAAAAAATCATATAGCTTCAGTTGAGTGCCCACTCTTGCCAATTTTCCCTGCTTTTGACTTGGTATGTGTTATTTATTGTTAGGAAATCTTCCCTTTTAGTCCTTATAAGGATGCAGCAACAGAGAGAATGAATAATTCATTCAAATTTCTGTCTGTTGTATCTTTGAGAATTGTATATTTTTGTATAAATAGGAAAGCGGGGGCTCAAGCAGTACCTTTAAGGCTATCTTGTTTATTTAAGCATAGCTTTCAGTGGTACTGTTTCACTGATGTACCATGCTTAATGACATCCCCAAGGTCAATTCATGGGAATGTGACTGATACCAATTCCCTTTGACATCACAGGCAGGCCATCACTATATCTCAGTTTTCAGCCCTGAAATCTGAGGCTCCTTCCACACTGTCATATATCCCAGGATCTGATCCCAGATTGTCTGTTTATCCCAGATTATCTGGCAGTGGAGACTCATAATACAGTTTAAAGCAGACAATCTGAGATCAGACCCTGGAATATAGGGCAGTGTAGGAGGGGCCTCCTCTCCAATAATAATGTTATGCTGATTTGATTTAGATCTGCAGAAGAACACATCCCAACCACTTTGGAGAGATAGCACAGCGGTAACAACCGCTGTGCTGGCAATCTGAAGATCTGAAGATTGCAGGATCGAATCCCGGGCTGAGTTAGACGCCAGCTGTGAGCCCTGTCTACTGTTTACCCAAGCAGTTCCACAGCCCAGCTGTGAATTAACAACAAATTGGGGACCATAAAAGTGAGGAAGGACTTTTGCACAGACTTGTCTGAAATAGGCTGACGGAGAAGGGAGAGGCGGAAGTGGTGGAAACAAGAGGCTCCTGTCATGAGGATGGAACAACAGTACCCCCTTGTGACGTGATGGCGCAATGACGCAGGGACATAACAACAATGATGTAATGGAGCATTCACACCTGATGACGCCCACCTGTATGACGCAGTCAGGAAAGAAGAAGTCCTTCCAAAAACTGCACTGTATTTGTCTATGTGTAATTGTATGTCTTTCCGACAGGGACTGTCTGTCGTATGTGTATTGTAATCCGCGCTGAGTCCCCTTGGGTGAGAAGCGGAATAGAAATAAACAGTATTATTATTATTTCCCCAACTTGTTTTCATGTTCGTTGCATGAAAGAGGTACTCTGAGTAACTCTCTTTTTCTCCACCTAATTCACTGTCAAAGTAATTCCTGACCAACTGCCAAGAGTGTTTCTCAACTGGGCAGGATGTTCTGATCAGCCTGGACAGATTTATTTTCAAACGCTTTGAAACAGGGCTGTCCAACAGGTGGCCCTGGGGCCGTACACGGCCCCCGAGCCCCTTCCCTCCGGCCCCCTAACTTGTTTTAATAAAATACAAATTAAAAAAAATTAAAAAAAATAAAAAACCCTACTTCCGGGTTCAGGCAGGCATCGTGAGACTACGCCAGCCATAGACGGGATTTTGAGGGAGGTCGGAATCCCGTCTGTGGCTGCGTAGTCTCGCGATAGCTGTCGAAATCTCGGGTCCCGCGGGATTTGTGGCCGGCCTGGGCGTGGCGCCTCCTCCTTCCTCGCGCTGCTTCCAGGCCAGCCCCATTCCCTCAGAGAGAGGGAGGAGGGAGTGAGGCAGGAAAAGCCCCTCCTGGCTCTGTCCTCTTCCTGTGGAGGGCCTCGCTTCCCGCCCGTGGATGGGAGAGCTGCTGCGCTGGCCTGAGCTTGGCCTCGGCTCAGCGAGGGCTCTTCGGGGGCGGCAGCGTTGGTGCCCGGCCCTGCGGCGGGACTCCGTAGTATGGGTAAGGAAGGGCCTGGCTCAAATCAATCAATCAAAAAAACGTGGGATGTTGGGGGGAGGGGGAGGGTCCTCAGCAGAGGTTTCCTTGGCGATGCTTCCTTCCCCTCCTCCGCGCCCCCTCCCCCTTGCTGTGCTGCTTTCCCCCGCATGCAAGGCGCAATGTGGCTTCCTTTTTTGGTGTGTCCCAATTTGAGTGTGGACTCAAATAACTCAAAGGTATTAGGAAACATTCTCCCAAATCCACCAGTGTTCCCATTTGGGTATATTGAGTATTCATGCCAAGTTTGGTCCAGATCCATCATTATTTGAGTCCACAGTGCTCTCTGGATGGAGGTGAAATACAACTCCACAACTCAAGGTCAATTGTAAGTAAGTGGAGCCGGGGAGGGGCGGGCGGGGGGGTGGGGCGGAGCCGAGGGGTGGAGAGCAGACCCTTCGGCCCCCCAGGTGATCAATGACCGGAATTCCGGCCCTTGGGCCCATAGAAATTGGACAGCCCTGCTTTGAAAGATCTGATCTGGACTTCACTGATGTTTGTTTGGAAGGGAATAAACATTCTTATCTGCATGCATTGTAGGTGGTGTCCTTTCACATTTACTTTGTCATGCAACTGTTTTTTTTTCTGATTTATGCATATGAGTCTATCACTAAATAAGAGTTCAAAGGGCATTTTGCTGGGGTTAGGAAGGTGGAAATACAATTTTTTTAAAAAAATCATATGGCTTCAGATGAGAGCTCACTCATGCCAATTTTCCCTGCTTTTGACTTGGTATGTGTTATTTAATGCTAGGAAATCTTCCTTTTTAGTCCTTATAAGGATGCTACTTAATTATGCTGCTAGAGAGAGAATGAATAATTCATTCAAATTTCTGTCTGTTGTATCTTTGAAAATTGTATATTTTTGTATAAACAGGAAAGCGGGGGAGGGGTGTGTGTGAAGACTCAAGCAGTACCTTAAAGGCTATCTTGTTTATTTAAGCATAGCTTTCAGTAGTACTGTTTCACTGATGTACCATGCTTAATGACACCCCCAGGGTCAATTCATAGGAATGTGACTGATACCCATTCCCTGTGACATCACAGGTGTCATGACCTGACACTAGTTTTGGAGGTTATTAATCAAAATAATACTCCCGGTAGTACTGCCATCTACCTAATGTTCTAATTAGGATTTTAGATTGTGATGTTTACTTGGTAGTTCTTGTAACCGAGCCGCCCAAAACAACCACACTGTGAGGAACTAAAAGATAGAGAGATGGAAGCTTCTTAAACTTAACAAATAAAAAGAATTTATTAATTAACAAACGGCTAGCAATGAGGCACAGATCATAATGGTTCTATAGAGGGGCAACAATAGCGTATGGTTACAGATAATAATATGCTGGAGCGTGCGGTTACAGAAAATAAGATGCTAAGTGTGTGGTTACAGAAAAATAGTGCACTAAGCTTAGATCTTAACAATACTCTAGTCAGTACTGAGTCTTGACTAAAATATAAACCTGTCACCCTATTGTCTGAAAATAGCAGTGAACAGCTGGTTCCTATTAGGGCTTCTATCCACTAGAAATCCCTGAGTCTTGCCTGACTGAGTTAGCTACCTGCTAACTCCCAGCCTCTTGAACCCACCTTTCCCTCTATACACTGAGGAGACAAGGTGTTTAGTCTGACTCTACAAAGTCGGCCCTAATGGCTCTAACCTAACTATCAGTATCACCCCAAACACCCTGGATGTGCCACTATAGTAACAGACTGGTCAGAATCTATGGCTGAGGCTTGGAGGATATTGTCACTCCACCCTCAAACCACGACAGCTAGAGCTGAGATGTCTCTCAATCAAAGCTCTGCCCAAGACTGAGAATCTTTCTGACAAGATCCCTCCTTTAGTCAGCTCTGCTCCTCCCCTCTGGCACTCAGCCAATCACAGGGCACTCCTATCTCTGAGCAGGATTGACTCTAAGGCCACGCCCCCTCTCTGGCTATGACCTCCCCCTGATGGCTGTTAGCTGCAAATCCCTTACCAAAATGGATGCCAGCTATCTTCCAACAGCAATACAAAACTTCCAAGCAGGCTTTCCACCCATTTAGGACAGGTGAGTCCTTACAACATCTCAGTTTTCAGCCACAGTCCCAGGATCTGATCCCAGATTATCTGTTTATCCCAGATTACTTGGCAGGGGAGACTCATATAATACAGTTTAAAGCAGACAATCTGGGATCAGACCCTGGAATATAGGGCAGTGTAGGAGGGGCCTCCTCTCCATTGGCGCCCCCTTGTCGTGGGGGAGAGGCTTGCATACCCTAATGAATTTGTGAGCTATACTGGCAGTGGCATAATAGTTACCGGTAGGGCCTCTCATTGCAGACAGGTCACAACCGAAGAGTCTGACAAAGAGCGTCAATGGGCAGGATGGGCTCTCTAGCCATTTGGCAACCATCCTAAGAGAAGGAAAACTCTAATTTCAAACCCGGGCAGATGGTGCTCATCTAACCCTGTAAGGTCAACCATCTAGAGAAGGAAATTCGAACCAAACCTACGACCTGAGGACCTCGCTGACACCATCCCAGCTTGCTAGGCCCTTGCAGACGATCCTCTGGTTTAAAGGGTGAGGCCAGTTTTGTGCACACTGCGCTCCACTAGAAAAATCCATTGCATAGGCTCAAAGGGCACATCCAACTGGCCATCGGTGCACTTGTAGACAGCGTGGGATAAGTCCTTCCTAAGAATCTTCGTTCACGAAGTAATACCAGAGAGAGAGGAGGGGCCTAAGATACTCAGAAGCCTTTGCAAGCCTTTGATATCACCATGTTGACTGCTAATGAATTGCCAGAATATGTCCTTTGATGTGAAATTAAAAAGGCTAATCTTTATTTTTATTATTGCAGACTGCACTAAGATGTAGAGTGGCTGGCACATAAAATAATTTCATACACAGTGTATGCTATGTAGGTGTTATGTGTCGATTTAAATATTCTAGGTATGCAATTAGTTCTTCATAATTTTACAACTCTCCCCCAAAACAAGATATATTTGTATTGTCAAAGGCTTTCATGGCCAGAATCACTGGGCTGTTGTAGGTTTTTGGGTTCTGTGGCCATATGGTTATGTTGTGATTGAGCCTTCAGCTACTACAGCTAGTAGCATTGGGGAAGATGCTGAGTCAATAGCATCAAACAGTAGCATGGATTTGGGCGAGGCTCTGGATGATCAGGCTCCTGCAGCTGGGATCAAAAGGGCTGCTAGTGACTCAAGCCTGGAAGGCAGTGAACAGAGGAGAAAGATCCAGCACATACTTAGGGATCCCTACTGATTCGGACACCTTTGAAGGGTTTCCTGGGGATGCAGAACTACAGTCAGAAAAGAGTGATACGGACTTAGATCCGTCATTAGTTTAGGAAGTGAGAGATGTATGTAATGCAGACTCTGGTGATAGTACTTTCCTGGGTTTGGCCTTCTACACATTCAGAAGCTGAGTGGGACACTTTAAGCCAGCAAGATCGTTGGACAGCTTGGAGGTCTGTGTATAGTTCAGCAGCTGCAAGGAATGAAGCAGCTGTTGCTCTGGAGCAGGGCGGGTCTTCAGATGATTCTGATGTTTAGTGTTATAAAAGAAGTGGGCATTTGACTTGGCCCTTACGGTGGTCAAAGAGTTGCTATTCTGGTTCGTGATCCTGTGTTCCTGACTTCGTGTACCTTTGATCCTGGTTCCAGTTACTTGTGAGTTATGGGTTACTTCTCCACTTTGTTCCTTGGGTAAGCTGCTGTGGCAGTTCTAGCTGATGTTGGGAAAAAGTGGGGGGGTTTGGGATTCAATGTCTGCTTCTCTGTTTAGTTGCTGCCGTGTACTTCTTGACCTTCGCTGTGACTGCTGTGAGTTCCTGTTGCAGAGTGTTGGTATCGTATTACATGGAGGAAGGTAGACGCTGTGTTTAATGGGGGCTGTGATTTATGTGCTTTCTGTATACTCGGCTCCTGATGACCCTGGAAAGTCTCCTCCTTTTCCATCTATCTTTCTCCTACCTTACGACTTCTGGACTGGCTTTTGGACTTCTCTTTGTGAACACCACCTGTTGGACGACGCAGACGGACATCTTGTGTTTGCTTTGATTTCTCTCCACAGCATTCTTTTTTGGCATTCCTGGGATTTTTGTGGGTTTTAAAAGCCAGATTTTGGCTACTTTTTTGTTAGTTCTCTTCCCATTTATTGTGCTAATAAACTTTTGTTACCTTTTTTACTCCTGGACTTGGCTGCTTACGTCTCTGTTCCATAACAGGTTATGTCCTAGAAGCATTCTTTCCTGATGTTTCACCTACATCTGTTGCAGGCTTCCTCAGAGGTTATGAGGGTGCCTGCCACAGATGCATGTGAAACATCAGGAAAGAATGCTTCTAGAACATAGCCATATAGCTCGAAAAACCTACAACAATCCAAGATAGATTTGGTATTGTCATTAATCATTATTCCTATGATGAATGCTCTGTTCAATGGCTTAGCCTTAGCGATATCCCACTTGGATTGCTGCAACTCTCTCAATGCCTTTGTAGATAGTTTGGAAGTTTCAACTGGTCCAGAGATCAGCAGCCAGGTTACTAACCGGAGCGCTGTTCAGGAAGCAAACAACTCCCATGTTACGGCAGCTGCCAGTCTGCTTCCGGGCTAAATAAAAAGTGCTGATTATTACCTATAAAGCCCTAAACCATTTGGGCCCAACCTATATAGAAAACCGAATCTCCTTGTACAAACCTGCTCTTTGATCAGCCAAGGAGGCCCTTCTCTCAGTCCCACCCCTATCTCAAGCACAACTAGTGGGAGCGAGAGGGGGGCCCTTCTCAGTGGCTGCCCCCATCTTTGGAATGTCCTCCTCAAGGAGATCAAAATGGCCTCCTCCTTACCCACTTTAAAAAAGCAACTAAAAACATTCTTACGGTCTCAAGCATATAATAAGAAGGAGCAATAGAGCTTGCAACACTGATAAATGCAACAGAAGGTAAACAGATCTGTCACTCTATCTTAACTGGCTTTTAATGGCATAAATGATTATTTAATGATAATTATTTAAGTTACTTGTTTTAATTCATTGTGTCATGTAATATTGTTTATATTTTTCTTTATATGTTATACAGGCATTGAATGTTTGCCTTTATTATGTTGGAACCCACTCTGAGTCCCCCTGGGGAGATAGGGCAGGCTACAAATAAAGTATTATTATTATTATTATTATGTCATTTCAAAATATGGACTCCTTAAAGAATGGCAATGTCAGTGGCAGTGGAAGCTGCAACTTCGGTGCCATTCTCATGGGCATTCAGAGCTGCTTCATGAATATCCTTTAAGGAAAGCAAGCGAGACTTAATTCTGTACAGAATCTACTATTTTTATTAGACGGCATTATCCTGGTCCTTCTAAGCCAAGTACATATTTAATATCTCAGGCACATCAATCATTTTGTTTCTTAGTGCCAGGGTTTATTTCTGTTATCCTTCCACATTTTCAGGTTAAGCATTAATGGATTTGATTATTTATGGATTACTGTACTTGGTGCAACCTGCTTTCTTTATTTTCTAGCCTATTTTAATTCTATTTTAATTCTAATCTACCAACCAAACTGTTC